>CM046446.1:46859579-47315688 GCA_025506515.1 Flaveria trinervia
TATATATATATCTATATATATATATATATATTATTTATTTAGTGTGTAAATTCAACCTTAAAGCATGCCCCACACCCAGCCCCAGATTTGTAAATGCTAGGAACAGCAGCAGCAAGATGGGTGCCATAGAAGCTTGTAGCGGATGAACCATACCCACATGCTCCACCTGCATCAAAAACACCCATTTCCAGAAATATCAACCCGCAATCTTAATCTCAGTTCGATCAATGATATTGTAAAAGTTTGATTGCTTACCAGAAAGCTGAGAAGAAGCTGTGGAGAAGAAGGCAGCTTTGCTTTGATGAAGACATCTATCACAAGCATTTGCCGACATGAGAAGAAGAAGAGGAAACAAAAGTTCAAGAATCCCATTTTTTTTTCTTGTTTACAGTGTGTGTGCGATTTGATTTGAATAGGGTACAGGTGAGATGAATTATATGTCTATTTATAGGTTTTTAAATTTCTTAGGGTAGAGGACGCGTAAGGAAAATGGATTACACTTCAACACGGTTATCATCCAAAATATATAGAAATTAGAATTTTGTTGGCTACACGTACAACGAGTAAGCACCGCTCCAAATAAACGAGCATTAAACTTTTATAGTTGTGAGGAGGACGAAAGACAATAACCTAACTAATATTGAAATGTTGTTACAAACCCCACATGAAGTAAGAAAATCAATAATGGATATTTCAAAGAATACATATAAAAAAATAAATAAAAACATTAGAAACTTTAAAAAAAATTGGAAGACTAAATTAGAAGTTAGAATACAAAATATTAATATAAAAATTACGAAAGTATGGAAATATTAATGCTTTCTGGCACTACATAACAAAAATTACGATATTTTTCCTTATGTTAAAATATATATTTTTTCAAGAGAATTAGAAGTGAGAAAAGAGAAGTTTTTAAAAAATACCCATTTTGATAAATACTTTTTTAAAACACCTATTTTGATAAATAATTTTTCCACCAACATCGTTTTAGAAAAAAAAATACTCCACTATTAAAACTTATTAAAAATTAATTGGTGATCAATATCATATACATTTAAAGTTTTAATAAGAGTTTATAAAATAAGTTAAATATGAGTAAAACAAAGAAATAAAATTTTAGTTAAACATAAATTTGATTGTTTACACTATTAGATTTAACAAAGAAAATTGGTTGTTTACTAAATTAAATTTCATAAAAAACACAGTTCTACTCTCTAATATTATAGATATAAGTAAAACTACAATCTTGTTTAAATGAATTATGATATAGTAAAAAAAATACTAAATTCTTTCGGATAAGTCGTTAACCAGCGGTTTTAGGCAATGTGTAATTGATTTACATCTTAGTTAATAAATTAAACAGTTGTTTTTGGAACAATGGTTCTTGACTCAAAGTAGTTGAGTTGATGTAAATAAAAATATAAAAACAAGAATATTTTGATTTTGAGTTTCGCTCTAAACTAAAAATACTTATAGTTGAGTCAATGGTTTTTCTTATGATAAGTGTGTGTTTTCTTCTCAGGGTGTTAGGGGTGCAGTTCCGGTTGAAAAACGGATAGACGATCCGACGAAAATAATAAATATCCTTTAAAGCAGGGTGTACATTTGTTGTTAAAAATAATTAATAATTTTATCAATGTTTTGATTTAAAACCAAGTGTGATAATCTATAATATCTAAAATAATAAAATCAAGATCTCTTTAATTTACATAGCATTTTTATGAGATGTCCGTGTCGTTACTAGTTACAACAATAAAAGTTACAAATTAGTATATAAAAATAATTTTATTAATGAATTTATTTAATAAATGTCAATTTACTAATATGTTAATCAAAGCAACTTTTTTTTGAAAAGTAAATAAATGTTTCATTACAAATATTTTAAGTAGAGTTAATTTTGTTAAAATTAAGCTTATTTTCTAGCTAATCGTCATTAAAAATCATAATACTTTAAACATCATATTTTTTTAAAAATAAATTTTAAAATATAAATATCAATATTTAAGAATTCAAACACAATTATGAGTAACGATTATTTACTATAAAATAACATTTCCGCTTCAATGTAAGTCATGAGTCCATCTTATCAAATCTAAGTATGTTTTACAATCTCAAAATCACAATTCACAATTCACAATTCTATGTTTTCAAATATGATGTTCGTTACTTCAACCCGTATAACACACATGCATATAAGCTAGTTTATGATGATAAAAAAATTAATGCAAATGAAATATTGATTACTAAAATAAATTGTACACAATCAATTATTTATATGATGTATATCAATATTCAGTGTGGTCGATACATCAATTTTAGTTATGTTAAAAGATATAAGCATAATCAAAATTGCAGGACCGGTGAAAGGTATGCACTTACAACACAACAACACAATGAGTAGAGTTGCTAAGAACACTTAAGAAACCAAATAGGGAACCGGTTAACCTTTTGTAAAGATGCTAAGAACACAAGTAAATAAGAGACAGAATAAGATAGCAAAACACACAAGTAATTGGTTTTCAAGAATCTTGTATATTGCTTCTCAAGTTCTATTACAAATGTTACAAAAGCATATCAGAAAGTTACAAGTACTTGAGATACATATACTACATCCTACATCCGGCCATACTTTGAAGGCCAGCTGGATACAATTGACTAGACAACAAACAAAATCAAATGTAGAGTCAAAAGGCAGATTGCCTTTTGACTAGTGACTATGACATGCCATAGCTCACATCCTAAATATTACAAAAAGGAAAAAGTATATAAAGTAGAAAGTTACAGACTCAAGACCTCAATGTACAGTTACCAAAAGCATGGACCTTTCACCAACTTATGTAAAGTTGGTGTCTCATCTTTGTTGCAGCGGAAAGGGGTCTAGCTTTATGTAAAAGGTACATCAGATAAAGTATGTGTTCAAAATTCTTCGGAAGAAATCTGCCTTCAAGTGTTGGCTTCGGAAGACTTTGTCTTTGAAGCTTCGGAAGACTTTAGATTTGGCTTTGGAAGACTTTAGATTTGGCTTCGGAAGATATTGGTCTTGGCTTCAGAAGATATCGGTCTTGGCATCGGAAGATTTCACACTTAGAGTATTTTTTTGATGCTGGTATGAAACTTCCGAAGCATTTTACTTTAGTACACTTGTGCATGCATGCAAGAGAGACTTTGGGTGTTTGGGTTGCATCAGCCTTATATTTAAGCTTTACATACTCCCCCTAGGCTGATGCTACCAAAACACTTGAAGACTTCAGATATCAACATTCCTTATAAGGATAATGACCATCCCTTTCTTCATAAGATGATCAGGATCACTCAGACTCACAAAGGGTCTTCTCATGTCAAAGAGATCATGCAGAGGCAGATTGAACATATCCTGTCATGTGTAGACATTTTCAATACCTTGATCTCTGATAACATACCATCTTTCTGGATTTGTAGTGTATGTCCAAGACAAGATGGGTCTTTCCGATGCTAGAGGAGCTACTTGAATTGGAGTTGGTGGAGCATCCTCTTTTCGCACATCCTCAGGATGTTCTAACTCATCTGAGGTTTAGAGATGGATGCTTTTTTTTCTTCTTCTTATTTGGTTTTGGTTTGGAAGCCATCCTTTTCTCCTCTTTGAACATTTTAATTGAGAAGGCTAGCCTGCAGCACCTGATTGATATTCTTTGTCTTTCTCAGTTGGGTTTTCCTATTTCATAGAGTCAGATTGAGAGGGGACAGAACCCTACTATGGATCAAAAGTGGAAGCTTGCTGAGGCTTAGCAGGAGATTCAGGTTGTGTTGTCTCAAATGGTTAAACCTTAATCTCTACTTCCTGAGGGACCTGACTTGGTAGGGAGTGTAAGTTAACAAGTTCACCTCTTTGAATCTTCTGCTTGATCACTCTGATATGCTCATCCATGATGGACAGAGACATAAGACCAAGTCTTATTCTGGAGAGTCCATACAGCTTCAAGAAGCTCATCATCATCTGCCTATCAGCAGACTTCTTCATACTTTTCTAGATGATGGCTCTTGACTTTCCAGCCTCTTCCCTTAATTTCCTTTTGGTGATATTTCTTTCTTTGACTATCTTAAGTTCAAGTAGTTTGAGGTACTCAAACTCTATGTAGCCAAAGGGTAAGGGAAGAAGTGCAGCAGCCTGATAGACGCATGTGGCACTTAGGTAGTTGATCATGTTGGTCCTATCCTTTTCTTTGCCTACTTGAGGTTCTTGTGGAACCACATCCTTTTGTACAGGACTTTCTTGAACGGGGGGGAGAGTAGGCACATGCTTGTACGATCTTTTCTTTTTTCTTTCTTCTTTGATTTGAAGAAGTAGCTTTGCATCATCTACCTCCTTTCTTTCCTTTGACAATTCCATGTCAGCCAGTTCGTTTAATTCATCTAAGGGGAGGGAGATGATATTATAAATGTCAGAGTTCTTGGTCTGAATGTAGTTGATCCTGACTGCCCTCAACTCATTATTCTGAGTGTTTGGCCTGGGCCAACCCTGATAGCAGATTCCATGAGTCTTGCAGACCTAGTAGAGGAACTTTCTCCCCTTAGCTTCTTTTTCTCTCTCTCTTTTCCTCCTCAATCTCCCCAGAAGTCATTTTTCTTTTCCCTTTGTCACTCAGAAACCTTCGTGACTCAGGGTGGAGAGAGCTTTAACCTTCATTTCTTGGTATAGCTTCCAAGCTCTGGCCAGCGAGAGGTTTGAGATACACCTTCACCAGCAGGTGTCTCATAAAGGGAATGAACCTCTGTAGCAGTTGATGGTGAGACAGAGCTCTTAGGTTTTACCACTGGGTCTTCAGTCAAGTTTTCCCCTATAAAGCTAATCTTAGGGTCTGCCTCAACATCCAGTTGACCAATGATATTGCCTGATTGCCTTAGTCTCCTTCTGAAGCTGAACTCTATAGTGATTCTGTCTTGAATTTTTTGAGCCAGCTTATCAGCTTGTCTTGATTGGCTTTGGTTGACAAGTGGCATGCTAACAAGGTCAAGACTTTCATAGAAGTTCAAGGTCTAAAAATTGAAGACTTCTTGCTGCCCTTGAACTCTTTTAATGATAAGGGCTCTTCTGTTTTCATCATACATCCACCCAATAATGTGATTTGAAGTTGGTGGAGATGACATTGCCCTTGGTATTCCTTCCTAAAAAAGACTCTGAATGTAGGAGTCTATGGAGTCCACATCAATGTGAACTTGAGGAAGTTGCTGAGTATGCATAATTAGAAGTGAGGATGGTGAGTCCTCAATGTCCGTACTCCTTGAAGAACTCCCAGGTTCAGTAAATGTAATGAATTCATCCCCCTTTTTGGTAGCATCACCCTCTTGCATAGGTGAGTTAGGAGTTAGGTCAATCACACTCACAGGTTCTTATGTTCCTGGTTGAGCTCTTCGTAAAGGTCTCCTAGCTAGTTGCTCCCTGAGATAAGAAATCTCAAGTTGCTGATCATTGACCTTGTTTTGCAAGGTAGTCACCTAAGATTCAAGATGACTGACCTTGGAGACTAAATAGGTGCATGTTTGTGACAGCTTTTGTACCTTTAGCCTCAATTCCCCTCATCTTCATCAGAAGAATCATTGGGGGATGAGATGATTGGACCAAAGTCCTTTCTCTCACCACCATCTTCAAGTTCTTGGCTACTGGATTTTTTCTACTCACTAATAGCCTTAGTTGAGATGTTAATGGGTTGAGTTGTCATGGTTGAGGTCTGAATGATGTAATCACTTGCAAAAGTGAGAACCTCTTGCATATGGATATCCTGAACAAGTTCAAAAGTATCCACCTCAGTGATGAGTGACTGATGTAGGCTAGACATAGGAGACTCATGAGCACTCATCTCTCTTTGAAAGGTGGAAAAGAAGAGAGAGTCACGGTACTCACTGAAACCTAAGTCTTCATCAGTATAGAAGTCAAGGTTAGGAATGGGTTGGTTTAAGTGTAAAGGCTAGGGATGGTAGCTGTCCCCTGAAGGTTGTTCACTTGAGTGTTGAGACTCAGAGTGAAGGCTTAAGGCATTTGGGCTTGTGAGCTCATCAGGCTGAGTATGAGGAACCTTAACACTAATTATTGAAGTAACGGGAGTGGTTTGCTCCTGAGGAGAAGTGGGAGCTCCAGTATCCACTTCCTCCTGTATAGGTGAGGGTGATTTGTGGCTGTTGTGGTGGTTGAGATGTAGAAGGTGTGGGTTCAACACTAGCTAGTGCTGCTAGGTTGTCACCTTGAGCAATGAGCTCTAAGATTTTTGGGACAAGTGCTATTTCTACCCTTGAGAAGTCAACAGTTGGCTTCTTCAAGATTTTAAAGATGTTGGGCTTCATCTGTCCCAATTTAAGAATATTACATGTTCCCTTAACTGTGAGCCCAGTTCACAGTTAAGAATGTATTGAACATATCTAGGAAACATGTAATATTCTAAGGAGTCCAAGTTAGCAAGCAAATTTGTATAAACAAATTAAGAGTTCCTGAACTTGATCCCTAAACCATCCCATGCACTATGAAAGAGAGATCTTCAGGAATCTGGTCCCACCCTCCATGCTTGTTGGACAAGCTATGGATAACCACATGAAGCAGGTATTTCCACTGGGATGAGACATTCCCTTTCCTGAAGGTCTTTACAGAGAAGTCTCTCTCATAGCCCATTTGCTCAAAGGAGTGGTTTACAGCTTCTTTTGGTAAGAACATCTCACCTTCTTAATCATCCAGCTGAAGATGATTGTTGATGATGGGCGGAGTGATGAAGATTGTTCTCCCCTGCACTGTGGCAGATAGTGCCTTCTCCCTATCCATAACGACCTCTTGGCTGGTCTTCCAAAATCCAAGCAAATGATCCTCATACAGAGTAGGATCAATGGTAAGGGAGGTGATGTAGTTTGATAAAGCCAAGAAACACCAAACCTCTGAACAATGTGGATCTTTCTTAAAGTTTAACAGAATAGCTTGGTTATGTTGCCTGTGTAACTGCATAGAGAAATCTGGGTCATTTCTTCAGTTAGGGTTGGCCATTGTGAGAAAGCTTAAATATGAAGGAAGGATGAACAAAGGTGGTTTTAGAAAGAACTTTGGAATTTAGGTTTGGAGGAAGATGAAGATGATAGAAAGAAGAGGAACCGTTGGGTTTATATGTGAAAAGGATTTATGACAAAGTTAATGAAAGGGGATAAACTTTGAAATCCGGATGTCGGTCCCATCTCTGAAAAAGTAGTTGCTTTTTGCTCAAAAAGTAGTTTTCTTGGGAATCAAAAAGCTTCCGAAGGTAAATTGTCTTTGAAAGTTTTAATGAAAATGCTTTCGAAGCCAAAATGACTTCGAAGAATTTCCTAAGAGTTTTAAAAAGTTTTGATTTGGAAGACAATTAGGACTTGGATATTTTGTTCAAAAGAACAAACCTTTCGAGAGTTAATTTGCTTCGGAAGGAAATTGTCCTTGAAAACATATAAGTACCTAAGAGAAGTTTTTAAGCTTTGAAAGATATTTTAGACATTTCTTCCGAAGGAAAATTACTTAGGCAGTTATTTATTTTGAAGGCATAAGTTTCTTCCTTAGGTAAAAGCATATCTTCCAAAAGATCAAAAAAAATTTAGAATTCTAAGGAAAAACTTCAAAAGGTTCTTATCCAGAGAAAACAAGAGCTTATGAAGATGATAAACTAGACAACTTAGGACACACAGATTTTAAGAAATAATATGAATTAGTTTTGAGAAAAACCTATTCAAAGTTAATCATCCCAATAGATTATATAAGATACTTAAATCTTTTTTCATCAAAGGCTTTTATAAACAGATCAGCATATTGTTCATTTGTGTTAACTTTGACTAGTTTAATTAATCCATTTTCAAAGTTATATCTAATTAAATGATACATGATATTGATGTGTTTTGTCCTTGAGTGTTGCACATGATTCTTTGTGATAGAGATAGCACTGTTGTTGTGTATGTGAATGGGAGTCTCCTTGAAATTTAATCCATAGTCAAGCATTTGATTCTGAATCCAAAGCACTTGAGCACAACAGCTTGCAACAGTAATATATTCAGCTTCAGCAGTTGATACAGAGACACAAAATTGTTTCTTGCATTGCCATGAGACAATCCTTCTACCAAGAAACTGACATCCCCCAGATGTAGACTTTGCAGTCATGTTGCAGCCACCATAATCACTATCTGTATAAGCATATAGAGTGAAGTCAAAATTCTTAAGATACCAAAGACCAAGTGTTGAGGCACCTTTGAGGTATCTTAGAATCATTTTGACAGTGATGAAGAGAGACATCTTGGGGTTGGCTTGATATCTTGCACAAATACATATGAAAAACATGATATCAGGCCTACTAGCGGTAAGATACATAAGAGACCCAATCATAGCCCTTTAACGGTGTTCATCTACACACACCCCTCAAGATCAAGCCCAAGGGAGTGGTTTCTTGCTATGGGTGTCTTAGCAATCTTACAATCAGTCATGTTGAATCGTTTGAGTATGTCTCGAACATATTGCACGAAGCTGACTCCAGCACCTAGGGCAAGTACATTCACCACTTATATTTTCTCTTTCATTCCGGATCAACCCCATATGCTATACCCCGAACATTGTGCACGAAGCTGGTTACTAGG
This sequence comes from Flaveria trinervia, assembly GCA_025506515.1. Lineage (NCBI taxonomy): Eukaryota > Viridiplantae > Streptophyta > Magnoliopsida > Asterales > Asteraceae > Flaveria > Flaveria trinervia. The sequence continues at coordinate 46,868,181 of CM046446.1, forward strand.
CTTGAGGTTTTTCATAGACCTCAAACATTATGCACGAGGCTGATGCCAGCACCTAGGGCAAGTGGCAGGGATCCCATACATATGGTCAATCACAAAGATTGGACCCCAATGTGCATCCTTTTGGGGTAGCTAACCGCACACCGTTGAGCTGGAATTTGAAGGCATCTCATATGTATGAGCTGAATTTGTCGTTATGGTGTTGATAGAAACTTCATTTTGTAGAAGTAATTACAACTAGAGCTGAAGATGTATAACTTGAAGGTCTTCTTAGCTCAAATCTTAGGTCAGGAACACCTATAAGTAAGATATCTGTTGTCACACGCCAACCTTGATGGCGGAAACGTCGAGATGTGAGGGTTAAGATTGTTCACAGCCACATAACGCTAAATTTAAATTCAAATACTAATATTATAAGTTTCAAAGGGAATATAATCATATGTCTCAAAATATAAAATAGTTCCAAACAAAACAAAGCATAACATAATCATTTTATTCATTTAACTTGGTCCAAATCCTAGTTTATCGAAAGCTTCAAATGATGACTTCAAACTTGGGCATTTTCTGAAACATGTTAAAAATAAAGGGTCAACTATAAAGTTGGTGAGTTTTCAAGGGTTTTACATACATAATATATCAAAGATTACAAGTAGCAATTCATGTCATAGGTTCTGAGTTACCAAGTTTATTGAAAACATATCGTTACAACCAAACCTTGACTTTATTACAAGTTTATATGATTGGCTAAGTGTACTTGGTTCCCATGATGAACAAGTCATACGTCATCAGGAGCGGCAATACATCGGCTTTAGCACCAAATAGGCTTGTCAGGCCCAAAGATCTAAGAAGTCGCCAGACTAGCAATATTTAATGATTGTAAACAAAATATGTATCTCATATAAGACTTATAACCACACAAATAACCATGACAAATAAAAGTATGAATTGCAAGTGCTTTACAAGATTTAAACGTTTACAAGTGTATGTTGATAAGGTAACATGTTTCACCCCAAAATAGTGTGAAATAATATAAAAAGGGGCAAGAAAACTCACATGTCAAATGCTTATATGATGTAGATTAATAAGAATAATATACGTCGTTCCATGATAAATCGTCACAAGACACCTAAATATATATATATTACAAGATTTAGGTTAATAATAAGGTTAACGATTTAACGTGAACTAGGGTATTAGAATTTGGTGGTTTTTATAAATAAAATTAGTGAACTCTTATTTATATTTTGTTTAATAAAAGAAGTACCATTTATAAATTTTTAAAGGAATTAAATCCTTTGTAAATAACATGTGTTTGTAATTATAAAATATGTTTGAATACTATAATTTTCATGATTAATCTCTGATCAAAGAAAACATATGGTCCAATAATAATTAAATTATTATATAAATTTATTTTTTAAAAATATATTTAGTTATAACATTTGTAAATAATTTTATAATAAAATGTTAAAATGTTTTAGATGAATAATTTTACTGAAAATATTTAAATGATTTTCAAAATATTAGAATTTTGTAAAAATCATTTTTATATTTATTAAAATTTTTGTATAATTAAATTAAAGCCAAAAAGGCTTAAAAAATTACTTGAGAGTGCCCGGGTTCGAACCCGGGACCTCAAGTTTAAGTTACAAGCGTGTTACCAGTGAACGAGGGCCTTTAGAATGTTGATCATATGAATGTTGATAACCATGGGGCTTTTATTCTCCGTGTATAAATAAGTGTGTAGGCGTAATCAATTACCCGATTTCAAAGTGTTAACACAAGAACGAGTGATGAACAAACCGCGGTTACGCACAACCTTGATTGATGTTCAAATGATGATGATATGCAAATCCGTTGCACTGGGAGCTTCTTACGGTCTTGTAGATAGGAAACCCTTTATTCAATTTTCGTTTATGAAGCTTGGAAGATAGATTTTGTTCGAGTTGTAGGTTCGCGACGAAAGGGAAATCGGGGGTGTAAACGTTTTGTGTTTAAGACGCAATTGAGGGCTGTAAATGATTAAGTGTAATTAGATGATTGTTTAGGTTCATTTAATTTGAGTATTATTAAGGTTTAATTGTAGAACGGTTTACGTTTGATGATCGACAGTTATCAAGCCCAAACTACACCCATTACTGGCCTTAAACTCGAATTAAAGTGTGTTGAAGGTTTAAATCTTTCCCACAAAGAGATTAGAAACGGTTTGGATAAAAAAGCAGTGAATTTTGATGGTTTTCGGGGTGGCCAGAGGCCGCTGATGATAGGCCGGAATTTGGCCAAAAAATCAGGCGGGGGGGGGGGGGGTGGATTGGTTTTGATCAATCAGACAAATGGTCCTCGTGGTTTGTGGTTTTAACATTTTATGTTGAAACTTCCTTTTTAGAGTTTCAAAAGTGACAATTTAACCCCTCAAACTTTATGCTTTTTTAAACCATTTTTAAGACTAATACCTTTTATAAATCAATACTATTTGTACTATTATTTTAGTTATTATTATTATTAGTGATATAACTAGTATTATAGTTATCATTATTATTATTATTAATGTTATTATTACTATAATTTATTACTTTTGTTATTATTATTACAATTATTATTATTAACCAATATTAGTTTATTAACTTTTTCATTAACTCAAAAACAAGTTAAGAGATAAACATAAATAATCCATAAATTCCATAACGGACATAACTTATCCTTACAATAATTTAACAAAGTTAACTGCTAATTTAATTAAAATCCAAGATGTTACAGTCTCCCCAACTTAAAAGAATTTCGTCCCAAAATTAAGAATGAAGCTACACAAATAAAAACAAGTATTTCTTCCTCATGTGCTCCTCATGTTCCCAAGTAAATTCAGCGCCACACTTATTCTCCCCAACTTCGAATTCCAATGGCTTACGTCGCTTATCAGCATAGCTCTTTTGTGGATTTCTTGCAACTTCAATGTTCTTGCGGATTATAGAGACTTTATAAGCGTTTCTTGTATAAGTTCAGGACCAGTGATTAAGTTTTCACCGATGTCGGTCCGGTAGACCGGTGAATGACATTTACGACCATAAAGTGCTACGAATGGTGCTATCTTGATACTCGAGTGGTAGCTATTGTTATACGAAAATTCCACGAGTAGTAGATATGTATCCCAATCACCACCAAAGTCAAGGACACAAAGGCGTAGCAAGTCCTCCAAGGTTTGGATGGTTCGCTCGATTTGACCATAAGTTTGAGGATAGTAAGCCATGCTTAGATCCAATTAAGTACCCAAGAGTTCTTGCATAGACAACCTAAAGTGTGAAGTGAAACGAGCATCTCGGTTGGATATGATGTGCAGGGGTACCCCATGAAGACTTACAATTTCATCAATGTATATACGAGCCAACCTCGATGTCTTGTAAAGTCACCTATGGGTATAAAATATGATGATTTGGTAATTGGTCAACGATCACCCATATGCTAGCATTTCCACGAGAGGTTCGGGGTAGCTTAGTTATGAAGTCCATGGATATGTGTTCCCATTTCCACATAGGAATCTCGATTTGCTCAAGTAGTCCACTTGGACATTGATGTTCGGCTTTAACCTTCGTACACGTGAGGCACTTAGCTACATAAGTCGCTATGTCTTTCTTCATTCCAGGCCACCAATATTAACCACGTAGGTCCATGTACATCTTATTGGAGCCAGGATGAATAGAATAACGAGTTTGATGAGCTTCATTCATGAAAAAGGTACGGAGATTATCATGATTTGGAACCCAAATTCGATTCGCGAAATACATCAACCCATTGGGTTTCATCTACAATTGAGTTAGAAGTTTATGCTCCAGTTCATCCTTCATTCTTATTTCTTGTTGCACCACTTGTTGAGCCTCCAAGATACTAGACTCGATGTCACTATCTATTCTCAAGTTTTGTAGCAGTACGACAGTCTCATTGACATCTAGTCGAATCTCAGTGTTGAACTCTCCCAAAGTGTCAAACCATTGTCTTCAATCGCGAATTTCTTGTAATGAGAACATCTTGTTATGAACCTTTCGACTTAGTGCATCGGCCATAACAATGGCTTTACCAGGATGATAACGAATGTCACAATCGTGATCACTAATCAACTCCACCCAACGACGTTGTCTCATATTGAGATCTTTTTTATTATAAACGTGTTGAAGGCTTTTGTGATCGGTGTAGACAATGAATTGTGTACCATATAGGTAATGTCTCCAAATCTTCAAAGCAAAAACAACATCTCCAAGCTCGAGATCATGTGTTGTGTAATTCACCTTGTGGACCTTCAATTGTCTCCATGCATAAGCTATCACCTTCCCTCGTTGCATGAGAACACAACCAAGGCCTTGCTTTGATGCATAACAATATACGGTGAAATCGTCGTTTCCATCGAGTAGGGTCAAGATTGGAGCATTGCACGACTTCTGCTTTAACGCTTCAGAAGCTTCTTCTTGCTCGGAACCCCACTCGAATGGTTTATTCTTTTGTGTCAAAGACGTGAGTCGCTTCGCGATTCTCGAAAATTGCAATGAATCGCCGGTAATAACCAACAAAACCAAGAAAAGATCGAACTTCAGTTGGAGTTGTAGGAACACACCAATTCTTCACAGCTTCCACCATTGCAGGGTCAACGTGAATTCCTTGGTTATTCACCACGTGTCCTAGAAATTGAACTTCCTCAAGCTAAAATTCACACTTCAAGAACTTCGCGTACAATTTATCTTTCTTCAACAACTCAAGAACTTGTTGCAGATGTAGCTCATGATCGGTGTGGGACTTGGAATAGATAAGTATGTCATCAATGCAGATGATCACGAACTTATCCAGATAAGGCTTGCATACTCGATTCATGAGATCCATGAAGATAGCAGGAGCATTTGTTAAACCAAAAGGCATAACCATAAACTCATAATGCCCATATCGAGTACGGAATGCAGTCTTTAGGATAGCATCATCATGGACTTGCAATTGATGATAAGTAGAACATAAATCGATCTTCGAGAAAATAGCGGCTCCTTGTAGTTGATCAAAAAAGTTATCGATACGAGGAAGAGGATAGAGGTTCTTGATGGTAAGCTTCTTAAGTTCACGATAGTCAATGCACATATGAAACAGTCCATCTTTCTTCTTCACGAAAAGAATAGGTGCACCCCAAGGCGAAGAGCTAGGATGAATGAAGCCCTTCTCGGATAGTTCTTGAAGTTGACTAGAGAGTTCTTGGATTTCCGATGGTGCAAGCCGATATGGTGACTTAGCCACGGGGTTTGCTCCCAGAATCAAATCGATTTTAAACTCGACTTCACGCACGGGAGGTAAACCACTAAGGTCATCGGGAAATACTTCAGGAAAGTCTCGTACAATCAGGACATCCTTAAGATCTTTCCCTTTGACTATTGTGTTGACCATGTAAGCCAAGAAAGCCATATAGTTCTTACTTAGGCACTTTCGGGATTGGGTACACGACATGAGTTTGAGCCCTTTGAAGGATTTTCACCATACACCTTCAATGTATCCCTAGAAGGTAACGGTATACGAATGCACTTCTCAAAAAAATGATCTCGGAATGGTGTTTGACTTACCAATCCATGCCAATGATGACATCAAAGCTTCCAAGTTTCATAGGAATAAGATCGATAAGGAAATCATGCGTGTCAAGACTTAAGATACAATCATGAATAATGACATCAACGGTGATCGGTTCTCCATCGACGATTTCAAAGGTGAGAGGTCTTTCTAGTTTCTTATGTGGCTTAGCAAGAATGGGTTAAACTCTAATGAAACAAAACTCTTATCGGCTCAAGAGTCAAATAGAACATATGCATAAGTTTTATTAATAAGGAACATACCTATTCATTTTTAAAAGTATTTAACGATACAGGTAATGCATGAAAAGACTTAGGTCTAAAAGTTAAGGGTAAGTTAACGTACCATTCACCACATCATTGTTTGCTTGTGCTTGATTTGCATTAATGTTGAAAGAACATCCTCGGGCTTGTGGAACATTACCCACAAGATGAGAGCATTGTGGGCGAAAATGACCAGGTTCCCCACAGTTGTAGCAAAACACGGTTCGTGACCGTCACGGAGTTATTAGGTGCTCGGTGACAAGTCGCCACCAAGTGACCATATTTACCACATAAGGTACAAATGCGGCATGGTTGGTTTATCGGATGATGGTACTTACAGGTGTTGAACATAGGTTGAGGACCAGCATAGGACCTAGCCCCAAGCACTTATGCCATAGTTGCAGCCGCAGGTACAAGTTGTCTTTGAGGTTGTTTGGGTGCAGCCACAACATAGTTGCGCGCCGGTGTGAACTTGCGCTTGTTGTTGTTGTTGTTGTTGTTGTAAGCTGGTTCGGCTTTGGTCTCCTTAACAGCCTCAGTAGCCATCTTTTCCACCTTCTTTGCACCCTTCACAGACATGGTGCCCGCTCGTATATGATTCTCTGGGAGTTGAGCAGTGATAGTGTGGCTTCCTCCAAGGTTGTGGGTCGGCTACCTACCACATCTTGAATTGGGGTGGTACACCCTTGATGAACATCTCAATGTTACGAGGGATAGTGTCGACCATATAAGGCAGTAGTATACTCAACTCATGATGCCTAGTTGAGTAGGCCGAATGGTCACCACCATCCTGCTTCAAGTTCTAGAATTCCTCCTCTAGTTTTTATAGTTCACTCCTCGGGTAGAACTTTGCGATGGCGATGTTCTTGAACTCATCCCAAGAGAGTGCCAAAACAACATTAGCTCCTTGATTTCTCTTCTCGCTATACTACCAGGTAACTGCCCTTTGTTGGAATATACTAGTGGCATAACGAACTTTGAGTGCCTCGGGACACTCACAATTGATGAAGGTATTCTCCATGCTCTTAAACCACTCAATAAGACCAGTGGCTCCTTCCTTGCCACTATAACTAGTGGGATTGCAATAACTAAAGTGCTTGAAGGTACAAGTTTGGTTGTTTCGCACTAGGTTAGCACTATTCAGTCCTTGACCATTTCCATTGTTGTTAGAATTGGTCATCAAAGTGCTATTGAGTTTAGAAACCATGGTCGGGATGACAGCAACAATTTGTCAGCCAATCAGTTGTCGAGCAATCATGGCGGCTAGCTTACGATCAGAACTTCCATGCTTTCCATGATGACGAGACATGCTGGAATATACAAAATGAGTTAGATACGGGGAAGAGAATAACAAGGGTTATAATTTAAACAAGGATAAGTCAAAAGTTGTAAGGCACATGGAATGGTTCCATTGGTAACGCATTACCATTGGAAACATTGACACGTCAAGGTAAATTGACCCATTTGTCTTAGGAATTTGTGTATGTTGACCATAGTTTATCACTCATCCCAGAAATCCCAAGGTAAGCATTACTAGTCGCGTAGGATTTATACAAAATTCTTGCCTTAGCCCTAAGGCCTTTTGCCAGGAAAACCAAGATACATGTGTCTATGAGCCACACAAATTTCTTAGGTTCATGAAATAAAAACCTTGATGAGGTTTTCATAGAATAGACATAGAGTCTAAGGATTAAACCCACAATAATAAGTGTTGATCCCACATGTCGTCAAGGATAAGTTTAGGAAAGTTTCATTCGTCGGGGAGAATTGAAGAAATCAAGAATAAGTCTAGGGGAGAAAAGAAACAAAGTTTAAGCATTCATAAGGCATATGCTAAGGCATCAAGTTGCATATAAGAAGGCATAACATTATATAGCATGCAAACAATGTATTTTTACAAGAATATAAATATTGTTCTATAGGGTTCATGCATAAACCATAGTCTAGGTCACCATTTCTAATAACCTAAATCCCTATAGTTATGGGCTCTGATACCAATCTATCACACTCTAACCTTGACGGCGGAAACGTCGAGATGTGAGGGTTAAGATTGTTCACAGCCACATAACACTAAATTTAAATGCAAATATTAATATTATAAATTTCAAAGGGAATACAATCATATGTCTCAAAACATGAAATAGTTTCAAACAAAACAAAGCATAACATAATCATTTTATTCATTTAACTTGGTCCAAATCCTAGTTTATTGCAAGCTTCAAATGATGACTTTAAACTTGAGTATTTCCTGAAACATGTTAAAAATAAAGGGTCAACTATAAGTTGGTGAGTTTCCAAGGGTTTTAGATACATAATATATCAAAGATTACAAGTAGCAATTCATGTCATAGGTTTTGAGTTAGCAAGTTTATACAACAGATATCGCTCAACCAAACCTCGACTTGATTACAAGTTTTTATGATTGGCTAAGTGTACTTGGTTCCCATGATGAACAAGTCATACATCATCAGGAGCCGGCAATACATCGGCTTTAGCACCAAATAGGCTTGTCAGGCCCAAAGATCTAAGACGTCGCCAGGCTAGCAATAGTAATGACCGTAAACAAAATATGTATCTCTTATAAGACTTACAACCACATAAATAACCATGAAAAATAAAAGTATGAATTGCAAGTGCTTTACAAGATTTAAACGTTTACAAGTGTATGTTGATAAGGTAACATGTTTCACCCCAAAAATAGTGTGAAAAATATAAAAAGGGGCAAAGAAACTCACATGTCAAATGATTATATAATGAAGATTAATAAGAATAATATACGTCGTTCCAAGATAAATCGTCACAAGGCACCTAAATATATAGATATTACAAGATTTAGGTTAATAATAAAGTTAACGATTTAACGTGAACTAGGGTATTAGAATTGAGGGTTTTTATAAAATTAGTGAACTCTTATTTATATTTTGTTCAATAAAAGAAGTATCATTTATCAAATTTTAAAGGAATTAAATTATTTGTAAATAACTTGTGTTTTTAATTAAAAAATATGTTTGAATACTATAATTATCATGATTAATCTTTGATCAAAGAAAACATATGGTCCAATAAAAATTTAATAATTTAAATTATTATATAAATTTATTTTTATAAATATATTTAGTTATAACATTTGTATATAATTTTTATAAAAAATGTTAAAATGTTTTAGAAGAATAAATTTACTGAAAATATTTAGATGATTTTAAAAATTTTAGAATTTTGTAAAAATCATTTTTATATTTATTAAATTTTTTCTATAATTAAATTAAAGCCAAAAAGGCTTAAAAATTACTTAAGGGTGCCTGGGTTCGAACCTGGGACCTCAAGTTTGAGTTACAAGCGCGTTACCGATGAACCAGGGCCTTGGCCTTGGCCTTGGTTTACTTTGGTTTCCCATTCTTTTAAACCCGAAATTAAAAGTTCCTCTTTTCACCAAGAACCCTAGGTTCGTTTGGGTCCAAATCGAAGCACCAAACGATCATATGAATGTTGATAACCTGGGGCTTTTATTCCCCATGTATAAATGAGTGTGTAGGTGTAATCAATTACCCGATTTCAAAGTGTTAACACAAGAACGAGTGATGAACAAGCCGCGGTCATACACAGCCTTGATTGATGTTCAAATGATGATGATAGGCAAATCCGTTGTACAGGGAGCTTCTTACGGTCTTGTAGATGGGAAACCCTCAGTCAATTTTCCTTTATGAAGCTCGGATGATAGATTTTGTTCAAGTTACAAGTTCGCGACGAAAGGGAAATTTGGGGTGTAAACTTTGTGTGTTTCAGATGCAATTGAGGGTTGTAAACGATTAACTTTTTCATTTAACTCAAAAACAAGTGAAAAGATAAACATTACTAATCCAGAAATTCCATAACGGGCATAACTAATCCTTACAATAATTTAACAAAGTTAACTTCTAATTTAACGAAAATCCGAGATGTTACATCCGTCGATCCTGAAACATTCTCACATGATTTGTCAAAACATTTGGTGACTAAATCAAGATCAAATAGCCAATCAGGACCAAAACCAGCCACACAGGATGTGTGTTCATTGAAAGTCACATTGGCTAACCCCTTAACAATTCTAGTTTTGAGATTGTATACTCTATAAGCCTTAGCTTGAGAAGAGTAGCCAGTGAAGTGTCCATCATCTGATTTCTCAACAAATTTGGCAATTTGATCTTTGGTTTCAAGATAGTACAAGGACAACCAAATGACCTGAGAAAACCAATGAAAGGTTTCCTCTTGTGCCAAAGCTTATAGGAGTCTTGCTATGAGTCTTAACCACTAAAACTCTATTTTGCTCATAGCAGGCAGTGTTGACTGCCTCTGCCCAGAAGGTGATGGGAAGCTTAGAGTCAGACAACATGGTTCTTACAGCTTCAATCGGTGTCCTGTTTCTCCTCAGCAACATCATTTTGCTGAGGAGTCCTGGGAGCACTGTATTGTCTTGTAATACCATTTTCATCACAAAATGTATCAAGGATTTGGTTCTTGAATTCAGTTCCCTGATTACATCTTATGGTTTTGACCTTGTTATCACATTGATTCTTAATCTTTAAGATGAAATTCTTCAGAATCTCAGAAGTCTCATCCTTAGTTTTAAGGAAAAAGACCCAAGTGAATCTTGTAAAGTCATTTGTGATCACCAAACAATAAGAGGTCCTTCCTACACTCATTACACTGGTGGGGCCAAAGAGATCCAATTGCACTTACAACACAATAACATAATGAGAGTTGCTAAGAATACTTAACAGATCAAATAGGGAACTAGTTAACTGTCACACCCCAACCTTGACGGCGGAAACGTCAAGGAGTGAGAGTTAAGATCATTCACAGCCACATAACGCTATTAATAACCCAAATATAAATTAATCATAAAATTCAATTGTATCATTACAAGCTTAAGTCTCAAAGAAGTAAAAACATAACGTAAAAGGTAACAAGTCAGTTTAATTCACTTATTTATCTAGGTCCATTCTAGATGTGCAAGCTTTAAGAGTAGATATCAAACTTGGGCGTTTCCTGAAACATGTTAAAAAATAAAAGGTCAACAATAATGTTGGTGAGTATTCCATAGTTTTTAATACATAGATTATATAAAAGATGGCAATCCAAGTCATAGGTTAGTGAATAAAGTGATTAGGGATGTTATGAACAATGCAACAATCAGACCTCGACAAAGTTTTACAAGTCTCAGACATTTACAAGATTATACGATCAGCTAAGTGTACTTGGATCAACCAAAGTAGGCTTGTCTTGCCCATAGATCTATGACTTCGCTGGGCTAGCAATAGTTAATGATTGTACATATAACGCCATAACATGGTAACCACAAAAGTTCAACTAACCACAACTTTGCATGATGAATTGCCATAAAGATTACAAGTCTCAAATAAGTTTACAAGTGCAATGATAATAAATTAACATGTTTCACCCCAAAGTGTGAAAATAAGCAAAAAGGGATATGGAAATACTCACTTGATCAATAAGTATTTATTGGATGATTAATAAGAAATAATAATAAGCGTCGATTCAACGTAGCCCTTCACAATGTACCTAAAATATATATATTTACAAGGTTTAAGTTTAATAATAAAATTAACGTTTTAACGCGAACTGGGGTTTTAGAATTTTGGGGTTTTGTAAACAATTTAGTAAACTCTTATTTATATTTTGTTCAATAGAGAAGTAGCGTTATAAAATTTTAAAGGAATTATAACCATTGTTAATAATTTGTGTAATATAACATATTTCTTTAATCAAAGAAAACATAAGATTCAATAATAATTAATAATTCAAATTATTATATAAGTCCATTTTATAACAATACTTAGTTATAATTTTATAATAAAATATTAAAATATTTTATAAGGATAAATTTACAGAAAAATATTTTGTTGATTTTTAAAGGATTAGAAGTTTGTAAAAAATAATTTTTATATGTAATAAAATTTTTCTAAGATAGAATTAAGGCTAAGCCATTTTAAAAATAATAAGAGGGTGCCCCGGTTCGAACCCGGGACCTCTTAGTTGAAATGTGGTGAGTGAACCAGTGAACCAGGCTTCCAGCCGCGTTTAAACTCTGTTTTTAATAACCAAAATACAATAAACACTGAAATCCCCCCAAATCGCACGAACCCTAGTTTGATCATGCCCAAAATTGAAGATCAAATCGAGGCTGCTACCGATTTAAATCATGGGGCTTTTGTTTCCCACATGATTTCGAGTATATACATTCATTTAATTACCCGGTTGAAAGTGGATTTGAGAAGAACGTGCCAATGAGCAACCCGCGGCTATTGAATAAGCAACCGATGTGTAATTGCTGATGATAATGGAATTAATCTTGTGTGAAGCTTCAACGAGTAACCACGAATCAAAGCCCTCAACAAATTTCCGATTTTGAAGCGCAGAAGGTTGTGTTTGATTAGTTGCAGGTTGCGACTTCGAATGATGATGGATTTCGATAATTAAGTTTGATTTAGGTGCAATTGAGAGTTGTAATGATTAGTATCAGATAAACGTTCGATTAGGTTTAGTTAATTCGATTATTATTAGCCTTAAACATTCAAACGGCTCTTTGCGTTTGTTGGTTTCGGTTACTCGTTAATAACCGACGATTTAAACTCAATTAAACCATGCATTTAAGTTCGAAACGTGCAACAGGAACGATTGGGGTAGGTTTTGGGTTAAGAAAACGTCGGATTTTGAAGGTTTAAAGTGGCCGGAGGCTCGGCCGCCGGTGGCCAGACCTTCCACCGGAAAAACGGGGTTGGGCGGGGGGTTTGGTTTATGATTTAAGAATTTACACAAATGGTCCCTGTTGTTTGGTTTTTATTATTTTATACTTCAACTCATCTTTAAAGTTTATAACTTGGCAACTAGGCCCCTTTGACTTTTAAATCAATGTTTTATACATTTTAAGTTTACTAATTCTTTATTATTAATAACAAAATTTTTATTCTTGATATTATTCTTAGTTTATTATTATTATTGTTATAATTTTATTATTATTATTATTACTATTATTAGTTGATTAGAAAAATTAAAGGCAACAAAGTATAAGCATAACAAATTCACAAGTTTCATAAATGATAAAATTAGCCCATACAAGAACTTAACAATGTTAACTTTAATTAACCCCAAAATTACAAGATGTTACATTAACCTTTTGTAAAGATGCTAAGAACACAAGTAAATAAGAGACAGAACAAGATAGCAAAACACATAAGTAATTGGTTTTGAAGAATGTTGTATACTGCTTCTCAAGTTCTATTACAAATGTTATAAAAGCATATCAAAGAGTTACAAGTACTTGAGACACATATACTACATCCTATAGCCGACCATACTTTGAAGGCTAGCTGGATACAATTGCCTAGACAACAAACAAAATCAAATGTAGAGTCAAAAGCCAGATTGCTTTTTGACTGATGACTATGACATGCCATAGCTCATATCCTAATTTATTACAAAAAGGATAAAGTATATAAAGTAGAAAGTTACAGACTCAAGACCTCAATGGACAGTTACCAAAAGCATGGACCTTTCACCAACTTATGTAAAGTTGGTGTCTCATTTGAGTTGTAGTGGAAAGGGGTCTAGCTTTATGTAAAAGGTACATCAGATAAAGCATGTGTTCAAAAGTCTTTGGAAGAAATCTGTCTTCAAGTGTTGGCTTCAAAAGACTTTGTCTTTGAAGCTTCGAAAGACTTCATCTTTGGCTTCGGAAGATATTGGTTTTGGCTTTGGAAGATATTGGTCTTGGCTTCGGAAGATATTGGTCTTGACTTCGGAAAATTTCACACTTAGAGTATTTTCTGATACTGGTGTGAAACTTCTGAAGCATTCTACTTCAGTACACTTATGCATGCATGCAGGAGAGACTTTGGGTGTTTGGGTTGCATCAGCTTTATATTTAAACCTATAAAACTACATAACATAACTATAAAAAATGCCATATTCGAAAAATGAGTTTCTCAAATTATTCAATAATTTCAGTTTTTTTCATTATTTCATTTTATTTTAGTTTATTTTATTTTTGTTTGATGCTTTTTTTACCCATCGATAACCTTCTTGAGCTTTAATTACTAAGTTGACTTCTACGTACCCAATAGGCCATCTATTATTAAATTTTTAACCAGATTTGTTATTAGTTATTACATTATTAATTTTTTTACTAACATTATAGTATTTTAGGTCGATGAATTGCAGGTTATATATTATGGTAAGATTTCAAAATGTTTCTCTGTTCAACCATTCCTTTAAATGTTTTATCCCTTCGGACAAGATGGCAGTGCCACTAAAGAAAATATGGACACTTGTGCAGCAAAACTGATCAAAAATAAACATTTGTGCCAAAGTAGGCGGACACTCACACAAGCATAGATGTTTCCCTTAAGCGGGCGAGACGGACGCCTGCTATCATAGGTTGATTGAGTATATAAAAAATTAGAATGTAGTAGGCAACAATAGCAGCAAAAGTGATATAAAAGATGTGTCTGCTTATGACACAAGTTCAATTATAACTGTTTCTTTTACATAGTTGTTCGCTACTACCTAGTGGTGATGTCTAGCTTAATAAGAAAAATTTTGAAGGATAATTATTGGTTAGGGGAACATTTTATTAAAAAAGGAAAAGGAAAATGGACATTTTGAATTTTTCCCTTAAATCGTTGTGGTTTTAAACAATTTTAATTCCTTAAATTCTATAACGGGCATAACTAATTTTTACAATAATTTAACAAAGTTAACTTTTAATTTAACGAAAATTCAAGATGTTACAGTCTCCCCAACTTAAAAGAATTTCGTCCCAAAATTAAGAATGAATCTACACAAATAAAAACGGGTATTTCTTCCTCAGTGCTCCTCACGTTCCCAAGTAAATTCAGCGTCATGCTTATTCTCCCAATGAACCTTGACAATTGGGGTAGTTGTGGTTCTAGTCTTCATAATGCGATCCATATTTTCAACAGGTTTCTCAACAAAATGGAATGACTAGTCGATCGGAATGTCTTCCGGTGGAACATGCAGACTTTCGTCGGCCAAACACTTCCTCAAATTTGAAATGTCAAACACAGGATGAACTCCACTAAGTTCGGGAGGTAACTCCCTTTGATAAGCCACCTTTCCAATCCTTTTCAGGATTTTAAAAAGTCTTATAAATCTTGGAGTCAGTTTACCCTTCTTCCCAAAGTGAATAACACCCTTCCACGATGAAACATTAAGAAGAACCATCTCCCCAACTTGGAATTCCAATGGCTTACGTCGATTATTAGCATAGCTCTTTTGTTGACATCTTGCCACTTCAAGGTTCTTGCGGATTATAGAGACTTTATCGACCATTCTTGTATAAGTTCAGGACCAGTGATGAAGTTTTCATCAGTGTCGATCCAGCAGATCGGTGAATGATATTTGCGACCATAAAGTGCTTCGAATGGTGCCAGCTTGATACTCGAGTGGTAACTATTGTTATACGAAAATTCCACGAGTGGTAGATGTGTATCTCAATCACCACCAAAGTCAAGGACATAAAGGCGTAGCAAGTCCTCCAAGCTTTGGATGGTTCGCTCGGTTTGACCATCAGTTTGAGGATGGTAAGTCGTGCTTAGATCCAATTGAGTACCCAAGAGTTCTTGCATAGACGACCAAAAGTGTGAAGTGAAACGAGCATCTTGGTCGGATATGATGTGTAGAGGTACCCCATGACGACTTACAATCTTATCGATGTATATACGAGCCAACCTTGATGTCTTGTAAGTGTCACGTATGGGTATAAAATGTGCCGATTTGGTCAATCGATCAACGATCACCCATATGCTATCATGTCCACGAGAGGTTCGGGTAGCTTAGTTATGAAGTCCATGGATATGTGTTCCCACTTCTACATAGGAATCTCGGGTTGCTCAAGTAATCCACTTGGACATTGATGTCCGGCTTTAACCTTCATACACGTGAGGCACTTAGGTACATAACTCGCTATGTCCTTCTTCGTTCCAAGCCACCAATGTTGTCCACATAGGTCCATGTACATCTTATTGGAGCCAGGATGAATAGAATAACAAGTTTGATGAGTTTCGTTCATGATAAAGGTACGAAGATTATCACAATTTGGAACCCAATTCGATTCGCGAAATACATCAACCCATTGGGTTTCATTTCCAATTGAGTTAGAAGGTTGTGCTCTAGTTCATCATTCATTCTTCCTTCTTGTTGCACCACTTCTTGAGCCTCCAAGATACTAGACTTGATGGCACTATCTTTTCTCAAGTTTTGTAGCAGTACGGTAGTCTCGTTGACATCTAGTCGGATCTCAGTATCGAACTCTCCCAAAGGGTCAAACCATTGTCTTAAATCGTGAATTTATTGGAATGAGATCATCTTGTTATGAACCTTTTGACTTAGTGCATCGGCCACAACAATGGCTTTACCAGGATGATAACGAAAGTCACAATCGTAATCACTAAACAACTCCACCCAACGACGTTGTCTCATATTGAGATCTTTTTTGATTAAAAACGTGTTGAAGGCTTTTGTGATCAGTGTAGACAATGCATTGGGGTACCATACAGGTAGTGTCTTGAAATCTTCAAAGCAAAATGACAGCTCCAAGCTCGAGATCATGTGTTGTGTAATTCACCTCGTTGACCTTCAATTGTCTCGATACATAAGCTATCACCTTCCCTCGTTGCATGAGAACACAACTAAGGCCTTGCTTTGATACATCACAATATACGGTGAAATCGTCATTTCCATCGAGTAGGGTCAAGATAGGAGCATTGCATAACTTGTGCTTTAATGCTTCAAAAGCTTCTTCTTGCTCGGAACCCCACTCGAATGGTTTATTATTTTGTGTCAAAGACATGAGTGGCTTTGCGATTCTCGAAAAATTTTCAATGAATCGTTGGTAATAACCAGCAAAACCAAGAAAATATTGAACTTCAGTTGGAGTTGTAGGAACACACCAATTCTTCACAGCTTCCACCTTTGCAGGGTCAACATGAATTCCTGGCTATTTACCACGTGTCCTAGAAATTGAACTTCCTCAAGACAGAATTCACACTTTGAGAACTTCGTGTACAATTTCTCTTTCTTCAACAACTCAAGAACTTTTCGCAGATGTAGCTCATGATCGGTGTGGGACTTGGAATAGATAAGTATGTCATCAATGAAGACGATCACGAACTTATCCAGATGAGGCTTGCATACTCGATTCATGATATCCATAAAGACAACAGGAGCATTTGTTACACCAAAAGGATAACCACGAACTCATAATGGCCATATCGAGTATGGAATTCAGTCATTGGGATATCATCATCATGGACTTGCAATTAATGATAACCAGAACGTAAATCGATCATCGAGAAAATAGCGGCTCCTTGTAGTTGATCAAACAAGTCATCGATACGAGGAAGAGGATAGTGGTTCTTGATGGTAAGCTTGTTAAGTTCACGATAGTCGATGCACATACGAAACGATCCATCTTTCTTCTTCATGAAAAGAACAGGTGCACCCCAAGGCAAAGAGCTAGGATGAATAAAGCCCTTCTCGGATAGTTCTTGAAGTTGACTAGAGAGTTCTTGGATTTCCGATGGTGCAAGTCGATATGGTGACTTAGCCACGGGGTTTGCTCCCAGATCAAATCGATTTTAAACTTGACTTCACGCACGGGAGGTAAACCACTAAGGTAATCGGGAAATACTTCAGGAAAGTCTCGTACAATCAGGACATCCTTAAGATCTTTTCCTTTGACTATGGTGTTGACCACGTAAGCCAAGAAAGCCATATAGTTCTTACTTGGCACTTACGAGTTTGGGTGCATGACATGAGTTTAAGCCCTTTGGAGGATATTTCACCATACACTTTCAATGTATCCCTAGAAGGTAACAGTATACGAATGCACTTCTCGAAACAAATGATCTCGGCATGGTGTTTGGCTTACCAATCCATGCCAATGATGACGTCAAAGCTTCCAAGTTTCATAGGAATAAGATCGATAAGGAAATTGTGCATGTCAAGACTTAAGATACAATCACGAATATGACATCAACGGTGATCGGTTCTCCATTGGCGATTACAACGGTGAGAGGTCTTTCTAGTTTCGTATGTGGCTTAGCAAGAATGGGTTCAAACTCTAACGAAACAAAGCTCTTATCGGTTCCAGAGTCAAATAAGACATATGCATAAGTTTTATTAATAAGGAACATACCTGTTCAATTTCAAAAGTATTAACGATACAGGTAACGCATGAAAACTTAGGTTTAAAAGTTAAGGGTAAGTTAACATACCATTCACCACATCATTGTTTGCTTGTGCTTGATTTGCATTGATGTTGAAAGCACCTCCTCGGGCTTGTGGAACATTACCTACAAGACGAGGGCATTGTGGGCGAAAATGACCAGGTTCCCCACAGTTGTAGTGAACCCGGTTCGTGACCATCGCGGCGTTATTAGGTGCTCGGTGACAAGTCGCCACCAAGTGACCATATTTACCGCATAAGATACAGATGCGGCATGGTTGGTTTACTGGATTATGGTACTTTGGATACATGTGCACCAAGTTTATGTGCTTAAATGTAAAAGTCTTTCATTTCTTACGTTTGTGTAATTTGACTATGTAATGAAATATGATATATGATTTGATGTCTATTTATCTTTAATTCATAAGTATGACTTCTTATATATGTTTGAGATTGTTGTACACACTTCTAAGTCAATAATGATTAATTATGTGTTCAACATAGTCTGATGAGTATTCATGCTAATAGCCCATATTCATGGACCATACACATGAATACATCACGCTTATGGACCAATCACACGACTGAACCAGGAGACCAGATCAGTCGTATGATTAAGACATAAGATTGACTCAGTCGCATGACTGAATCTTCAGTCGTGCGTATGGATCAATCGCATGATTCAGTAGCTCGACTAAGCCATGCTAATGGTTCAGTCGTACGAATGAAAACCAATAACCAATAAATACCACCTAATTCATGGAAAAACTAAACACTTAAAGAGATATTATGCATACAGATAAACCCTAGCCGTTCAGAGCGTCCCAAACGTTCTGTCCAAGTTCATAGTTCGTTCCTAATCTATTCCTATTCGTTCTTAAGTTTTAGTTCAATCTTATATCGATCGAGTAATCGTTCTCACTGATTGGATCACCAATCAAATAGAATTCCGCACTATTTGATCCGGTATAACGCAAATCAGTTAGTACTCTGTACGTACACGGTCCTAACCCTAAGAAGTGGTAACAGAGCCTTGGCTCATGATTTTGAATTTTATTCAATTAGGTTTGGTGTCAAAACCTAAGTTTTAATCAAAAGAGTCACCACGTTTGCTTCAACAGGTGTTTTCGATGTTTTCAGGCGTTAAAGTTGTGATTTTTCACTATACGGCAGATTAGGGTTCTAAGAAAACTCGTATTTTGTGTCTAAGTGTCAAAATCTTCGATTTTGCAAAAACAGCATCCTTCAGTCGCACGAGTAGCTCATTCGTACGACTGAACTCATTCGTTCACTAATTCGCATGACTGAACTCAGTCGCACTGCTCATTCGCACGACTAAACAACTTTAGTCATTTGACTCCATTCGGCTTGTTCATACGCACGACTGAATCCAATCGCACGATTGAATTCATTCGCACTCTTCATTCGCACGAGTGATCCATACTCATAGTTCATTCGCACGAGTGATCCATACTTATTGTCCATTCACACGATTGAAGTTGTCCTGTTCTACAAGTACAAAGTTTATAGAAATGGAAGATTAGTTTGCTGCGTTTACTGTAGGAAAGGACTCACACATCCAGAATCTACTGCTTCTGGAGAATGAGATTGGTAATCATAATAAACCGCCAAAGCTGTTAACGTTAGACGGATATCCTCAGTGGAAACAGTGGTTTGAGATTTACCTAAATGGAGTGGATCCCAATCTTTGGACTTGTATAGAGACTGGTTACACGGTACCAGTCAGTGCAAATGGAGTCAAGTTGACTTTGGGTGGAATGAGTGAAGCTCAAAAGATACTCTTCAATGCTGAGAAGAAAGTTTATGCTTTGTTGACTTAGTCAATCCCAAAAGACATCTTTCATCAATTTTCTGAGAACAAGCAGGCCAAAAAGCTATGGGAGGCATTAGAGAAGAGATATGATGGAAACGCAACGTTAAAGGCACTGAAGGCTAATGCTCTCAAGAAGGAATTCGATAACTTTCCTTCGATAGGAAATGAGAGCTTAGATGATATTATTGACAGATTCTATCATCTAATGAGTGAGCTGCACACTTATGGCATAACCACATCAATGGAAGACAAAGTTTCAAGCTTTGCTGATGGTTTGCCTAAGAAATGGGACTCATTTGTGTCTAACTTGAGACAGAACAACATTCTTGCGATGTTAGACATAAATGACTTCAATTTGAAGTTAAGAGAGAAAGAACTGAGGATGAAGTACAAGTCGAAGAAAAAGACATGGTTGGACTAGTTCTTCAAGTAAAGAAACTAAGGCACTAACTGCTCAAGGTGATGAAGGACATGACTGGTCCTTTCGATTTGTCTCTCCTAGAGAATCACCCATTGCTTTTGTCAAAGCATTGGATGATGGGTCTGCTAGTGAATGTGAGATTGTAGCGGAGCAAGCGATGTCGGATACTGAGGAAGCTGTGAACGTGGTAAATCACTTGGTTGAGAAGAGCTCAGAGAAACAAGTTCAGAATCTCCAACAATAGAAGAGTCTACCTCTACTTTGATGGCTGATTCAACTGAATCCTCACAGGTAAGTTCTTTAGATCATTATTTGAAAAACATGCTTGTTCTGAATGTGAAAAATTTAGGGAAAGCATTGATCTAAAATTTTCTAGGTTATTAGAACACAATGATAACTTAGTAAATGACTTACAACTTTGCATTGAAGCTAATCATATATTACAACAAAACGAGTGCAATGTTAAAGAAAAGATAGAACTTTTGGGTAAACAACTAAGGGAAATCGAGGTTGTTGCCTTAAATCAATCTAATGATATAAAGTTTTATTAAATCCTTTAGAAGAAACCAAAAGGAGAAAGTAGTTTTGGAAGTCGAGGTTAATTTTGTAAAAGAAAAACTGCATAGTTGGGCTAGTTCTTCTCACATAGTACAGAACTTAGTGAAAGAACGAAACAATGGGGAAGGTTTGGGGTACAAATAGTTCCACCACCACATGAGATCCTTTTGAATTCAAAATGTAGACCTATTAATAACAACCCAATTAAGGATCATGTGGTGTCTACTCCTCTAGTTAGTGATCCTGATTCCACGGGTAAGCTTGTGAAATCTGACACTAAACAAAAGGAGTCTACTTTGAAATCAAGAGGTAAGATGCCAGTTGAGAATTTGGATGATGCATTTAAAAGGGTTAATGTAAGGTGAGGTTCACCAACGTCCATTTCAGAACCCAAACTGACTAAACTAGTTAACCACAAACGTGTTAATAATCAAAGTGCAAGTTAAAGATGTTTAAAATGTTAATACAATTAATTTTGTTAATAAGGCTGAAACATCTAAAAGAGTAGTGACAAAACCAAACCAAACACACCTCACAGCTTCACTAAACTCAACATCGCATAAAAGTTTTCTTCAATCAGTAGAAGCAAGATCTTACTACAGTTGTAGAAAACGAGGACATATTTCTACTAATTGTCCTTACTATCAGACGCCCAGAAAGAAAATTGAACTTTATGATACAAAACCAAAATTTTCTAAAATAAGATCTAACACTCCACCTAAGAGTGTTAGTGAACCCAAAGTTCAAACCATAAGTCAGTCGTCTGTTTACCACAAACTGGCCTTACACAAAACTGGCTTATGGAAAGAAAAATCGAGTATAGTGTCTGATAGTGAGAACGATAAGAAGAAAAGATATGTCTTCATCCTCTAAAGGACAATGCGTTGAGTTTATGATGTGTGATTCCTCTAGGTCACCCAAGCCAGTTAAGGCTTGGGTCCCAAATCCGAACTAATAAGTTTCTTTGACTGTGTGGGGAGTCCGCTACAACGCTATCACTAATACCTAGATTATTGATAGTGGGGCGTCCAGGCACATGACAGGGAATTCGTCCCTCCTTTTCATTGTCAAACAAATCAAAGGGGGACATCTTTCATTTGCTGGGAACAAAGGAGGTTACATCACAACACAAGGCGAATTGGAAAATGAGAAAGTAAAGTTTGACAAGGTCAACTACGTTCAACAACTACAGAACAACTTATTTTCAGTCTCCTAGATCTGTGATAAAGGTTTTTAAGGTTGTATTTGATAACAAGAAGTGCTACATGTTGAAGAATGACTATGTGATTGAGGAGGATAAGGTTCTTATGTCAGCTTCAAGATATAACGCTTGTATGTTTTGGATCTATCAAAAGCATCCACAACTGCTCACACGGTTTAATGCTTATTGTCAAAGGCAACTGAGAGGGACTCAGTCTCATGGCATAGGAGAATGGGACACATCAATCCTAGGAAGATGAATCATTTGATTCAGAATGATCTAGTGAATGGTGTAAATGTCAAGAATTTCTAGCTTCTAGACTTCTGCATAGCATGTAAGAAAAGGAAACAGACCATGAAGGCTCACAAGGCAAAGAAAGTTAATACTATTGATATGCCTCTCGAACTTCTACACATGGATCTGTTTGGCCCTGTCAACATAAAGAGCATTGCTAGAGATCTGTATTGCTTTGTAGTAACAGATGATTACTCAAGATTCTCTTGGGTGATGTTTCTGAAAGCCAAATCAGAAACTTTTGAATCATTCAAACATCTGGTAACTACATTGGAATCACTCTACAAGCTGAAAGTTAGGCAGATTCGATCAGACAACTACACAGAATTCAAGAATCAGTGGATGGAGGCATACTGTAGAGAAAGAGAAATTGTTCATCAATTCACCTCTACCTACACTCCACAGATGAACGGCGTAGCTGAAAGGAAGAATCAAAGTTTGATAGAGACTGCCAAAACAATGCTAGCTGACTCGAAACTGTCTCTTCAATTCTAGAATGAGGTAGTGGCGAATTCTTGTTACACGCTCAATCGAGTCTTAGTGGTCAAAGGACATGGAAAAACATGTTATGAACTACTCCAGCGACATAAACCTAACTTGGAGTATCTAGAACCGTTTGGCGCACCATGCATATTGTTGAAGAAGACTCAGACTAGGAAGTTCAGCAAGAAGGTAGACGGAGGTATCTTTCTCGGATATAGCATATCAGACAAGAGAGTTTACAACAACTCAACAGGTCAGGTAGAAGTGTGGTGCAATGTTAACATTCAAAGATACACCACCCCTAACTAGGAAGGGACCCTCATTCTTCTTTGACTATGATGTTTTCTTTAAATCCTTCAATCTGACGCCTTCTCATACTAATGACGAGATTTCTGCTAGGATGATGTACGACGTTCTTAACACTCCTTCACCAGACTCGACATCAACTGGTCCATTAGATGATACTTCTAGCCCTTCAGGGGAGACCTTGAAGTAAGTGAGTCTTCATCTGAGGATGAGGCAGTTGAGACTGCTAATGTGGACCAAGAGGAACAGGTTCCCACCAATGAAAGTACACAAGCATCAAATCCTGATGCCTCTAACACTTTAGAACCTCACACTCCAACAGCTACAGAGACAAAACCTAAGATTAACAATCTGGATAATGAGGTGGCTATTCCAACAACTCCCAGATCTCGACTAAATGTTTATCATCCCTTGGACAATGTCATTGGGGATCTTTGATCAGGAGTACATACCAGAAATCAGCTATACTCAACTGATTATGCCTCAGTAATGGAAACGAGATATCTTCACGATGGTGCATATCGATGTTTTGTGTCTTAATTTGAGCCAAAATATGTGAGTGAAGCCTTAAACGATGAGGCATGGGTTAGTGCAATGTAAGAAGAACTCCTACAGTTCAAGAAGTTAGGAGTATGGACCCTTGTGGACAAACCAAAAGGTGCTAAGGTGATTGGCACTAAATGGGTGCTAAAGTGCAAGAAAGATGACCAAGGGGTCATAATCAGGAATAAGGCTTGACTTGTAGTTCAAGGATTTTGACAAGTCGAAGGCATAGATCACAATGAAGTGTTTGTACTAGTGGCAAGGATGGAAGCAAAACGTATATTTCTAGCCTATGCATCCTACATGAAGATTAAAGTTTATCAACTAGATGTGAAGAGTGCATTCCTTCATGGTGAAATCCGTGAGATGGTCTATGTTAGTCAACCCGAAGGATTTGAGGATCCTTATCATCGGGATAGAGTTTACAAACTGGACAAGGCTCTTTATGGGCTCCATCAAGCCCTTAGAGCCTGGTATGAGAAACTCTCAACTCATCTTGTGAAACACGGTTTTCGTAGAGGAGTGATTGACTGTAGATTGTTCATCAAAGAAAAAGATGGCAATTTACTACTGGTATAGATTTATGTTGATGACATAATCTTCGGTTCCCAAAATGAAGATTATGTAAAGAATTCGAATCTGAAATGAAAGCAGAGTTTGAGATGAGTGCCATGGGAGAGATGAAGTTCTTTCTCATCTTACAGCTGGATCAGACACCAAATGGAATCTTCCTACATCAGACCAAGTATGTACGCGGTATCCTCAGTCGATTCGACATGGAGAATGTTTCAGCAGCTGAAACTCCACTTGCCACGAACCATGACATGGCACCCGACGAAAATGGTGATCTGGTTGATGCCACCATGTATAGAGAAATGATCAGATCTCATGTATCTCACAGCCTCGAGTCCTAATATCATGTACGCCATGTGTCTTTGCTCCAAATATCAAATCATCTTATCAGGGTTAAAAGAATCTTTCGTTATCTAAAGGGTACTCCAACAATCAGGTTGTGGTATCCTCATAACAATGACTTTGAGCTTACAGCGTATAGTGACTCGGATTATGGTGGTTGCAAGATGAATTACAAGTCAACATCAGCGGGATGTCAGTTTCTTTGGTAGACGGTTAGTCACCTGGCAGTGTAAGAAGCAGACCTTAGTTGCTCTGTCAACATGTGAAGCTGAATACGTTGCTGCTGGTAGTTGCTGTTCACAAATAATTTGGATTCAATAGCAAATGTGCGACCACGGTTTGTAATTTTCTAACACCCCTATTTTTGTTGATAATTCTGCTGCTATCGCTATAACCAGAAATCCGGTCCAACATCCTAAAACTTAATACATTGGTATTAAGTATCATTTTATATGTGACTGTTTTGAAACACAATTAATCGATGTTGTTAAAATTAATACTGATTTTCAACGCGCCGACCTCTACACAAAAGCATTTGAAAAACCTAGGTTTTTATATCTTTTAGAGGTTAATGGCGTGAAAAAGAAAAGTGATGTGATTCAAGAAGAAGAAAGTTCGTAGTCCAACTAGTGTATTTATTTTATTTTATTTTATTTTCCTGTCTATTAAACTTCAGAAACCACAAAAAGATTTTCGGTTTTAGTATTTAGGGGGAGAATAGCCTTAGGTTAGTATTAATTTGCAGTATTTATTTACTTAAAAAAACAAAGGGGAGGGTAGTATAGTTGAAAGAAGTGAAGTCAAATCTATGATTTTGATTCAAAGTTATGGAAAGTGATAGTACACAAGGAACGAATTGGTTGGGACTTCAAAACTAGTTTGCTCAAAATGCAAAATTCAAAATACAAGTTTGAGAAGTCTAAGCACAACTAAAGAAAAATGCTAGTCAAACTAGTTTGCTACTGAGGTACGTAGAGAAAGTAGACCTAGAGGTTGCTATTCATTATATGACGTGTCGGTAGATTCAACACAATAGATGGTAGACTTCAATGGTGAATTAAAAATTCAAAACTAACTTGTTCAACTTGCTATGGTTCTCATCTTGACCCTGGTTAACATAATCAACGCATTTCCAATAAGGGGTGACGAGCAAATAACGCCACACATGTGTGCGGATGACCATAAATATGAGCAAAGCACATGTAAAAACTGCTAAAAGCAATCAAGCTAATGACTAATTTGTTTGTGCGTTGTGTGCAAAAGAAAAATAATGCTCTAACAAGAAGATAGGTTGTGTGCCTCTCTGCTGTGTGGTGGCACTGACCTAAGGATACGCATAACCTAATTCATCACCAATGTAAGTCAAAAGTCTGTGTATGGATTTAAGTGGACAAACATACTGACAATCATCATGGCGGCAATTCTTGAAAGTCAAAATCATTGTGTGCATCTTATAGCTCTAGTATGATTTCTTGAAAGTGCTAATGACTCTCAAACAAACAAGAATCTAGCATCAAGTGCATATTAATAAGAGGTTCCCAACGATTCTGTTATACTGTAGCATTCCATAATGAATCGTTCTAGAAATGATCAAATTAATTTGAAGCTCTTCTGCTCAAACCCAAAACAACATAAATATGTCTTGTTTTTTCTTTAATTTCTAAGTTATCTTCTATTTTCTAGTCTTTTGTTACGTAGATGTCGGACTATACAACTGGATATACTCTGTGAATCACTAACTAAAAGGGGTCACGTTTGAGGTGAAAATTAGTTTTTAAATTAAAAGGATCACTCTAAGATGATGAATCAGTTTTAACCTAAAAGGATCACGTCTGAGGTGATCAAATGGTGTTAAAAGGTCATAATGTTTATCAAAGGTTAACATTTTAAAGGATTGAAATTGTATGAAGTCAAACTCATGAGTATGAGCCAATCGTACGATTGAATCATAAGTATGAGCCAATCGCACGATTGAACCATAAATATGAGCCAGTCACACGACTAGACCATGAGTATGGTACAACCATGCGTTTAGACAACAAGAATGAACCAATCGTACGAATGGATGAAGGAGTATGAGCCAGTCGCACGACTGAACCCCAGTCGCACGACTGAAGCATGAGTATAGATTCAGTCGCACGACTAGAGCATGAGTATGGGCTCAGTCGCACGACTGGAGCATGAGTATAGGTCTAGTTGCACGACTGAAATTTAAAAGATTATAAATAAGGGGGTCAGTCGGTCGTAACTCTTACCACCCTTCAAAGCTCCCTGAAACTGCTCATACGACGATACTCTGCCAAAATTTCATTTGCTTCTTCTTACATACTGATTGTGATCCTAACTGATTCCTCATTCATCTACAAGTATTGTGAGACTGAAATAGACCCTAATGACTAGTTTATTCGAACCCTAACGGCTGGTTATGTTGAAATCAAGAACCGAGACCGAATCTTAATAATAGACCACTTAACTTGACATAAATATTGATTTAAAGGACATTAAGTGTTATTTTGAGTCTCTACGAATCTAATGCGTTTAAACACGAAGGCTAATATTAAGTTTTGACAAAGATTCAAATCTAGAGTGTTTAACACTATAGAATATGAATGGTCATGCTGATGAACTCCAGTCGCACGATTGAGCCAGGCGAATGACTCAATCACACGTATGAATCATGCTTATGGGTTCAGTCGGACGACGAACTTAACCGCATGGGGTAGCATACATGTAAGATTGGTCGCAGGCTTAGTCGCATGACTGAACTCATCCGCAGGCTCAATCATATGACTAAACTCAATCGTACGACTAACACTCAATCGTATGGTTCAGTCGCACGACTGAACCAGTATGATAAAAACAGCTTAAGTTTCAATTTCTCCTATACATAACTCTAATGTATATGTTTCTTGTGTTACAACAACATGGCTGATAGATGGACAATGAGCCCCAAGCACAACATATGTGCCATCATGCTTCTACTCGGAATGCTTCCGAGTTTGCTGGATCATTGCCTTTCTCAGGAGATAGAGGATCTTCAAGGCTCTATCTACACCGTGCACTCCATACAAATCACTACAGCAGACCTTCTGGGAAGGGACTACTGTTGATAGGTCCACTGAGTCGTATAGTATCCAGAGCTTGATCTTCGGACACGAGATTAGTGTTACTGCAACCGATCTTAGGCAAGTCCTAGATTTAGGTAAGGATGGTGACCACCCGACCAAGCTACATCCTCTGACCTTTAGAAGATGCTTTTTAAGGATGAAGTACACTAGGGACATCAAGCAGGTGTGCTCAACTAGAGGAACATATGCCCCCAGTTTAAGTACTTGGCCCATGTCATCCTAAAGTGCATAGCGTCGAGGAGGGGAGGGTTTGACGAGATGTCAGATTAAATCGAAAATGCATATGTTGCTCTGGTGCTGACCACCCATTCAGTTTCTCCCAGAGATATTCTCCTACATGATCAAGAACATAGAGGCCAAGGACAAGGAAGGCATCTACATGTACCCAAGGTTTCTGCAGATGATCACTGATCAAAAGCTTCCTTTGTTGATGAAAGAGAGGGATGATGCGTTTGTCCTGGAGATTATGGATGATACGACATTAGGTCGGATGAAGGTCGATCAGGGGAAGCAATTGAATCCCCCGGTGAGGAGACTGTTGGTCACTTTGCCAACGACGAGTATGTGGCGCCATCTCGCAGGAAGTGGCGTCATGATGACAGCGACTCTGATGTTGAGCCCATCATGGCACCCACAGACGAGGAGAAGATGATGATGTCGACCATGATCAGGGTCAAGGCGGTGAGGCACCTGGTGGAACAGAAAGGGCTACCTCCTGCCAAGATTTCTTGATAGATGAGGATGAGGAGTCGGATGATGAGCCTCTAGTGAGGACTGTCGGGAGTCGGGTTGTGGCCACTGAAAAAGGGATAGAGGCGGTTGGCGGATGCCAGGTTGAGTCGAGGGATGCTGCTACTGATGTCACTAATCCTACTTACATCCCTGACCAACCATCAGCCAAGCGGGAGCTTCTGTCTCAAAGGCACAAGGAAGAGAGAATGGCCCATCCCTATGGGAAGAAGAGTAAGAGCCGAGATTTACTTTGATTACTTCTTCTACTACTACCACCACCACCACCACCATACACACTACTACTGTCACCACTCCGGTCACCACCACTACCACATCTCCTACCACCACCACGACAACTACTACTACCCCCACCACTCCTCCCACTACCACCATCACTCCTCCATCACACAACTACCACAGCCACTCCCCAACATCCCACTCCGATTCCACTTCCCGTATTCACCATCCACTACTACCACCACCATCACCAAGCAGGTCCTTCCATCCAATCTAGATTCACAGCTGGACCCACTCTACCTAATATCGGGTTTGAGGAACAGCTAGCTAACCTCAATAACATTGTGCTAAGGCTGCTTGCCACTGATGAGCTAAGGGCTACTCAACTAAACAAGTTGATGGAGGTGAATACAGCCCAAGCAAAGCAGATCATGTAGCTCAGCAAGAAGAGTGCCTAGTATGAGAGAGCTCTAGGTCGAGCCCACCATGCACATACTAGTCAAAATGAGCTGGTGTTGGCTTCGGTGAAGAGGATAGAAGAGCTTGAGAAAAAGAACAAGAAGACACAGCTAAAGCTCAAGTGATCAAAGAGCGAGCCATTAAAGATAAAGGATGGTGATGATGATGATGATGATGAGGAGGAGGATGAAGATGATTTTGAGGAAGATGTTAATGAAGGAGGACCGAACAGTAAAGATAAAGAGGATGATGATGATAAGGAAGGTAATGCATCTGCATCAGCCTTAATCCTCAAGCTTAGGAGAGGCGCATGAAAAGAAACCAAGATCAAGGAGCCTCATCCTCCGCTCCTCCAGTTGAAGAACCGACGGATCAAGACAAAAGTAATTATTAGATGTCTTTGTATTTAAAAAATTTGTACTTGAATTGTATATTCCATTAAATTAATTAACAATCATTTATGTTTGTTATGTTTTAATGTTTTATATAATGACTTATGTGGGATGTGCTTAATGTTTAATCAATAGATGAAGCTTAACAGACAGACAAGTATGATGTCGAACCCCTTCAGCAAGTTAAGACTCAACTTACAATGATTCTTGACTTGCAAGGGATAGTTAGGAGATCTGTGAGCTACACTCTAGAAGAGGGAGAGATTATTCATGATTTGGCGGACGAACAACTCGCTGAAATGTTTAGACTAAATCCTAACGAGCTTGTAAAAGATGCTCCAGAAGTAGATGTTGTAAGTGATGATGAGCTGAACGATGTAATAAAATTGAGATCGAGGATGTCACTGTTGAGCATTATACAGAGTACACTGACCACGAAGGTAATATTATACCCAACTGGGTGATACTTTTGGCAATTCTACGTTTGAGAAACTGGAAGAGAAGGAAAAGAAGAAGGAAAAGATGAAAGCCAAGCCCAAGCTTCAACACAAATGTTGATATCAAGAAAGCTGAATGGGCAGCTTATTTTGCAGAGATGAAAGCCTAGCGCATGCCACAAAAGCAAAATGCCTACACCAAGCTCTATGGAGTCAAACGACATCAAAAGGTGTCTGGAAGATCATAGCATGGGCGTATGCAGTTAAGAGAGATAAGAGGATCGAGTACTTCAGATATCCTCATCATCTAAAGACTCTTCCTGGTTTTGAGCTCAACTGTTTGGCATGTTTAGATCTTCTATATGAAAATCCAAGGAAGATGTCAGGATGGTTCGAGGCTACGTTAAAGAAGGAATACCACACCAGGTGGGTAAAGTTCAGACCTCAACAACCGAAGAGATACATCCACACGTCTGAAGTGGACCCTATATCTGGAAGACCTAAAGTGGTGCTGAAGTGGAGTCCCCCGTGCATGATGTCAATGATTCCCTTACGGGAAATGCCACAAGACTTCACTCCACACTTCAAATAGTGGTATTATGACTGGCGGACAGGGGAAGCGGTCATAGTTTTGAATATAGATGGAAAAATAGATACTATCCGGGTATTCGACCCAATGTGACTTACAAACTTGTCAGCTGAAGATGTCTACACATTATACAAAGTGGCCACTGTTCTATGACACGTAGGACATTGTACAAGCTCTACAGTTTCAACATGTGATAAGACTCTGCTTTTCTTTTGAAATACATGCAGGAGTCACAAAAGAGAAGAAGTATAAGAAATTCCAAGAACATGTGAAGAATGTTAGACGATAGAGAAAACTAGGTCCAAGGGGGAGTTTGTAGATACATGTATACCTAGTTATGTGCTTAAATGTGAAAGTCTTTGACTTCTTACGTATGTGAATTTGAGTATGTAATGAAATATGATATATGATTTGATGTCTATTTATTTTAATTCATATCTATGACTCTTATATAAGTTGTTGTACACACTTCTAAGTCAATATGATTGAGTAATATGTTCAACATAGTCGGATGAGTATTCATGCTAATGGCCCATACTTATGGACCATACGCATGAATACATCATGCTTATGGACCAGTCACACGACTAAACCAGGAGACTGAATCAGTCATATGATTGAGACATAAGATTGACTTAGTCGCACAACTGAATCTTC
Source organism: Flaveria trinervia (assembly GCA_025506515.1). NCBI lineage: Eukaryota > Viridiplantae > Streptophyta > Magnoliopsida > Asterales > Asteraceae > Flaveria > Flaveria trinervia. Next base: position 46,899,457 of record CM046446.1, read on the forward strand.
AGTCCTGCGTATGGATCAATCGCATGATTCAGTTGCACGACTGAACCATGATAATGGTTCAGTCGTATGAATGAAAACCAATACTCTATAAATTCCACCTAATTCATGGAAAAACAAAACACTTAAAGAGATATTATGCATACACATAAACCCTAGCCGTCCAGAGCATCCCAAACGTCCTACCAAGTTCATAGTTCATTCCTGATCGATTCCTATTTGTTCTTAACGTTTTAGTTCAATCTTATATCGATCGGGTAATTGTTCTCACTGATTGGATCACCTATCAAATAGAATTCCTCCTCCAATTTTTGTAGTTCACTCCACGGGTAGAACTTCGTGATGGCGATGTTCTTAAACTCATCACAAGAGAGTGCCAAAACAGTATCACTCCTCGATTTCTCTTCTCGCTATTCCACCATGTAGTGTCCTTTTTTGGAACATACTAGTGGGATAATGAACTTTGAGTGCCTCGGGACACTCACAATTGACGAAGGTATTCTCCATGCTCTCGAACTACTCAAGAAGACCAGTGGCTCCTTCCTTGCCACTATAACTAGTGGGCTTGCAAGAACTAAAATGCTTGAAGTTACAAGTTTGGTTGTTGCGCCCTTGGTTAGCACTATTCTCTCCTTAATCTTTTCCATTGTTGCTGGAATTGGTCATCAAAGTGCTATTGAGTTCAACAACCATGGTCGGGATGACGGCAGCCATTTGCCGGGCAATCATGGCGGCTAGCTTACGATCGGAACTTCCATGCTTTCCATGATGACGAGACATGCTGGATATACAAAATGAGTTAGAGACGGGGAAGAGAATAGAAAGGATTATTTAAACAAGGATAAGTCAAAAGTTGTAAGGCACGTGGAATGGTTCCATTTGGTAACGCATTACCATTTGGAAACGTTGACACGTCAAGGTAAATTGACCCGTTTGCCTTAGGCATTTGTGTATGTTGACCATAGTTTATCACTCATCCCAGAAATCCCCAAGTAAGCATAACTAGTCCCGTAGGATTTATGCAAAATGCTTGCCTTAGCCCGAAGGCCTTTTTGCCAGGAAAACCAGGATACAGGTGTCTATGAGCCACACAAATTTCTTAGGTTCATGAAATCAAAACTTTGATGAGATTTTCATATTTTAGACATAGAGTCTAAGGAATTAAACCCATGATAATAAGTGTTGATCCCACATGTCGTCGAGGATAAGTTTATGAAAGTTTTATTCGTCAGGGAGAATTAAAGAAATCAAGAATAAGTCTAGAGGAGACAAGCAATAAAGTTTAAGCATTCATAAGGCAATCCTATACTAAGGCATCAAGTTGTATATAAGAAGACATAGTATTATGTAGCATGCAAACAATGTATTTTTACAAGAATATAAATATTGTTCTATAGGGTTCATGCATAAATATAGTCTAGGTCACCATTTTTAATAACCTAAATCCCTATAGTTATGGGCTCTGATACCAATCTGTCACACCCAAACTTGAAGGCGGAAACATCGAGATGTGAGGGTTAAGATTGTTCACAGCCACATAACGCTAAATTTAAATGCACATATTAATATTATAAGTTTCAAAGGGAGTACAATCATATGTCTTAAAACATGATATAGTTCCAAACAAAACAAAGCATAACATAATCATTTTATTCATTTAACTTGGTCCAAATCCTAGTTTATTGCAAGCTTCAAATGATGAATTCAAACTTGGGCATTTCCTGAAACATGTTAAAAATAAAGGGTCAACTATAAAATTGGTGAGTTTCCAAGGGTTTTCACATACATAATAGATCAAAGATTACAAGTAGCAATTCATGTCATAGGTTATGAGTTAGCAAGTTTATAGAACACATATCGCTCAACCAAACCTCGACTTGATTACAAGTTTATATGTTTGGCTAAGTGTACTTGGATCCCATGATGAACAAGTCATACATCATCAGGAGCCGGCAATACATCGGCTTTAGCACCAAATAGGCTTGTCAGGCCCAAAGATCTAAGACGTCACCAGGCTAGCAATAGTTAATGATTGTAAACAAAATATGTATCTCATATAAGACTTACAACCCCACAAATAACCATGACAATTAAAGTATGAATTGCAAGTGCTTTACAAGATTTAAACGATTACAAGTGTATGTTGATGAGGTAACATGTTTCACCCCAAAATAGTGTGAAATAATATAAAAAGGGGCAAGAAAACTCACATGTCAAATGAGTATATAATGAAGATTAATTAGAATAATATACGTCGTTCCAAGATAAATCATCACAAGGCACCTAAAATATAGATATTACAAGATTTAGGTTAATAATAAGGTTAACGATTTAACGTGAATTAGGGTATTAAAATTTGGGGGTTTTTATAAATAAAATTAGTAAACTCTTATTTATATTTTGTTCAATAAAAGAAGTACCATTTATAAAATTTTAAAGGAATTAAATCATTTATAAATAACTTGTGTTTTTAATTATAAAATATATTTGAATACTATAATTATCATGATTTATCTCTGATAAAAGAAAACATAAGGTCCAATAATAATTTAAATTTCAAATTATTATATAAATTTACTTTTTTATAAATATATTAGTTATAATATTTGTAAATATTTTTTATAATAGAATATTAAAATGTTTTACAAAAATAAATTTACTGAAAATATTTAGATGATTTTAAAAATATTATAAGTTTGTAAAAATAATTTTTTATTTATTAAAATTTTTCTATAATAAATTAAAGCCAAAAAGGCTAAAAGAATTACTTGAGGGTGCCTGGGTTTGAACTCGGGACCTTAAGTTTAAGTTACAAACGCATTACCAGTGAACCAGGGCCTTGGCCTTGGTTTACTTTGGTGTCCCATTCTTTTAAACCCCAAATTAAAAGTTCCTCTTTTCACCAAGAACCCTAGGTTTGTTTGGATCCAAATCGAAGCACCAAATGATCATATGAATGTTGATAACCATGGGGCTTTATTCCTCATGTATAAACAAGTGTGTTGATGTAATTAATTACCCGATTTCAAAGGGTTAACACAAGAAGAGTGATGAACAAGCCGCGGTCACACACAACCTTGATTGATGTTCAAATGATGATGATAGGCAAATCCATTGTACAAGGAGCTTCTTACGGTCTTGTAGATGGGAAACCCTCAGTCAATTTTTATTTATGAAGCTCGGAAGATAGATTTTTTTCGAGTTGTAGGTTTGCGACGAAAGGGAAATCAGGGGTGTAACTTTGTGTGTTTCATATGCAATTGAGGGCTGTAAACGATTAAGTGTAGTTAGATAATTGTTTAGGTTCATTTAATTTGAGTATTATTAAGGTTTAATGGTCGAATGGTTTAATTTTGATGATCGACGGTTATCAAGACAAACGACACCCATTACCGGCCTTAAACTTGAATTAAAGTGTGTTAAAGGTTTGAACCTTCCCACAAAGAGATTAGAAATGGTTTGGATAAAAACAATGAATTTTGATGGTTTCGGGGTGGTCGGAGGCCGCCGGTGATAGGCCGGAATTTGGCCAGAAAATCGGGCAAAGGGGGGGGGGTTTGGTTGGGTGTTTGATCAATTACACAAATGGTCTCGTGGTTTTAACATTTTATGTTGAAACTTCTTTTTTAGAGTTTAAAAAATGACAATTTAACCCCTCAAACTTTATGTTTTTTAAAATTTTTAAGACTAATAATTTTTATAAATCAATATTATTTGTACTATTATTTTAGTTATTATTAGTGATATTACTAGTATTATAGTTATCATTATTATTATTGTTATTAATGTTTTATTACTATAATTTATTACTTTGTTAGTATTATTACAATTATTATTATTAACCAATATTAGTTTATTAACTTTTTCATAAACTCAAAAACAAGTTAAAAGACAAACATTACTAATCCAGAAATTCCATAACGGCATAACTAATCCTTACAATAATTTAACAAAGTTAACTTCTAATATAATGAAAATCCGAGATGTTACATCCGTCGATCCTGAAACATTCTCACATGATTTGTCAAAACAACTGGTGACTAAATCAAGATCAAATAGCCAATCAGGACCAAAACCAGCCACACAGGATGTGTGTTCATTGAAGTCACATGGCTAAAACCCCTTAACAATTTAGTTTTGCGATTGTATACTCCATAAGCCTTAGCTTGAGAAGAGTATCTAGTGAAGTGTCCATCATCTGATTTCTCAAAAAATTTGGCAATTTGATCTTTGGTATTCAAGATGGTGCAAAGACAACCAAATGACCTGAGAAAACCAATGAAAGGTTTCCTCTTGTGCCAAAGCTTATAAGGAGTCTTGCTATGAGTCTTAACCACTAAAAATCTGTTTTGCACATAGCAGGCAGTGTTGACTGCCTTTGACCAGAAGGTGATGGGAAGCTTAGAGTCACACAACATGGTTCTTACAACTTCAATCGGTGTCCTGTTTCTCCTCAGCAACACGAGGAGTCCTCGGAGCACTGTATTGTCTTGTAACACCTTTTTCATCACAAAATGTATCAAGGATTTGGTTCTTGAATTCAGTTTCCTGATCACATCTTAAGGTTTTGACCTTGTGATCATATTGATTCTCAATCTTTAAGATGAAATTCTTCAGAATCTCAAAAGTCTCATCCTTAGTTTTAAGGAAAAAGACACAAGTGAATCTTGTAAAGTCATCTATGATCACCAAACAATAAGAGTCCTTCCTAGACTCATTAAACTGGTGGGGCCAAAGAGACCCAATTGCACTTACAACACAATAACACAATGAGGAGAGTTGCTAAGAACATATAACAGATCAAATAAGGAACTGGTTAATCTCTTGTAAGGATGCTAAGAACACAAGTAAATAAGAGACAGAACAATATAGCAAGATACACAAGTACTTGGTTTTCAAAAATGTTGTATATTGCTTCTCAAGTTCTATTACAAATGTTACAAAAGCATATCAGAAAGTTAGAAATACTTGAGATACATATACTACATCTTACAGCCGACCATACTTTGAAGGCCAGCTTGATAAAATTGACTAGACAACAAACAAAATCAAATGTAGAGTCAAAAGGCTGATTGCCTTTTGACTAGTAATTATGACATGTCATAGCTCACATCCTAATATATTACAAAAAGGATAAAGTACATAAAGTAGAAAGTTACAGACTCAAGACCTCAATGTACATTTACCAAAAGCATAGACCTTTCACCAACTTATGTAAAGTTGGTGTCTCATCAGAGTTGCAGCGGAAAGGGGTCTAGCTTTATGTAAAAGGTATATCAGATAAAGCATATGTTCAAAAGTCTTTGGAAGAAATCTGTCTTCAAATGTTAGCTTCGGAAGACTATGTCTTTGAAGCTTCAGAAGACTTTGTCTTTGAAGCTTCAGAAGACTTCATCATTGGCTTCAGAAGATATTGGTCTTGGCTTCGGAAGATATTGGTCTTTGCTTTGGAAGATTTCACACTTAGAGTATTTTCTGATGCTGGTGTGAAACTTCCGAAATATTCTACTTTAGTACACTTGTGTATGCATGCAGGAGAGACTTTGGGTGTTTGGGTTGCATCAGCCTTATATTTAAACCTTACAAAACTACATAACGTAACTATAAAAAACGCCATATTCGAAAAATGAGTTTCTCAAATTATTCAATAATTTCATTTCTTTTCATTATTTAATTTATTTCATTTTATTTTATTTTTGTTTTGATGCTTTTTCTACCCATCGATAATATTCTTGAGCTTTAATTACTAAGTTGACTTCTACGTACCCAATAAGCATCTATTATTAAATTTTTAACCAGATCTGTTATTAGTTATTACATTGTTAAATTTTACTAGCATTATAGTTTTTTAGGTCGATGAATTGCAGGTTATATATGAAGGTAAGATTTCAACATGTTTCTCTTTTCAACCATTCCCTTCAAATGTTTTATCCCTTCGGACAAGATGGCAGTGCCACTAAAGAAAATACGAACGCTTGTGTAGCAAAACTAATCAAAAATAAACATGTGCCTAAGGACACTTACACCAAGCATGCATTTTTCCCTTAAGCGGGCGAGGTGGACACCTACTATCATAGATTGATTGAGTATATAAAAAATTAGAATTTAGTAGGCAACAACAACCGTAAAAATGATATAAAAAATGTGTCTACTTATGACACAAGTTCAGTTGTAATTGTTCTTTTACGTAGTTGTTCGCTACTACCCAGTGATGATGTCTCGTTTAATAGGAATATTTTGAAGGATAATTATTGGTTCGAGGAACATTTTATTAAAAGAAGAAAAAGAAAAATGGACATTTTGAATTTTTCCCACAAATCATTGTGGTTTTAAACAATTTTAATTCTTACTATTTATAGCCTATCTTTGAAAAACAAATACTTGTATATTTGCATCGTAATCATAGAATTGTTACTGTAAATAGATGCACATAACTATATAATTATATATAAGGTTGAGCTATAGAAACATTTTTTTTGTTATTGAGATTCGAGACACTCTTGTCTATATCTCTTTTCATATATCAACATGTATGTATAGAGAGAGATAGAAATGATGAAAATAAGTTAGGTGTATTAATAACATACCTTTTATATATGATAGGTTTGACCAACATCACGCGACACACTTTAATTTATATAAAACAAACAAACATACCCAGTAAATTCCACTCAAGAGCAGAGTTTGGGAGGGGTAGTTGGTGGCAAGTCTTTCATCTATCTTGGGAGATAGAGAGACCGCTTCCGAAGAGACCCCCGACTCAGTAAGGAAAACAATAACCGTAACAATTATAATATACGGCATACAACACACAGGTATAGAACACATAAAAGCTGAGAAATTGAGTACAACAAATAAGCGTCAAGAAACGCGCGAAAAGGCAGATTCAAGAAAACAGGGGTCCCGCATCTAAGTCTACGACTACCCTTCCTACCCACAGATCCCGCTAAAAGTCCTTAATATTAATTCTACGCCTCCACGCACTCCTATCCTCGATCATGTGCTCAGAGAGGTGCAAGTCTACCATATCTCGCGTAATTAACTCATCCCAAGTCAACCTAAGTCTACCTCTACTCCTCCTACCCTCTACGTTGATGTTCTCTACTGCTCTAACGGGTGCTACCATCGGCCTTCGCTTTACGCTTTAATTTATATAAAAACATAAATAAAACCGAAGCAGAAAGCAAATGATTTGGAAAGCAAATAATTATTCTTTTCTAGAGTGTCGATGAAGATGAGAAACTTTTGCCAACCAATTTGGGATAACTATACTATGATACGTTTTGTACTTTAAAAAAGTGGGTTAATGAAAACAAAAGTATTCCTTTTATAGAGTAAGGATGATGAAGGTGAGAAATCATTCTTCACCAAGTATGAGATGAGAACACTAAAGGTTTGGTTGTACTCTAGATGAAGTGGGTTAATGGAAACTAGGGTATGTTTGGTATGTGGTAATAGAATGGACGAAGGAATGGAATGAAAAAGGAATGGAATGGATAAGAGAATGAAATGAATCATTACATTCCATTGTTTCATTTGGTTGCCCTTTAGTAATAAATGAATCATATCTTTGTTTTATTGGTTATGTATAAAAATCGAAACAATGAAGTGTAAAAATAGTTATGATGGTGATGGCGAACGGAGGTTGCCGGAGGTGGTGGTGGCCGGCGGCGGTGGTGGCTGGAGGTGGTTTCCGGCGACGGTGGTGGCCGGCGGGGGTTTCCGGCGACGGTGGTGGCCGCGGTTGTTTCCAGCGTTGGTTTTTGGCGGCTGTTCTGGCAGCGGTGGTGGTCGGCGGGGGTTTTCGGCGGCGGCGTTTCCGGCGGCGGTGGTGGCCGGCGGGGGTTTCCGGCGGCGGTGGTGGCCGGCGGGGGTTCCGCGGCGGTGGTGGCCGTGGCGGTTTCCGCGGCGGGTGGTGGACGGTGGTGGTTTCCGGCGGCGGTGGTGGCCGGAGGTTTTCCGGTGGCGGTGGTGGCCAGCGGTGGTTTCCGGTGGCGGTGGTGGCTGACAATAGTTTCCAGTGGCTGTGGTGGTCGGCGGTGGTTTCTAGTATCGGTGGTGGCCGGCGGTGGTTTCCAGTGGTGGTGGTGGTTGGCTGTGGTTTTCGTTGGCGATAGTTTCCGGCACCAGTGGTGGCCGACGGCGGCAACTTCTGGCGACGGTGGTGGCCGAAGGTGGTTCAAGAGGCAGCAGTGGCCTTAGGTGGTTTCTTGCGATGTCGATGGTGGCCTTCGGAGGTGGTTTCTTGCGATGGCAGTGGTGCCTTTGGAGGTGGTTTCTTGCGGTGCTGGTTCCGGCGGTGGCCTTCGGAGGTGGTTTACGGCGGTGGTTTCCGACGCCGGCCGTGGCCGGTGGTGGTGCCTTCAATGGTTTCTGGTGGCGGCGGCGGTGGCGGCGGCGGTGGCGGTGTCTAACGATAGTGTTCCCGGGTTATGTTGGCCGACCACGGTGGTGGTTGCTGGTGACGAGTGATCTTGGTGGTCGGTGGGTTGTTTTGGCGGGTGGTGTCGGTGACTAATGATGGAAGAATGTATGGAATGAAAAAAAGAAGGGAGAGTGGATGGAATGAATTTGAGGGAATGGAATCAACTACGTAATGGTTCATTCCATTACCTCCACCAACCAAACGTGTCTTTATTCATTCACACCTCAATGGTTTATTTTATTCCGCCTCTTATTCCTGCGTACCAAACGCTACCTAAATCTTCATATTTATAGAGTGAGGATGAAGTTAAGAAACATTCCCTCAACGAATAAGAGTTGATAGATGTAAATAAGTGATGTAAATTAGCGTATTAAATGTAATGAAAGATAATTTTGGTTGTAAGAGTTTTGCGAAAAAAAAAACCTTGAATGATAGATGTTTAAAATAGTGATGTAAATATCAAAATTCCCACAAGAAATATTTTATAAAATAGAATACATAATTTTTTCTTATTTTCAATAAAGTCTGCCACATTCAGTTTTGTTGTTTAATTAGTTTTTCTTAAATGTACTTTAAAAGACTATATGTTTACCATTTACAATAAACTAAATGATAAATATTTTATATGCATAAATGCGTAAGTGGAGAAGAAAAAAATAAGCACTTAGGGGCAATAATACCCGGGGTGGAGACGATGGACAACAAGGACGAATGGGCCTCACTCTCACCGACCCTTTCTGTTTTCAATGATTAAATCTCCATCTTTTTTTTCTTTCTAATTTAAAAAAATGTCTTTAGATAAATATTATATTATATTTACAGAAGGATGCATAAACATGAAATCAAGTTTCTGAGTGAGAATGACATGTTTACCCTTGGTTAGTCTCGTAAGTGTAGTTTGGATTTTATTGGTATTATTGCTTTAGGTTGAGGGTAAGCTAGCACAAAAGCGATGGGAAGAGATAAGAACAAAGTCAAAAAATGGATACTTCCAAAATAACCAGCTATTTGTTGTCTCAACTATCCCTACCACAACTCACTCACAACTGTATCTTTGTAAGAAAGTGTTTCACTGAATAATTGTAATACATGAGTAAAAACTTGTACGTTTAAGAGACCACGGACTGTGGACTACTTTGATTATGAGCCTAAACATGAAGGGTCACCTCACATTCCTAAATATACAAATCCCAAGATGACATCAATCTTTATTAAATGGAGTTTTATGTCATCTACGTCGTCCAAGTAAACTATGGTTTACTTTATTTTACTATTTTACATAAATTGTTATTTTCGTTCCTGAATTTTAGAACATTTTATCATTTTTATTCAAAAATAATTTTTTCTCTTGTGTGTCCCTAACATGTATAAAGTTTGCAATTTTTGTCTATTTTTATTAACCTCGTTTATAAAGTTTGCAATTTTTGTCTATTTTTATTAACCCCGTTTATATATCTATTAAGTAGTCTTCACGTGCATATCATGTGATGTGCATTTAAGTACTTTTACATCTCACCATGAAAAACAACCTAAATAAATATTGTTTAATTTCCTCGAATATTCAAACAATATTAGATTGCTTTTAATATTTAATGTTGATGTCCAATTAACGGGTAAAACAAACGAAGTTAAAGAAAGTGAATAAAAATTACAAGATTTTAGAATGTCAGGGATATAGAGGAGAATCATATAGTTTTTGGTTTAAAACAATTAAAATCATTAAAACCCGGAGACAAAAATGACAATTAACTCTTATAAAAATAAATTGCAATTTTGTTTTTTACAGATATATACATGATGTATGAAACTAGGACCCTTTATTAATACTAGTGGGAATACCCACATGTTGTAGCAGGTGCGTTTGTTTTATGAATTAATTTAAGACATCTCCTTAAAAGGAATTCTTTGTGTAATATCCACTCAACTACATATATATTTCAAATAATTGACTACCATAAGAAAATCTAGTAATATATATGATCTTTAGTTTGCTTACTCGTAAGAAGAGATAATTTAGATCGCTGGTATGAACTCTTGGTCACCAAGACTAAGTTTACTACTTGTTTCAATACCTTACTTTAATAGTCTATGATAATTAACTACCAACCTTCGATAATCGCTTCGGTTTTAGAAACATAAAGATCCATCATAACTACCGAAACCAAGTTCATACTTTGTCATAAATTCCCTTGTACAAGAGCCCACACAAAAGCTTGATACATGAAACAAAAGCCATAACTTTTAACAAGTGAAAAACAAGAAACAATATGTTACCACCTTACCATATTACATTTATGTAGTTGGTGAAGCTCGTTCACACACTGTCATTCTTGATTCCATATTCGTTTGAAAGCACTTGAAACATGTTTTTTTATCCTATAACATTTGGGACAAAGCAAATGGAGTCATAAGGTTATACATATATGCAATGGTATGTCACCATGCCAAACAACAAAAAACAAAAAAATCAAGGAGACTTTTATTTCATAATTATATTCTACTTTCATGTTGCATACCCTTCAAAAATAATAAAAAATAAAATTTGAGGGAAATCCCATAACACGAGAGTTGGTTTATGGAAGTAACATATCTACACAGAGGAGATTGCATTTGTACAAGAAGAAACAAAACCATTTAGTAAACCTTGACGTTTTATTAACCATCCTTCTTCAATTGCTTCTTGTATTGTACCGAATTTGATGTAGTCGGAAACAAAAGGATATGTAAGGCTCCGTTCCCGAGACCCTTACAGTTGGCCAATCATTGCACATAAAACATATATTACATTTTACCTTCATAAAACATCCCAGTGGAACATTAAAATAACTTTTCATTTCATTATAAATGCTTTTGCAAGTTAATACAATCATTCATTTCAAAACATCGTTCGTTCGCATTAAAATGCAAACACATTAAACAAAAGATGTCATCCAAAATGCCAAGTAGTTGCCCGCGCCATCCTCAGCAATGCTCACTTGCCAATTGGAAAATGCATAAAAAGTCAGCGTTGCTGAGTGAGTTCTAGTTTTAATAAAACATTGCATTACCATCCATACGTTAAAACCTTTTCATTACTATTGCACGTGATCACACATCACACATACATCAAGGTAATCATTATCATCTTCATCACCGTTCGTTAGTACATTTCACACATCTCGCACATATCGCACATATTGCATGTGTCGCACATATCGTACATATCGCACATATCGCACATATGGCACGTATCGTACATATCGCACGTATCGTACATATCGCACGTATCGTACGTATTGCACGTATCGCACATATCGCACGTATTACACGTATCGCACATATCGCACGTATCGCACATATCACACATATCACACGTATGGAGTGGTCACTAGGACAGACTCCCCCTATGTGTGTGAACTCTTATGGGTTCGCCAAGATCGCACGCTATATAACACACAATAATTAGGAAACCGCACGTTATTGGAGCAGTCACCAGGACTGAACTCTTACTGTGTGTATGAACCCTTATGAGTTAGCCAAAATCACATGCTGTAGATACACACATAGTTGGACACTCCCCCTGTGTGTGTGAACTCGTATGGGTTAGCCAAAATCGCACGCTATATGACACAAAGTAATTAGGAAATCGCACGTTATTGAAGCAGTCATCAAGACTGAACTCTTACTGTGTATGAACCCTTATGAGTTAGCCAAAATCACACGCTATAGACATACACAAGGTAACAACTCTCAATGACTTGTGAACCTCCCTTCAGTTGCTTGCAAGGCTTTTCATCACTTTCTCTTTCATTCATTAATGCATGAATTCATTATTTTGTTCCTCTTTCATTATCTTCCAATTTACATTACATAATACTTTCATTTCATTCATTAACATTCAACGTAAAGCCACGGGAAGACAAACATACATAAACAGGAACATCAGCAAGATCATGCAAATCTTCATACATATCAGCATACATACATCATACATCACACATACCATCATGCATAACATCACCAATCGCACATCATCAATCACACATCATCATACAAGGCATCATATACATCATACATCATACATACCATCATGCCTAGACATCAATCATACATCATAACATGCCTATCATAACATCTATGAACTCAAAAAGTCAACTTACATAGCCCCCGGGAATATCCCAAGTAAAATCCTAAATTTCACTTTTTCCCCAAAAAGTCGGAAAAATTTCTAAGTGTTCATCCGCATTTTCCTTTTTGTTCATCCACATTGACTTTACTCATCCGCATTTGTCAATGCTCATCCGTATTTGTTCATCCGCATTAACTTTGTTCATCCACATTTCCTCAGTCGCATGAACTTACTCATCCGCATTTCCTCAGTCGCATGACTTACCCATCCGCATTTCCTCAGTCGCATGACTTACTCATCCGCATTTCCACAGTCGTATGACTTACTCATCCGCATTTCGTCAGTCACATGACATACTCATCCGCTTTGACTTACTTAGTGATCAATGCTCATCCGCATTAACTGTTCATCCGCATTTCTTTTGAACACTTGGACAGATTCGAAAACTTAGACATCTGAGCCTAAACATCAGATTTCAGTTCCCAACACTGTCTATGATGTTATAAGCTTAAACCTTATATTCTAAGCCTTAGAAACACAGCCATAACATCATCAAGCATGAACATAGCCCAACATCACACCATAACAACAACATACCCACATTCATACATACGGGTAAAAAGCCCAGTTTTATAAAAACATACATCCATGCATTTCCAGCCCCAAAATCAGTTAAAAACCAGTAAAAGAGGGGTTTTAGAACTCACCTTGCAACTCTTGAGTATGGCTAGTTCCAAACTCGTCTATAATTGAGTTCAACCACCTAGAAACCCACTAAAAACATACAACCGAACACACACAACCCACATAAGCATACACCCGAAACAAGGCCAGTTAAGAACACCATAAAACCATGAATTCTTACCTTGAAATCAAATCTTTCTTCTTTTTCTTCTCCAAAACTCGAAAACTCTGCACTTTCTCTCTCTAGAATCCGTAAGCCAAAAGTTCATGTGCAAGAGAGGGTGGCCATCACCTTTATCCACCAACTTTTCAAAGATTTTGTCCTTTTGTCACTTTTAACCCCTATACTTGGGTTTTACTTCTTTTCCTTCTTTTTCTTCACTTTATTCTTTCTTTCTTTGTCTTTTATAAATAACTGAGTGTTACAGGATAACAATTGAACCTGTTGATTCAACGAAAATACAGGAACAATTCTTCTAATTTATCGTTGATTCACAAAGAATGCCGATAACTAAAATTTCACAATAACACCTACTGTGATAGAGAGAAATTTTTTTTCAGAAACTTTAATACAATTCCTTCAATCTCTTACACGCATATAAAAAAACAAAGAAAAAGTTTAATGGGACGCAAAACATAAACAGGCCAAAAACTGGGCCAAATGTAATGTCCAACAAAATATAAAAGTAAGACAAAAGTTGAAATAACTCATATTATAAGCCGTTTTTGGGCTGCATCAATGACCCAAACCGCCTATGACGGTTTGTGAAAACGTGCTCCTCAACAAATCGGTCATTTCGATTGGTCGCAGACCCAAAATGGAGACTTCTAGCCCAAGTTATGCCCATTTTAGTGAAGCCCCTTTTGATAAGCGATCTTGGGCCTTCAAAAAGGCTATAGCTTGCTCATCCACACTTAGGCCCACTCATTCCCTCCTAGGTAGACAAAATTCATCCTCGAACTCTCAGCGACCTCATCATCAGAAGAATCACTGTGATATGGCAACAAATGTTTCACATTAAACATATCTGAACACCGAATATGGCTAGGAAACTTTAGTCGATATGCATTAGGGTTTATCTTTTGCAAAATTTCAATAGGTATTAGGACCGTGTACGTACGGAGTACTAACTGATAATGCGTGAAACCAGATCAAATAGTGCGGAATCCTCTTTGATTGGCGATCCAATCTGTGAGAACGCAGTTCAGATTAATCTAACGATTAAAGAAACGTTAAGAACGATTAGAACAAGATTAACTGCAAACTATGAAGTGGGAACAGGGTTTCTCTGGAATCTTTGGATGGCTAGGGTACGAATATGAGTCGAAATTCTTGAAGTGTTTTTTTCACGAATTAGGTGGTATTTAGAGATTAGGGTTTTCTAATCGTATGACTGAACCATTAGCATGGTTCAGTCGTGCGACTGAATCATGCGATTGATTCATACACACGACTGAAGGTTCAGTCGTGCAATTAAGTCAATCTTATATCTCAATCATGCGACTGATCCAATCTCCTGGTTCAGTCATGTGATTGGTCCATTTGCATGATGTATTCATGCGTTTGGTCCATTAGTATGTTCCATTCGAATGAAGACTTCATACGATTAAGTTTGAACACACTTCTCAATCATTATTGACTAAGAACTACGCACAATAACCTCAAACCTATATAGTTAGTTCAATATACTTTTATCACATACTAAACAATGAATCATTAAACATTATAAGCATCAATCACATATTGTATTTCATTCAACTCATCCATTACATATATGTAAGACATGACAGACGTTTTACATTAAGCTCCTAAACTAGGTACATCTGTATCCACAAACTCCCCTTTGGACCTAGTTTACATTAGTGTCTGACATTCTTTATTAGTTCCTCAAATCTCTTATACTTCTCCTCTCTAGTAACTCCTGCATGTATCTCAAATGCAAAACAGAGTCCTATAACATTCTGGAACCGAAGGGATTGTACTATATCTTGCGTGTCATAGAATAGGGGCCACTTGTATAATATATAGACATCTTCTGTAGACAATTTTGTTAGCCACATAGGGTCGAATACCTGAATAGTTTACATTTTTCCTTCTCTATTAAGTATTATGACTGCTTCGCCTGTTCTCCAATCAAAATACCACCATTTGAAGTGTGAAGTGAAGTCCTATGGCATTTCCCGTAAGGGAATCGTGGACATTGTGTGTGGGGGACTCCACTTCAGCACCACCTTAGGCTTTCCAAAAATGGGATCCAATTCAGACCTACAAATGTACCTCTTCGGTTGTTGAGGTCTGAAGTTAACCCATCTGGTGTGGTATTCCTTCTTTAGGGCAGCCTTGAACCAGCCTGGCATTTTTCTAGGATCAGCATATAACAGGTTTAAGCGTGCCAGCTGGTTGAGCTTAAAACCAAGGAGAGTCTTAAGATTATGTGGATATCTGAAGTACTCTATTCCCTTCTCCCTCTTAACAACATAAACGTTAAGATCCTCAAAATACGACGATGCAATAATCTTGCCAGACACCTTTAGATGTTCTTGACCTTGTAGAGCTTGGTGTAGGCACTTTGCTTTTGAGCTGCGCGTTGAGCTCATATCTCAACAAAACAAGCTACCCATTCAACCTTCTTTATATCAACATCAACGTCCGAGGCTTGGGCTTGGCTTTCGTTCTTTTCTGTTTCTTTTTCCATCTCATCCAGTTTATCGAATGTAGCACTGCCGAGAGTGTCACCCAAGTCGGGGATCACATTGCCCTCTCGGTCATTGTACTCTATATAGTAATCTGCAGTGACATCCTCAATCTCTATTTTGTCGACATCATTAAGCTCATCGTCACTGGTCACATCAAAGTAGGGGTATCTTTGACAATCTCGTCTGGATTCAGCCTAAACTCTCAGCGAGTTGCTCGTCAGTCCGATCGTGAATGATTTCTCTTTCTTCGGGAGTATAGCTGTCTGACAATCCCTTGCAAATCAAGAATCATGGTGAACTGAGACTTGATTTGCTATAGAGGAGCAACATCATATTCATCTTGTTGTGATATTTGATATGCTTGATTTAAACATTTCACACATCAATGGTTAGTAATTAATCAAGACATCTAAACATTAGATAAATATATATAAACATTTATTACAAAACTTTAATACAAGATTCAAGTACAAAAGTTTTCAAATACATAAACATCTAGTCATTACTTTTGTCTTTATCTGTCAACTCTTCAACAGCAGGGGCTGAGGATGATGCTCCTTGGTCTTATGCTCTCTTAGTCCTCCGTTCTTGACTTTGAGAAAAGGCTGATGCAGAAGCATCACCTTCTTCATCATTATCATCACCTCTCTTCTTTCCCCTTGATCCTTCGTCATCGCTGTCATCTTCTTCATCAAACTCATCATCATCACCCTCATCATCATCACCCTCATCATAAGCATCTTCATCATCATCACCATCACCTTCTCTGATCTTCAGAGGCTCATCTTTTGATCCTTTAGTTCTGAGCATGATTTTCTTGTTCTTGGCCTCCAACTCCTCAATCCTCTTAACTGATTGATCATTTTGCTCTTGAAGCTGGGTAATCTGCTGTGCTTGAGCAGCATTAAGCTCCACAAGCTGACTTAGCTATGTAGTTCTTTGCTCATCAGCAGCTAACAGCTTTAGCACTATTTGGTTTAGTGCGGCTAGCTGTTCCTCTACCCCAATGAAGGGTAGAGTGGGTTCGGTGGTGAAGGTAGAGTGGGTTCGGTGGTGAAGGTAGAGTGGGTTGAGGGACCTGCTTAGTGGCTGGTGGTGGTAGTGGTGTATGTGGTGAATATAGGTGGTGGGATAGGAGTGGATGGTGAAGGGTTGGATGTAGTTGTGGTGGTTGGGAGTGTGGTAGTGATGGTGGGAGGTGTGGTAGTAGTGGTAGGGGGTGTAGTAATGATGGGGGTAGCTGTGGTGGATGTGGTAGGTGTGGTGGATGTGGTAGTGGTGGTAGATGTGATCAAAGTAAATCTAGGCCTTTTACCCTTTTTGCCATAAGTGTGAGCCATCCTCTTCTTCTTGGAGCCCTTAGAGATAGAGGCTCCCCCTTGGCTGCTAGGCTGGTCCGGGATGTATCAGTATCAGCAGTAACGGCCTCCCTGGACTTACCCTGGCATCCACCAACCACCCTAAGCCATCTCTCAGTGGCCACGACCCGACTCCCCACTATCCATACCAGTGGCTCCTCGTCCATCTCCTCCTCCTCCTCATCCATATGAAAGTCGAGGTGGATTGGCGTCGGCTCGGATCCACCCAGACCCTCACCTCCTTGACCTTCACCAATGTCATCATTGTCATCTGAGTCATTGGTGGGTACTGTCGTCGTGACGCCACTTCTTGTGAGAAGGGGCCACGTAATCAGTATTGGCCAGATGCCTGAACAATCTCCTAATAGGGGGCTTTACCTGCTTCCCTCTGTACACCTTCATCCTGCCTAGAGTGGTGTCATCCATCACCTCTAGCATCACTGCATCGTCCTTCTCCTTCGGCAGTAAGGGAAGCTTCTCATCTATGATCATCTACAAGAACCTTGGATACATATTGAAGCTCTCCTTACCCTTGGCCTCAAGGTTCTCGATCATGTATGTGAAGATCATGTTAGAGAAGCTAAAGGGGTGATTCAGCACCAGTGCCACGTAGGCATTTCGCATTTGGTCAGAAAGATCATCAAATCCACCCCTCCGTGAAACAATGCACTTGAGAATGACGTGTGCTAAGTACTTGAACTGGGATACAGGTTGCTTTTGTTGAGCACACCTGCGTTGATCTCCATAGTGTACTTCATCCTCAAAAAACATCCCCGTATAGTCAGAGGATGTAACCTGGTTGGGTGAGCAGCATCATCACCCAGGTCTAGTACTCGTCGAAGGTCTACGACCGTCACCTCAATCTCTTCCCCAAAGATGGTACTCTGAATGCAATAAGGCTCAGTAGATCTGTCAACAAATACACCCTCCCAGAAGGCCTGCTGTAATGACCGGTAGGGTCTGCATGGAGCAGATATGGCTCTGTAGATCCTAGATCGCCTCAGAAATGCAATAATACCCACAAACTCACCAACATTCCTAGTGGTGGCATCCAAGTGAGCATAAATGTTGTGCTTGGTGTTGATGATCCACCTATCTGTCATGTTTCTGTAAGACAAGACACAAAAACATGAGATTTGTCCATAACAGAAACTATTGATAATTTAAACTGTTCTGAAATTAGTTTAATCGTGCGATTGAACCATACGACTAAGTTCAGTCGAGCGATTGAGTATGCGGCTGAGTTCAATCGAGCGATTGAGCATGCGGTTGAGTTCAAAAAGGCGATTCAGCCTGCGGCTAAGTTCATTCGGTGATTGAGCTCATACGCCTTGTTCCTTCAGCCGATTGAGTCACTCGCTCAGCTCAATTGTGCGATTGAAGTTCATTCGGAGTGTCTAGTCTCATAACTCTCTGTTCGACACTCTAACCCCGAATCTAGGTCAAAACTTGATGATAAACATTGTATTTAGGCTTTTTAGATTCCCAGGGGCCCTAACTATCACTGTATGTCCTTCATTTTAACCATTAAAACCATTTACGTGGTCTATTTGAAAGTTTTACGGATTTCTTGATTTTAGTCAAATTGGATCTATTAGGGTTTGAATATTCAGCACATTTTGTGCGATTTCGATCACTAATTACCTGTAGAAGATGAGAGTACATGTTAGTAACACAATCCTAGTGTGGAATCAACTAAATCAAATTTTGGCAGAGTATGTTTTCTTTCGGGCGAGTTGGGAGCGAGATTGAGGGGTGATAAGAATATGCGACTGACTTTAGCCCTATTTATATTAATTTTATCTTCATTCGGGCGACTGGACCTATTCACATGCTTCATTTGGGCGACTGGGTCTTAGTCGTGCGACTGGCTCAGTCAGTCACATCCATTCGTGCGACTGGGTTTCAGTCGTGTGACTGACTCAGTCGATCTTCTTCATTCGTGCGATTGGTTCATTCTGGTGATCCAATCGTATGGATTGACCCATGCTTATGGTCCACTCGTACTCTGGTCCGTACGTGTGGTTCAATCGTGAGATTGGGCTCATACATATGATTCAATCGTGCGACCAGTCCATACTTATGGTCCAGTCGTGCGAATGGCTCATACTTATGAGTTTGACCTTATGACCTTTAAAACACTTAACCTTTTAATTATAGATGAAACATTATGAGCGATGACCATCTCAGACATGACCTTTTTAATATTAAAACTGTTGATCACCTCAGATGTGATCCTTTTAACAAAACTGTTGATCACCTCAGACGTGATCCTTTTAACATAAAAAAACTGACCATTAGATGTGACCTCTTTTAAGTGAGTGTTTCATAGAATGAATTCTGATGCATAGTCCGACTTTTACCTACTAAATGACTAAAAATTAATAAATAAAACAACTAGAAAAATTAAAAAACAACATAAAGACATATTTCTGTATTTTTGATTTGAGATGGATTTTAACCTATTAGAGTAATTCTAATCGATTTTACTTTCTAGATAGCACAGCTTCAATTCTTGTTTATCATTTCTGGTATGATTCATTTTGGAATCATACAGGTATATCAGAATCACTTGGGACATTTTAATAAACAATCTTGATGCTAGATCCTTGTTTTCACTGATAGTCAATAGCAATTTCAGGAAATCATACTAGAGCCATAACATGCACACAATGATTTTGACTTTCAAGAATTGCAGCTTACGATGATTGTCAGTATACTTGTCCTCTTAAATCAATACATAGATTTTTGACACACATTGCTGATGATTTAAGGTTTAATTATTTCAACAAGCATTTGTGGATCCCACACTTATATGGTAATCAACGTTCCTCAGGTGATTTTTGAGCGGTCTATGGGTACATTTCAAGAAGAAACTATTCTAAGAGCTTTTAAATAGATGCCAAGCCTCAGGTCAGTGCCATCGCACAGTAGAGAGGCGCAAACAACAATGAATTCTAGAATATTTAGGTTATGCTTATCCTTAGTTTAGTGCCACCGCACAGCAGAGAGGCACACAACCTATCTTCTTGTTCAAGCATTTATTTTCTTTTTGCACATATCGCACCAACAACATAAGTTATTAGCTTGATTGCGTTTTGCATTTTTCATGTGCTTTGCTCATATTTTATGGTCGTCCACACATATTTGTGGTGTTTATTTTGCTCTTCACCCCTTATTGAAACAACGTTGATTGTGTTAACTAGGGATAAGATAGGAAACCACAGCAGGTTGAACAACTTAGTTTGCAATTAAAACCACCAATGAGGTCTACTCATCTATTGTGTTGAATCTACTGACATATCATATAATGAACTAGCAGCCACTAGGTCTACTTTCTCTATGTTACCTTGGTAGCCTACTAGTTTTACTATCATTTTTCCTTTTAATTTGCTTAGACTATTCAGACTTAAACTTTGAATTTGCATCTTAATCAGTTAAACTCTTTTGAAGTCCCAAATAATTTGTTCCCTGTGTACTATAATTTTCCATATACATTGAATCAGTATCACAGATTTGATTTCTTTCCTTTTAGCTAAGTTGTCTCCTCCCTCATTTTTTTAACTAATTAAATAAAACGACTAATTTAATACTAATCTAACCTATTCTCCCCCTAAAATTCTAAAACTAAAAATATTTTTGAGTTTTTAGATTTTATATAACAAGAAAATAAAATAAGACAAAATAAAAGAAAATAAAAAATGTCGGACTAAGCATCTTCTTGCTCTGTGATCACATCACTTTTTTTTTTCACGCCATTAACCTCTAATAGATATAAAAACCTCAGTTTATCAAATGCTTTTGTGTAGAGGTCGGTGCATTGAAAATCCGTACTTATTTTAACTATATCGATTAAATGTTTTTCAAAACAATCACGTATAAAGTGAAACTTAATGCCGATGTGTTTAGTTTTAGGATGTTGGACTGGATTTTTTGTTATGGCTATAACAACAGAATTATCAACATAGATAGGAGTGTTAGAGAATTGCAAACCGTATTCCCGCATTTGTTGTTGAATCCAAATGATCTGCAAACAGCAACTTGTAGCAGCAACATATTCAGCTTCACAAGTTGATAGAGCAACCAATGTCTGCTTCTTACACTACCAGGTGACTAATCTTCTCCCAAATAATTGACATCCTGCAGACGTTGATTGTAGTTCATTTTGTAGTCGCTGTAATCCGGGTCACTATACGCTGTAAGCTCAAAATCATCGTCATGAGGATACCACAACCCGAGTGTTGGAGTACCCTTCAGATAATAGAAAATCCGTTTAACTCCTATAAGATGGTTGACTTTCGGTTTTGCCTGATATCCGGAGCAGAGACACGTTGCATACATGATATCCGGACGAGAAGCTGTGAGATACATAAAGGATCCAATCATTCCTCTATTAGCATCAACCAGATCACCATTTTCGTCGGGTGCCATATTGTGGTTCGTGGCAAGTGGAGTTCCAGTAGCTGAAGCATTCTCCATGTCAAACCGACTGAGGATATCCCCTACATATTTAGTCTGGTGCAGGAAGATTCCTTTTGGTGTCTGATCCACCTGTAATCCGAGGAAGAACTTCATCTCCCTCGTTGCACTCATCTCAAATTATGCTTTCATGACAGATTCAAATTCTTTACATAACCCTTGGTTTTTGGAGCCAAAGATTATGTCATCCGCATAAATCTGTACAAGCAGTAAGTCTCCATCCTTTTCTTTGATGAATAGTGTACAATCAATAACTCCTCTATGAAAACCGTGTTTCACCAGATGAGTTGAGAGTTTCTCATACCATGCTCTAGGGGCTTGATGTAGCCTGTAGAGAGCCTTATCTAGCTTGTAAACTATGTCCCGATGGTAAGGATCCTCAAATCCTTCGGGTTGACTGACATACACTATCTCACGAATTTTCCCATGAAGGAATGAACTCTTGACATCTAGTTGATAAACTTTGATCTTCCTGTAAGATGCATAAGCTAGGAAGATACGGATTGCTTCCATTCTAGCCACGGGTGCAAACACTTCATTGTAATTGATTCCTTCGACTTGTCTAAAACCTTGAATGACAAGTCGAGACTTGTTTCGAATTATGACCCCGTGGTTATCTTTCTTGCATTTCAAGACCCATTTAGTGCCAATGAACTTAGCACCTTTTTGTCTATCCACAGGTGTCGAAACTCCTAACTTGAATTGTAGGAGTTCTTCTTGCATGGCACTCACCCATGCCTCATCGTTTAAGGCTTCACTTACATATTTTGGCTCAAATTGAGACATAAAACCTCGATAAGCACCGTTGTGAAGATAGCCTTATTCCATGACGAGGCATAATCAGCTGAGTATAACTGATTTCTTGTCTATACTCCCGATTGTACATCCCCTATGACGTTGTCCAGAGGATGATATATATTAAGTCGAGATCCGGGAGTGGTGGGAATGACTACTTCCTGATCCAAATTTTGAATTCCTGGTTCAGTATCTGTAGTCATTGGAGTGCGTGGTTTCGAAGTATCAGAGGCATCAACATCTGATGCTTGTGTACTTTCAGTAGCAGGAACTTGTTCCTCCTGATCCACCTAAACATTCTCCACTTCTTCATCGTCAGAGGAAGAGTCACTTACCTCCAGTGCTCCCCCTAAATGACTAGAAGACTCACCTTGTGAACCTGATGTTTCGAGTCTAGTACGGTGTGTTTAAGACATCATACATCATTTTTGTCAATAACTCATCATCAGGAGGGGAGAGAAGGATGTTAAAAGACTTAAAGAATCCATAATAATCGAAGATGAATACGGGTCCTTTTCCAGCAGGGGGTGGTGTATCTCTGAACGTCAACGTTGCACCACACTTCTACTTGACCCGTTGAGTTGTTGTAAACTCTCTTAATCGGTATGTTGTATCCGAGAAAAATTCCTTCTTCAGCCTTTTCAATGAACTTCCCTGACTGATTTTTCTTGAGCAGCATACATGGTGTGCTAAACGGTTCGAGGTACTCTAGATTAGGTTTACGTTGTTGGGGCAACTCGTAACACGTTTTACTATGACGTTTGACCACCAGGACTCGATTTAGGGTGTAACATGCATTTCCAACTGCCTCATTCCAAAATTGGATGGGTAGTTTCGAGTCTGCTAGCATCATTCATGTTGTCTCTATCAAGCTCCTATACTTTCATTTAGTAACTCCGTTCATTTGTGGAGTGTAGGTAGATGTGAACTGATGTACAATTCCTTTCTCTTTGTAGAATGCCTCCATCCACTGGTTCTTGAATTCTGTGCTGTTATCTGAGCAAATCTGTTATACTTCCAATTTGTAGAGAGATTCCAATGTGGTCACCAGCTGTTTGAATGATTCAAATGTTTCTGATTTGGATTTCAAAAACATTATCCAAGAGAATCTGGAGTAGTCATCAGTGAGTACATAACAGTACAAATAACCAGCGATGCTCTTGGTGCTCACAAGACCAAACAGATCCATGTGTAGAAGTTCGAGAGTCAATTCAATAGAATTTACTTTCTTTGCCTTGTGAGATTTCTTGGTCTGTTTACCTTTCTTACACGCTACATAAAAATCCAAAATTTGAAAATTCTTAACATTAACTCCATTTACTAAATCATTCTAAATAAGATGATTCATCTTCCGTGGATTTATGTGTCCCATTCTCCTATGCTAGGAGATCGAATCCCTCTCAGTTGCCTTGGACAAGAAGCATTTAACTTAATGATCAGTTGTGGAGACCTTTGATAGATCCCAGACATTTAAGTCATTATATCGGGAAGCTGACATTAGGATTTGGTCCTCTAGGATAATGTAATCCTTCTTCAACACATAACACTTCTTGTTGTCAAAAACAACCTTGAATCCTTTGTCACAGATTTGGGAGACTGAAAGCAAGTTATTCTGTAATTGCTGAACGTAGTTGACCTTATCAAACTTGACTTTCTGGTTTCCCACTTCACCTTGAGCGGTGATGTATCCTCCTTTATTTCCAGCAAATGAGACATGTCCCCCTTTAATTTGTTTGACATTTGAAAGGAGAGACAGGTTCCCGTCATGTGCCTAGACGCCCCACTATCAAAAATCCAGGTGTTATGATAGCACTGTAACGGACACCTTGCACATTCAGAGGAAATTACTAGTTTAGGTTTAAGACCCAAGCCTAAACTAGCTTGGGTGACCCAGAGGAATCACACATCATTAACTAAACCCACTGTCCATTAAGGGTGAGGGTATATCATTCTTCTTAATGTTCTCATTACCAGACACTGGACTTGACTTTTCTTTCCATAAGCCAGTCTTGTGTAAGGCCTATTTGTGATAAACTGACGACTGGCTTACGGTTTGAACTTTAGGTTCATTACTTCTTTTTGGTGGAGTAATAGAACTCCTTTTTGAAGAAATTTGTTTGGTATCATAAAGTTCAATTTTCTTTCTTGGTGTCTGATAATTATGACAATTAGAATCGATGTGTCCTCTCTTTCCATAATTATAGCATGATCTACCTTCTACATGTTGGGAAAATTATCTATGTGGGGAAGTGTGTGATACATGTGTGACTTTAGTCTAGTTGGGTTTGGACACTTCTTGTTTAGATGTTTTTGCTTTTTTAACGAAATTCATTGTTTGAACGTTTTTAACATCTTTAGCCTTTTGTTTATTTGGACTGTGACGTCGAGCCTGTGGTTGGTTAACTGGTTGGTCGTTTTGCGTTCAGAAATAGACATGTTTGAACCTGACTTACCTTTTGATTTCAAAGTAGCCTCCTTCTTTTTAGTGACAGATTCCACCGGTTTACTCATGGAATCTGGATCACTAACTAGAGTAGTGGATACCACATGATCCTTAATTGGATCCTTAATTGGTGGAACCACTTTGTAATCCAACCCCTCCCTGTTATTTCGTTCTTTTACTAAGTGTTGAACTTTGTGAGAAGAATTGGTCCAACTATGTAGTTTTTGTTTTAATGAGTTGACTTCAACTTCTAAGATTACCTTTTCTTTCTTAGTTTCTTCCAGGGATTAAGTAGAACTTTATGTCATTGGTTTGATTAAAAGCAACAACCTCGGTTTTCCTTAGTTGTTTATTTAAAAGTTATATTTTCTCTTTATAACCGTGCTCATTTTGTTTTAAAATCCGATTAGCTTCTGTGCACAGTTGTAAGTCATTTACTAAGCTATCATTGTGGTCTAATAACCTAACAAACTTAAGATCAATGCTTCTCTAAATTTATTACATTCATTAAAAGCATGAATTTCAAAAAGTTGGTCTTTTGTACTTACCTGTGACGACTCGGTTGAATCTGCCATCAACGTAGAGTTTGACTATTTGGATGCTGGAGATTCTAACATGTCGTTCTGAGATCTTCTTCAATCAGGTGATTGACCACATTCTCAGTATCTTCGTTATCGGACATCACTAGTTCAACACGTTCACGTTTGAAATGCCCCTTTTCTCCACAATTAAAACATGTAACTTTGGTTTTGTCGAAACAAAAGGTAGTATCTTTTGTGGCTATCAAGTTCTGTCCAATCTTCTTTACAAACTTTTTTGCTCTTCTGACAGCACTCGCCAAAGCCCACATAATATCCATTCTTTCTAGTTCATTTTCATCCACCTGCTCGTAGTCTTCATCGGCCAGATGGCAATTACCAATTTTCCCTGCAACTAAACCATCATAAGAATGAACAACCGCTGCTAGAAGGTCCATATGCTCCTTTGCAACCACCACAATAATATTTCCGAGATTCTCGGTCTTGAACTTAGTAGCATTTGCTTCAGGTGAGATATATTGGGTACTAGATGACCCTAACATTTCAGATCCTGAAGCTATAGTTTGAGAAGGAACGGTTGAACTAGACACAAACGTTGTTTGAAGAGGTGCTCTTGAACTGGTTGGAGTTGAAGAGGAGTTATAAAGTGAAGGATTCTGGTCATAGGATCCTTTTTTGTGACGTGTACTTCATCCTCAGTTCATCCTCCATCAATTTCAGGATGAAGTCTTTATGTCTAATTTTGCCAGTATATTGTTCTGTCTCAAGTTAGACACAAACGAGTCCCACTTCTCTGGCAAACCATTGGCAAAGCTTGACACTTTGTCTTCCATTGACGTTGTGACCCCATGATTGTGCAGCTTACTCATTAGATGATAGAACCTGTCTATGACATCATCCAAGCTTTCTTTCCCTATCGAAGAGAAGTTATCAAACTCCTTCTTTAGAGCCTTTGCCTTTAGAGCTTTCAACGTTGCATTCTCGTCGTATCGTTTCTCCAAAGCTTCCCATAACTTCTTTGCCTGTTTGTTCTCAGAAAACTGATGGAATACGTATTTTGGTATTGACTGAGTCAACAGGGCATACACCTTCTTTTCAGCATTGTACTTTGCCTTTCAGATATCAGTCATACCTCCCAATGTTAATTTAACACCATCAGCACCAACCGGCATACTATAACCTATCTCAATAGATTCCCAAAGGTTGGGATTAACTCCATTAAGATAGATCTCGAATCGGTGCTTCCATTGTGGGTAATTATCTAATGTTATAAGTTTAGGTGGTTTACTATGATTCCCAATCTCATTTTCCAGAAGCAAAAGGTTTTGGATCCGTGAGTCTCTACCGGCAGTAAACGCACAGAACTGATCTTCAATCTCTTTAACTTTGAACTTAAGAACTCAACTGTTCACTTATGCAAATGGACAAATGCGAATGAGTCACTCGTGTGATTGGACAAATGAGGATGAGTCAATCGTGCGATTGGACAAATGCGGATGGCCAATGCGGATGACTCAGTCGTGTGAATGAACTCAATCGTGCGATTGGATTTAGTCGTACGTATGGAGTGTGCGATTGGAGACAAATGAATGAAGATGTTCACTCATACGAATGGATGAGCGATTGAGTTCAATCGTGCGAATAGGAGGTGCGATTGAGTTTAGTCATGCGATTGAGTCAATCGTGCAACTGAAGGCTGGTATTTTTGCAAAATCGAAGGTTTTTGACACTTTGACGCAAAAGCACGATTTTTCAAGAACCCTAATTTGTCGTATGCCGAAAAACGTAAACTTTTAGACCTGGAGACGTTGAAAGCACTGTTTTACTCAAAAAAGGTGACTCTTTTAAATGAAAAACGTGATTTTTACACCGAAACTAATCGAATCACACGCAAAATCAAGAGCCAAAGCTCTGATACCACTTGTTAGGACTGTGTACATACGGAGTACTAACTGATAATGCGTGAAACTAGATAAATACTGTGGAATCCTATTTGATTGGCGATCCAATCAGTGAGAACGCAGTTCAGAAAGAACGATTAGAACATGATCAACTGCGAACTATGAGTTGGAACAGGCTTTCTGGAGTCTCTGGACGGCTAGGGTACGAATACGAGTCGAAATTCTTAAAGTGTTTTCTTTTCACGAATTAGGTGGTATTTATAGGTTAGAATTTTCCAATCGTACGACTGAACCATTAGCATGGTTCAGTCGTGCGACTAAATCATGCAATTGATTCATACGCACGACTGAAAGTTCAGTCGTGCGACTAAGTCAATCTGTAACACCCGGAAATTTTCTTTGAAGGCGACGAAAGAAGAAAAGGAAATAAAGTCCAAAGTCGAGGGACCAAACTCGCCAATGAGAGAAACTTTGATAAATGGGAGTATAAACGGGGGAAGACACCCCATACTTGCCATTTTCAACCAAAGAGAAGAGAGAAAAGGAGAAAAAAGGGAGAAAAGCTTGTTCGGGTTGATCCGAGCGTGAAAATCGATGTTTAGCGGGTCAAATCGAAGCTCTACTCGACGGGATAGTTAATTTGAGTTCTAGGACCTCTATTTTACATGTTTTTGAATGATTTTGGGGCTGGAACACATCTAAAAACTAGTTTTCAGGTTTTTGGGTGAATACCCGTTTATGTATGTATATGTATGTGTACGATTCGTTTAGGGCTTGATTTCGGGCATGGGTTTGCTTGAATGATGTTGTGGTATGTTTCCCTAAGGTTTAGAATGGTTGATTTGAGCTTAAAAGAGGTTTGGAAGACTTTGGAGGTGGAACATGGTGGTTGCAGTTCGGGATGAACTGCATTCTGCATCACTAGGGCTAGGCGACCGATTGGAGTGCGATTGGAGGCCATACGCCGATTGGCGTGCGACTAAGGTCCATGTGCACGATTGCCATGTGACTGAGGTCCATTCACACGAAGGTTAGGTGACTGAGGTTCATTCGCATGAAAGGAAGGTGATTGAGGTCCATTCGCACGAAAGGTGTGCGACTGAGGGCCATTCGCATGAAGGTCATGCGACTGGAGTCCATACGCCCGGATGTCATGCGATAAGGTCCATATGCATGTAAGTATGCGATTGGAGGTGATGCACCTAAACAGTCCTCATACGCCTGAAGTCATGCGACTTGAGAACTCATACGCATAGAGATCATGCGACTGGAGCGTTCATACGCTGGAGGTCATGCAACTGGAGCTCCATACACCTAGGTGTTGGTGCGCCCAAATAGGTTTTATGCGCCTAGGAGTTTTGAGGGACTTTGAGAGGTGATGTTCGAGATGGATTTCCTCGATGATGTGATGGGCATGGACGGTATAAGATGACGTATGATGATGAGCTAGTGATGATGATGATGTGACGCATGATGATGTGCGATGCCGTATGGTTATGTGATGTGATGTGCGTGATTCGTGTGATGTTGACGTTGTATGCTATGCATGATGTATGTTATAGGTGTGCGATGTTGCCTTGTGTGTTTGATGTTGTATGTTTTATGTTCCTTGTTATGAGGTATGTTTATCTTTCCTGTGGCTTTACACGTTATGATGAATGAATGTATGCATTAATGAATGAATGAATATAAGAAGGCTTCCAACCAAATGTATGGAGGTGCACACCCGATGAAGGTGTTAGCTCAACGGTGTACGGGTTAGCTACCCCGAAGGATGCACACTAGGGTCCGATCTTTGTGATTGACCATACGGGATCCTTGCCGCTTGCCCTAGGTTCTAGAGTCAGCTTCGTGCACAATGTTCGAGGTCTATGAAAGACCTCAAGCTCAGTTACCCGCTTCATGCACAATGTTTAGGGTATAGCATATGGCATTGATCTGGAACGTAAGAGAAAAGATAAATGGTGAATGTACTTGCCCTAGGTAGGGAGTCTGTTCGAGGTCTATGAAAGACCTCATGCCCAGTTACCCAATTCGTGCATAATGTTTGGGGTAATGTACATTGTCACTGGAAGTAATGAATGAACGAATGAAAGGCTTGCAAGCATAAGTATGAGGTGAGCGACTCTGCGTCGCAACAAATCGAAAGAGGTCCTTGTCGCGTACTCCAGTACTGTGTCAATCTTCGGACATGAGTCGGGGGTTTGGTTACAGGCCCCAGCACAGTATCGTCTTCGAACATGAGTCGTGGGTGTTGCATGAGACAGGATACGGATGAATGAGAACAGGATCGCGTACTCTGGTACTGTGTCAGTCTTCAGACATGAGTCGGGGGTTTGTGTACAGGCCCCGGCACAGTATCAGTCTTTGAACATGAGTCGGAGGAGTAGTGTGTGAGACTGAGATGAGATGAAAGAGAAACAAATCGTGTACTCCGGTGCTGTGTCAGTCTTCGGGCATGAGTCGGGGTTGTGTACAGACCCCGGCACAGTACCAGTCTTCGGATATGAGTTGGGAGTATGGCGTGAGTGATGAATGAGAAAGGTATGATGATGGAAAGAACAAACGTATGGAATGAACGTTAACGAAATATCTTAATAATGTACTAAATGGGATCTTTGTCATTCGACCTCAGTAATCATGGCTGAGTGCCATGAAGAGGGTAAAGTCTGACCAGATCTAGAACGGTATGAACAAATGATGAAGATAATATGATACTATTCGTATGTACGTATTATGTATGATCACGAACGAATGTAAAGTACTGTATGATTTTGAAAGAAAGAAAAGAACGGTTTTACGAAAGAAAAGCATGTTTTATTATAAAACTAGAACTCACTCAGCAACGCTGACTTTGATGTGTTTCCAGTTGGCAGGTATGTTGCTGAGGATGGCACGGGGCAACTACTCAGTTCTTTTAGAATGGCATCCATTATTATAAGGCTTTTTGTAATGAAATGTAAAAGGAATTTGTGAAATGAACGGATGTATTATTTTGCAAAAGCATTTTGATGAAATGAAGATGTAGTTTTTAATGTTTCCGCTGCGACGTTTTTATGTAAGATGATGAAAATTTTGTTTTGAGTGCGATGAATAACCAACTGTAAGCGTCCCGTGAACGGGGCCTTACAAGTTGGTATTAGAGCTAAAGTTTAAGTGAATTGGTTAAATATTTTCAAAAACCTAATCTTAAACTGAGAATGGACGGAAAGGGAAGGGATGCCAATCTGAGTAGCTGCGTGCCATCAGGTATTTTCGTAAAGTTAACCGGTATTACGTGCGCATGTTATGTGGTTTATGTGTTGCTGATAGATTTAGATACTGATGTAGTCAGGACAGGTAATGCTCATGGTATGAAGAGTAAAGTAAGTGGCTAATCACAACTGGCCACTGTAATTAGGGACTTACTATACTTGACATAAACTGAGCTGTTCCCTTGAATGACTGTGTTGGTGTTTGAATCTTTCAGTGTGCGTGTGATGGCTGGTGGTAGATCATCGAAAGCTTCACGAGGTGGAGGCGGTGGTGGACATGGTGTTGAACCATGGGTCACGAGAGGAAGGTCTAGGGCTAAAAGAGTGGTTCATGAGGAACCCGAGACCCCTCATCCGGAGGGCGGTGATGAGAGTGCTAATCTGCGAGCCTCGATGAGAGAGGCGGTTGCGGAGGAAGTGCATCAGGCCATGCAGATGATCCTACCGTCTGTAGTGAAAGAAGTGATAAAGGCTGTTAGAGATGGGGAGAGACAGGAAGGGGTAGACCTCGGGCAAAAGGAGACGACCAGAGACTAAAACGGTTTTCTCTTCGATGATGAGAAGAGAAAGGAAGAGCCTGTGCCAGAGGTGGTGCGAGGCTGTACTATGGGGAGTTTCAACGATGCAAGCCCCCAACTTTGATGGAAACGACACTGCTGCTACTGCTCCCCAATGGGTGAGAGAGATGGAAGTTGTTCTAATATCGTGAGTGCTGAGAGGATCAGAAAGTAAAGTTTGCTGCCCATTCTTTGTGACTCGGCTCTATGCTGGTGGGACAATATAGTCCAAGCCGAGGGTAGCAGGGCTATTGAGAGGATGAGATGGTCGGAGCTAAAGAAGTTGGTTATTGAGGAGTTCTGTCCTCACCGAAAGATGGACAAGGTTGAGAGGGAGTTCCTGCAACTGGAGGCGGGAACCCTGACACATCAACAGTACACCACGAAGTTCAATGAGATGGCACGTCTGGTGCCGGATCAGGTGACACCTCTTTCGCGAAAGATCAAGAGGTATATTTAGGGCTTGCCAGCGGACATCCGTAGGCACATGATCGCTGCCCAACCGAGCACGTTTAGGTCGGCAGTTGACCTGGCGGGAAGGTTGTACGACGAGCGGGGGCGATGGCGATGATAGACGAAGGGGAGGAGCAAGCCTATGTTAAGAAGGGAAGGAAGGCAAGACAATGATGGTGGATTTGTGTATGAAGATACGACATCGAGGGACGATGATGAGAAGAGAATAGAAAGAAAAGGAGAAGTATGCAAAAAGTATGGTAGAGCCATGAGGGGAATGCAAGTGGGGACTGAACGTCTGTTTCCAGTGTGGGAAGGAAGGCCACAGGGCGAGGATTGCCGCACGGCTAAGTGCTACGATTGTGGCGAAACTGGACACCTGAGCAGGGGATTGTAAGAAGTCGAAGGCAGGAAGCTCCAGTGCGAGGAAAGGGAACAGAGGGTGAAGGCTAGAGCTTTTGCCAAGACCGAAGGAGGCTAGAGCGGACTTCGACTTGACATCAGGTACGTTTCTGTAATTTAAAATTGTGCATCTATGATTTGAATGCGATGCTAGTAGTAGTCTCGTTCCTACTACTTTTTGTTGTAAGTGGCATTAGGAGAAGGAACATCGATGAGCCCTTTGATGTAGAGATTGCTATTAATGAATCCACTAGGTTACCTAGATGCCCTAGAGGATTGCGGGAGAGAATTGAGAAAGAGTTTGTTCCTGCTAGACGTTCAGGACAGACTTGGGTCGATAGGCTCACACCATAAGGTGAATGGGTTAGCAATCCCTGAGGGGGTGGACATATCGCCTACTTGGCCGATGTAGGTATGTGGATATACTAATATCTCACCGTCAGATGTATCGAGATCGAGTAAAGATTATGGTGGCCAGGTATGAAGCGTGATATGATAGAGTAAGTGAATAAATGCCTTAATTGTCTGCAAGAGAAGGCCGAGCACCAAATGACGTATGGGAAATATTGAGGTGACTGAGGCTACGATTGAGAAGCTCAAAAGGATCAAAGCCCTGATGGAAGTAGCCAAGATAGACCTGAAGTCATGTGTGATAAACTACATATAGCGATTGAATTCCAAGTGAGAGACTGGAAAAAAGATAAGACAATATTGCCTGCAATGGTTCAACGAACAACAGTTTCGGGGACGAAACCTATTTAAGGGGGGTGGACTTGTAACAACCGGAAATTTTCTTTGAAGGCATGATAGAAGAAAAAGAAATAAAGTCCAAAGTGAGGGACCATACTTGCCAATGAGAGAAACTTCGATGAATAGGAGTATAAAGGGGGAAGACACCCCATACTTGCCATTTTCAGCCAAAGAGAAGAGAGAGGAGGAGAAAAGGTGGAGAAAAGCTTGGTTTGAGTGTGATCCGAGCGTGAAAATAAACGTGTAGTGGGTCAAATCGAAGCTCTACTCGACGGGATCGTTAAGGTGAGTTCTAGGACCCCTCTTTTACACAATTTTGAATGATTTTGGGGCTGCAACACATCTGACAACTATTTTTTGGGTCTTTGGGTGAATACTCGTTTATGTATGTATATGTATGTGTACGATTCGTTTGGGGCTTGATTTCGGGGATGGGTATGCTTGAATGATGTCATGGTATGTTTCCCTAAGGTTTAGAATGGTTTTTTTAGCTTAAAAGAGATTTGGAAGACTTTGGAGTGGAACATGGTGGCTGCAGTTCGGGATGAACTGCATTCTGCATCAGTTAGGGCTAGGCGACCGATTGGAGTGCGATTGGAGGCCATACGGCCGATTGGCGTGCGACTGAGGTCCATGCGCATGATTGCCATGTGACTGAGGTTCATTCGCACGAAGGTTATGCGACTGAGGTTCATTCGCACGAAAGGAAGGTGACTGAGGTCCATTCGCACGAAAGGTGTGCGACTGAGGGCCATTCGCATGAAGGTCATGTGACTGGAGTCCATACGCCTGGATGTCATGCAATTAAGGTCCATACGCATGAAAGTATGCGATTGGAGGTGATGCGCCTAAACAGTCCTCATACGCCTGAAGTCATGCGACTGGAGAGCTCATACGCATGGAGATCATGCGACTGGAGCGTTCATACGCATGGAGGTCATGCGACTGGAGCTCCATACGCCTAGGTGTTGGTGCGCCCGAATAGTGTTTATGAACCCAGGAGTTTCGAGGGACTTTGAGAGGTGATGGTCGAGATGGATTTCCTCGATGATGTGATGGACATGGACGGTATAAGATGACGTATGATGATGAGCTAGTGATGATGATGTGACGCATGATGATGTGTGATGCCGTATGTTATGTGATGTGATGTACGTGATTCGTGTGATGTTGACGTTGTATGCTATGCATGATGTATGTTATGGGTGTGTGATGTTGCCTTGTGTGTTTGATGTTGTATGTTTTATGTTCCTTGTTATGAGGTATGTTTATCTTTCATGTGGCTTTACATGTTATGTTAATGAATGAACCGAAAGTATTATGTAACATAAAGCGAAAGATAATGAAAGACGAACATGATGAATGAATGCATGCATTAATGAATGAATGAATGTAAGAAGGCTTTCAAGCCAATGTATGGAGGTGCACACCCGATGAAGGTGTTAGCTCAACGATGTGCGGGTTAGCTTCTCCGAAGGAAGCACACTGGGGTCCGATCTTTGTAATTGACCATATGAACAGGATCCTTACCGCTTGCCCTAGGTGCCAGAGTCAGCTTCGTGCATAATGTTCGAGGTCTATGAAAGACCTCAGGCTTAGTTACCTCCTTCGTGCACAATGTTCGCGGTATAGCATATGGCATTGATCCAGAATAGAAGAGAAAAGATAAATGGTGAATGTACTTGCCCTAGGTACTAGAGTCAGCTCCGTGCCCAATGTTCGAGGTCTATGAAATTCCTCAGGCTCAGTTACCCGCTTCGTGCACAATGTTCGGGGTAACGTACATGTCACTGGAAGTAATGAATCACGAATGAAAGGCTTGCAAGCATATGTATGAGGTGAGCGACTCTGTGTCGCAACAAACTCGAAATAGGTGCTTGTCGCGTACTCCGGTACATGACAGTCTTCGGACATGAGTCGGGGGTTTGGTTACAGGCCCCGGCATAGTATCAATCTTCGGACATTAGTCGAGGGTGTTGCATGAGACAGGATCTGGATGAATGAGAAAAGGATCACGTCCTCCGTACTGTGTCAGTCTTCGGACATGAGTCAGGGGTTTGTGTACAGGCTCCGGCACAGTATCAGTCTTTGGACATGAGTCGGGAGTAGTGCGTGAGACTGAGATGAGATGAAAGAGAAACAAATCGCGTACTCTGGTGCTGTGTCAGTCTTCGGGTACGAGTCGGGGTTTTGTGTACAGACCCCGGCACAGTACCAGTCTTCGGACATGAGTCGGGAGTATGGCGTGAGTTGATGAATGAGAAAGGTAATGATGGAAAGAACGGACGTATGAAATGAACGTTAACGAAATATCTTAATAATGTACTAAACGGGATCTTTGTCATTCGACCTCAATAATCGTGGCTGAGTGCCATGAAGAGGGTAAAGTCTGACCAGATCTAGAACGGTATGAACAAATGATGAAGATAATAATGATACTATTCGTATGTACGTATGATGTATGATCACGAATAAATGTAAAGTACTGTATGATTTTGAAAGAAAGAAAAGAACGGTTTTATGAAAAAAAAAGTATGTTTTATTATAAAACTAGAACTCACTCAGCAACGCTGACTTTGATGTGTTTCCAGTTGGTAGGTATGTTGCTGAGGATGGCACGGGGCGACTACTCAGTTCTTTTGGAATGGCATCCATTATTATAAGGCTTTTGTAATGAAATGTAAAAGGAATTTGTGAAATGAACAGATGTATTATTTTGCAAAAGCATTTTGATGAAATGAAAATGTAGTTTTTAATGTTTCCACTGCGACGTTTTTATGTAAGATGATAAAAATTATGTTTTGAGTGCGATGAATGACCAGCTGTAAGCGTCCTGGGAACGGGGCCTTACATAATCTTATGTCTCAATCGTGGGACTGATTCGGTCTCCTGGTTCAGTCATGCGACTGGTCCATTAGCATGATGTATTCATGCGTATGGTCCATTAGTATGGTCCATTCGCATGAAGACTTCATACGATTAAGTTTGAACACACTTCTCAATCATTATTGACTAAGAACTATGCACAATAACCACAAACCTATATAGTTTGTTCAATATACTTTTATCACACTATAAACAATGAAACATTAAACATTATAAACATCAATCACATATTGTATTTCATTCAACTCGTCCATTACATATATGTAAGACATGACAGACATTTTACATTAAGCTCCTAAACTAGGTACATATGTATCAACAACAGGACCAATCTTTTTTGCAGATAACTTGTTGTACTCCCCCACTGAAAAACAATATTTAGTTAGCATAGCCCAAACAAAATCACCTTCTTCAAAATCACATGCCTTCGTTTTTTTATTAGCAGCTTTCTTGTATTGGCATTCGCTTGGGTCAAATTATGATGAACAACTTTATGAACTTCATGCAATCCCTCAATAAAATCTTGAACCTTTTTGGGGATAGAGCCAGATGCAAGAAGTGACATTAAATCAAGTAGGCCTCAAGGTTGAGAAGAATAAACTGTTAGGTCTAGGATCATAGATTTAGTTCATTTTGTATAGGCTTGGAACTTGAATTATTATCTGTAATGAATACTTATAATCCATGATTATGTATGCGTTAAATGTATAGGTTAACCAATATATATGTGTTGATTTATGTATGTTTATAGGTAAAACATTATAATTGGTGAATTTCTAAAATTGACCAAGTGTAAGAAACATCTACGGATGAACATTTTGTTCTTCCGTAGATGTGTTTCTTATAAGTAAATTACATCCAAAGATCTTTTGTGGATGAACATCAGATCTGAAGAACAAGTAAGCTTCGGAAGAACAAGATTCCTACGGAATAACAATTGCTTTGGAATAACAAGTTTGCTTCGGAAGAACAAGATTCCTACGGTAGAACAATCAACTACGGAAGACTATTCCTACAGAGTCCAAACACTTGTTTTCAAACAATACAAGTGTTATAAGTCAACAAGTCAACAATGAAGTTATGCAAATCCCAAGAAATCCAATGATATTATAACATAACAATTCAAATCCCAAGAGATCCGGTGTTTCCTTCCTGGTTTCGAATTAAAAACAACTGCTAAGACTGAGACAGCGGAGACGACAATCATCACAGAAACAACATCACAACCGAACATCACATCAAATCACACAAACCAAACCCCTAGCAGCCATCACATCATCAAATACTAAAATCAATATCATTTTTTCATTCCTGAAATCATATTAACATGTTTTTAATGAAATACGTTTGAATTGAATATTTGTGTGTTCATCAATTGCGTTTCATTCATTGTGTTCTTTTCATTCTTTAATCATTATTGATATTGAAATTTAATACAAACAATTAAATCAAGTTAACGTTGATTCCGCAAACATTGACTTGTCTTCAACCAACACTGATAATTCCTGATTGCGATCCTTGGATTCACAGGTGGTATCAGAGCCAAGTGCTCATTGATCTAGATCGATTGATCTATCGGTGTTAGTTGTGTTTAATTGTTTTCAAAATTCTTTAGATTTGTCAGTTTTTACTAATTAGATCTATTGTTTTTAAGAAAAGAGTTTGTGTGATTTTTAATTTGTCGTTCAGTAGTACACTTTTCGATTAACTTGGATCTATATTGTAACACCCGAATATTATTATTTTGAAGCCGGTGAAGAAAGAAAAGAAAATAAGTCCAAAAGTCAAGGGACCAAACTTTCCAACGAAAGAAAGTCGGGTGAGGGGAAGTATATAAGGGAGAGGGCAGCCCTTACCCTCTCCCCCACACTCAAAATCAGCCAAAGAAAGGGGAGAAGAGAGAAAGAAGAGAAAAAGAGGAAAAGTGCCGGTTCGGTTGGTTCGGGTCGCCAAAATCATCGTGAAGCAAGCCAAATCGAAGCCCTTAACGTTGTGCTCATTTGTGTGAGTTCTAGAACCCCACTTTTACTTGTTTTCAAATGATTTTGGGGCTGGAAAGCATAAAAACCCGTTTTTTGTATGTGTATGTGTTTGACCCATTTGGGTGTGATGGGTGTGATGCGTTTCGTGTATGTTTCGGGCGTGTGTGTGCTTGTATGGTGTTATGGTATGCATTCTAAGGTTTAGGATGGTCGATTTGGGCTTAAAATGGGTTAGATGAGTTTGGAGGCCGAAAACCCTCGGCTGCAGTCGGGATGAACTGCATTCTGCATCAGTTAGGGCTAGGCGACCGACTGGAGGCCGAATGGAGGCCATACGGCCGATTAGGGTGCGATTGGGGTCCATTCACATGATTGAAGGTCCATTCGCACGATTGAAAGGCCAGTCGCATGGAGGTCATGCGACAGAAGGTCCAGTCGCATAAGTGATCTGCTGCATTAATCCCATTCGCATGAGGTCCATCCGCATTGTCCATTCGCACGACTGGATGTTCATTCCCATAGGTGTTCATCCGTATTAGTTCATTCGCATAATGTTCAGTCGCATGGAGGCCATGCGACTGAAGGGTGTCCATACGCCCAAATAGGGCTGTTGTACCCAAGGAAGGTATAGATTGACTTCTAACTTTCGAGGGAAAGTGCAGATGTAAGTTTTGACGTAAAGGTCCCCATAAGAGCATGTAAGATGACTCTTGAGGCCTTAGAAAGCATGTTGGGCATGATGATGATGATGTTGCAAGTTTATGCACGTTATGTATGTATGGTGTTGCTCTGTATGATAATGATGACTGTGTGTGTTATGTTCCTTATTATGATGTATGTTTATCTTCCCATAACTTTACGTGTTATGACAAGGAATGAACGAAGTATTATGTAACGTAAAGTGAAAGATAATGAAAGAGGAACATGATGATGAAAGCTTGCATTAATAAACGAATGAAACGTCTTGCACGCGTCGGATAACGGGTCTTTCTTTGTGATTGACCCTTAATGTAGAATCTCTACCGCTCACCCCTAGTACTGTGGCATACATTTAGCTGTTCATTATTGACTTCGGCCCAGTAGCTAAGACTGATGGTTACTCCTAGTACCGTGGCATACGTTTAGCTGTTCATTTTTTGACTTCGGCCCGGTAGCTACGACTAACCGGGGTGTAGCACATGGTATTGGTACGGATGATGTCCGATGCGCAAGTAAAGTCATAAAGAACGAATGAACGAATGAATGAATGCAGAAGATAATAATGATATTATCTATGTGTACGTACGATGTGTGATCATGTAAAAGTAACGAAGGGTTTATATGAAAGTAAAGTATGTTTTGTAATAAAACTAGAACTCACTCAGCAACTCTGACTTTTTATATGTTTTCCAGTTGGCAGGTAATGTTTGCTGAGGATGACACACCGTGAAGCTACTCAGCTCTTTTGGGGATGGCATTCTTTTGATTAATGTTTTTGCATTGTAATGCGATCAAGATATTTTGTAATGAATGTTGTATTAACTTGCAAAAGCATTTACATGGAAATGAAAGATTGTTTTATTTTTTGTTGGACCAAAAGAACCAATGAGCCAAGATCAGAAAACCTCTAAGTCCCACATGATATCACAACAACTGCTGAAGGCTTCATCAGCAGTTCGACAAGTGCTGAAGACTTCAACAGCTGAAGATCAAGTACTGAAGACTTCAACAGCTGAAGACTAAAGTGCTGAAGCTCAACAGCTGAAGAACACAAGTGCTGAAGCTCAACAGCTGAAGAACACAAGTGCTGAAGCTCAACAGCTGAAGAACACAAGTGCTGAAGCTGAAGACCAAAGTACTGAAGTACAACAGCTGAAGAGTCCACAAGTGCTGAAGATCAACAACTGATGTACAAAGTCTGAAGACAAAGACTGAAGACATCAGCTGATGACATCTACCGAAGTCATCAGCTGATGAAACGTCTGAAGTTCAAGTCTGAAGACCAAGTACTGAAGTTTCAGTAGTTTGTCACAATAGCTGAAGAGTACTTCTTCAGTAGTTGTGATATCAGTAGTTTTATGTTTTTACTTTCAGTAGTTTTGTAAAACGACTGAAGAGCTTGTTCTTCAGTCGTTGTAGTTTCAGTAGTTTCTTTTCAGTAGTTGTAGTAACTGATAACACTTAGTATTTTTGTAAGAAGATGTCAGCTGTTTTGACATCTTCAGTAGTTGTGTTTCAGTTGTTTAAATAATTCTGTTAGATGTCACTATCAAGTGACATCAGCAGACGTCACATCTCCTATATAAGGAATGTTCCAGCACGACATTCCTATATAAGGGATGATTGACCTGATTGTATGTGTGACACTTTTTGCCACCACGAAAGCATGTGATTGAATGAAATATTCTTTTTGCAGAAACTTTCTCTCTCTATAACTAATTCTGTTCATTGCAATATCTTTGGTATTCTTGCTCGAATTGTGCTAGTTGGTACTCTATTCCGCTGCTGAAATCATTCGAATCGATCAAACTAGATGCTGAGATCCTATCAGTTTTCCGCTACGATTCATGAAATAAAATGCAATTGTACATTTT
The DNA here is from genome assembly GCA_025506515.1 of Flaveria trinervia. Lineage (NCBI taxonomy): Eukaryota > Viridiplantae > Streptophyta > Magnoliopsida > Asterales > Asteraceae > Flaveria > Flaveria trinervia. The sequence goes on from CM046446.1 coordinate 46,939,740, forward strand.
ATGTGCGATGAGAACCCATCTGTAAGCGTCCCGGGAACGGGGCCTTACAAGTTGGTATCAGAGCCAAAGTTTAAGTGAAATGGGTAAATTTTCAAAATAAACCTAATCTTAAACTGAGAATGGGACGGAAAAGGAATGGGATGCCAATCTGAGTAGCTGCGTGCCATCGGGTATTTTCGTAAAGTTAACCATTTTTATGTGCGTATGGTATGTGGTTATGTGTTGTATGTAGATTTAAATACTGATGTAGTCAGGACAGGTAATACTTGGGGTATGAAGAGTAAAGTAAGTGGCTAATCACAACTGGCCACTGTAATTAGGGACTTACTAAACTTGACATAAACTGAACTGTTCCCTTGAATGACCGTGTTGGTGTTTGAATCTTTCAGTGTGCGTGTGATGGCCGGAGGTAGATCTTCGAAAGCTTCTAGGGGTGGAGGTCACGGTGCTGAACCGCGACCCAAGAGAGGGAGACCCAGAGTTGAGAGGGTGGTTCATGAAGAACCAGAGACCCCCCATCCGGAGGGTGGTGACGAAAGCGCCAATCTGAGAGCCTCAGTAAACGAGGCTGTTGTAGAAGAAGTCCATCAGGTCATGCAGACAATCTTACCGTCTGTGGTGACTGAAGTTATTAAGGCTGTACGAGAAGGGGAAAGAAAAGAAAGAAACAGATCCTCTGGAGAACGGGAACACCCAGAGCCTGAAACGGTCCTGTCTGATGATGAAGAGGAAGAAGAAGAGCCTGTGCCAGAGGCAGTGCGAGGATGTAACTACGGGGCATTTATGAGATGCAATCCCCTTACTTTTGACGGTAATGGCAATGTTACCGCTGCTCACCGATGGGTAAGAGAGATGGAGGCCGTTCTCGACATCAGTGAGTGTCGGGAAGATCAAAAGGTGAAGTTTGCCACTCATTCATTTGTGGACTTGGCACTATGTTGGTGGGACAACATTGTCCAAGCAGAGGGTAATCGGGCAATCGGGAGAATGAAATGGCCTGAGTTGAAGAAGATGGTGATTGAGGAGTTCTGTCCTCATAGGGAAATGGATAAGTTGGAAAGGGAGTTTCTGCAGTTGGAGGCTGGAACCATGACACACCAGCAGTATAACACCAAGTTTAATGAAATGGCACGACTCGTGCCTGATCAGGTGACGCCTCTGTCTCGGAAAATCAAGAGGTACATTCAGGGTTTACCGGTGGATGTTCGCTGGCATATGATCGCCGCCCGACCAAGCACGTTTAGGTCGGCAGTTGATTTGGCAGGGAGGCTGTATGACGAGCGGGAGGTGGTGGTGACTGAAGCGAGTAAGAAGGGTGGTGGTGATTGGAACTGGAATGGGAGGAGGTTTGGTCGGGGTGATGCCTCGACGGGTAACAAAAAGGCACGGGTGGATGACCGCCGCATGGCCACATCGGGAGTGGGATCAAGGAGGTGTGGTAAGTGTGGAAAGGAGCATGCATGAGAATGTAGGCTGGGTTTGAACGTGTGCTTCAAGTGTGGGAAGACATGGCATATGGCGAAGGATTGCCTGTCGGGCAAATGTTTTAACTGTGGGGAAACTGGTCATATGAGCAGAGATTGTAAGAAGCCGAGGACTGAGGGTTCAGGGGTGAGGAAGACGAGAAGTGAAGGACTGAGGGCGAGTGCCAGGGCATTCACTATCACACAGGAGGAAGCTAGGACAGACCCTGATGTAGTGTCCGGTACGTTTCTGGTGAACCAAACTTTAGCTTCTGTGCTATTTGATTCTGGTGCTAGTAGGAGTTTTATTTCTACTACTTTCTGTGCTAAGCTGCCTACTAGTAGTAGACGTGTTGATGCGCCCTTTGAGGTAGAAACTGCCATAGGTAAGTCTTCTAGGATTTCTGAGATGATAGAGAATTGTGATGTGGAACTTGAGGGTCATAAGTTTCCTGTTAGACCGTTTGTGATGACCTTGGGTGGTTTCGATTTGGTTCTTGGGATGGATTGGTTGGCGGACTTCGAGGCGAACATTGTGTGTCGCAAGAAGATGATTCGGTTGACAGCGCCTGACGGAAGTTTGGTAACGGTTTATGGTGATCGAGTCACGACGATCCCGAAGGTGATCTCAATGGCAGTAATGGGAAATTGTATGAGGCGTGGATGTAGCGCCTACTTGGCTTATGTAAAGGATGTAGATGCACCAACACCACAACTGTCTGATGTACCGGTTGTGTGTGACTTTCCAGACGTATTCCCGAAGACTTACCAGGAGTACCACCTGATAGAGAGATTGAATTTCAGATTGATCTAATACCGGGTGCCCAACCCGTTGCCAAGGCACCATATCGGTTAGCTCCGACGGAGATGAAAGAGTTGATGGAACAGTTGCAAGAGTTGCTTGATAAGGGGTTCATTAGACCGAGTATCTCTCCTTGGGGTGCTCCGGTCCTGTTTGTAAAGAAGAAGGATGTAGTATGAGGATGTTCATTGACTACCGTGAACTGAATAAATTGACGGTGAAGAACCGCTACCCCTTACCGAGGATAGATGATTTGTTCGATCAGCTTCAGGGTGCCAGTTGGTTTTCAAGAATAGATCTTCGTTCTGGCTATCATCAGTTGAAGGTGAAGGAACAAGATATCCCTAAAACAGCTTTCCGCACGCGCTATGGTCATTATAAGTTTCTTGTCATGTCCTTTGGTTTGACCAACGCGCCAGCTGCTTTTATGGATCTGATGAACCGTGTGTGTCGGCCTATGTTGGATAAATCAGTGATTGTGTTTATTGATGATATCCTGATTTATTCGAAGAGCGAGATTGAGCATGCCGGTCACATTCAAGAGCTTCTAGAGACGTTGAGAAGGGAGAAATTGTATGCTAAATTCTCCAAGTGCGCGTTTTGGTTGAGCGAAGTTCAGTTTTTGGGTCATGTGGTGAATCCTGACGGGATAATGGTGGACCCGGCGAAAGTGGAGGCGGTTATGCAATGGAAGTCACCAAGGACGCCAACCGAGATCCGTAGCTTCTTGGGTTTGGCGGGCTACTATAGAAGATTCATCCAAGACTTATCTAGATTGCTTCTCCACTAACTAAGTTGACCCGAAAGGATGTGAAGTTTGTATGGGGTCAAGCTCAAGATAAGGCGTTCGAAGAGCTGAAGGCAAGACTGACTCAAGCTCCTGTTCTGTCATTACCCGATGGAAGCGAAGATCTGGTGGTTTATCTGATGCTTCCTACTCAGGGTTGGGGTGTGTGTTAATGCAGAGAGGAAAGGTTATAGCCTATACATCTCGACAGTTAAAGGTTCATGAGGTCAATTATCCTACTCATGACTTGGAGCTAGCAGCCGTGGTCTTTGCGTTAAAGATTTGGAGGCACTATCTCTACGGGACGAAGTGCACCATATTCACTGACCACAAGAGTCTGAAGTACTTCTTCGAGCAAAAAGACTTGAACATGAGGTAGAGGCGATGGTTGGAGCTTATAAAGGATTATGATTGCGAGATCCATTACCATCCAGGCAAAGCTAATATGGTGGCGGATGCCCTTAGCCGAAGGAAAGGCCCGACCGATTCGGGTGAAAGCTTATCAATAATCATGACCTCTAATGTGATGAAGCAAGTTAAGGAGTTTCAAGATGAGGCATTGAAAGAAGATCATCTTAACTCGGAAAAATGAGAGGTCTGGTTGGGGAATTGGGTGAAAACACACTCGGTGTTAGAACTCGATTTGGTCGTGTGTGGATTCCTCGTTTTGGGGATCTACGGGTGAAGATAATGAATGAAGCTCACAAGACTCGATACTCCATTCATCCTGGTGCCACGAAAATGTACCATGACATGAAGAAAGATTATTGGTGGCCGGTGTGAAGCGTGACGTGGTGGAGTATGTGAGTAAGTGCCTTACTTGCTTACAGGTGAAGGCAGAGCATCAAAAGTCGTATGGGAAGATCCAACCTCTGGATATACCGGAATGGAAGTGGGAGCACATCACCATGGACTTCATTACGAAGCTGCCACGTACTCCGAAGGGTATGATGCCATATGGGTGATAGTTGATCGTCTGACGAAGAGCGCTCATTTTCTACCGATCCGCGAGACGTATTCATCTGAGAGGTTGGCTGATCTGTTCATCAAGGAAATTGTAGCTCGTCATGGTGTGGCGGTGTCTATTGTGTCTGATCGCGACACTCGGTTTACATCTAAATTTTGGAAGAAATTCCATGACGCTATGGGGACGAGGTTACATATTAGCACGACTTATCATCCCCAAACCGATGGTCAGTTAGAAAGAACCATTCAGACACTGGAAGACATGCTCCGAGCATGTGTGATCGATTTTGGTGGAAGTTGGGATGACCACTTACCGTTAGCCGAATTCTCATACAACAACAGCTATCATGCCAGCATTGGTATGCCACCATATGAGATGCTATACGGTAGGAGATGCAGAACACCCGTTTGTTGGGGTGATATTGGTCAGAAGGAATTGGGGAGCGTCGAGGTAATCGAGGCTACGACAGAGAAGCTTGAAAAGATTAAAGCCTTCATGAAGGCAGCCAAAGATAGACAGAAGTCGTATGCCGATAAGCGACATAGGCCAATTGAGTTCCAGGTGGGTGACCGGGTTATGTTGAAGGTCTCACCTTGGAAGGGTATTATCAGATTCAGAAAGCGGGGCAAGTTGAGCCCAAGATATATAGGCCCTTTCCGAATCATTGCTCGAGTAGGGGAGGTGGCCTATAGATTGGAGTTGCCAGATAAGTTAAGTGGGATTCACCCGACATTCCATGTATCTCATCTAAGAAACTGTATAGCTGATGAAGACATGATTGTTCCACTGGAGGACATTGAAATAGATGAAAGGCTCAATTACGTGGAGCAACCAATGGCAATCATCGATCGTAAAGAAAAGAGGCTGCGAAATAAAGTGGTTCCTCTTGTGCGTGTACAATGGAAGCACAGGAAGGGATCCGAGTCAATGTGAGAGACGAGGAAGAAATGAGACACATTATCCATGTTTGTTGACGAATAATAGGTTTCGGGGACGAAACCTATTTAAGGGGGGTGGACTTGTAACACCCGAATATTTATTATTGAAGCCGGTGAAGAGAAGAAAGAAAAGAAAGTAAAGTCCAAAAGTCGAGGGACCAAACTCGCCAACGAAAGAAAGTCGGGTGAGGGGAATATATAGGGAGAGGGCAGCCCTTACCCTCTCCCCCACACTCACAAATCAGCCAAAGAAAGGGGAGAAGAGAGAAAGAAGAGAAAAAGAGGAAAAGTGCCGGTTCGGATTGGTTCGGGTCGCCAAAATCGTTGTGAAGCAAGCCAAATCGAAGCCTTAACGTTGTGCTCGTTTGTGTGAGTTCTAGAACCCCACTTTTACTTGTTTTCAAATGATTTTGGGGCTGGAAGCATAAAAACCTGTTTTTGTATGTGTATGTGTTTGACCCATTTGGTGTGATGGGTGTGATGCGTTTCGTGTATGTTTCCGGGCGTGTGTGTGCTTGTATGGTGTTATGGTATGCATCCTAAGGTTTAGGATGGTCGATTTAGACTTAAAATGGGTTTAGATGAGTTTGGAGGCCGAAAACCCTCGGCTGCAGTCGGGATGAACTACATTCTGCATCAGTTAGGGCTAGGCGACCGACTGGGGCCGAATGGAGGCCATACGGCCGATTAGGGTGCGATTGGGGTCCATTCGCACGATTGAAGGTCCATTCGCACGATTGAAAGGCCAGTCGCATGGAGGTCATGCGACAGATCCAGTCGCGTAAGTGCTCTTCCGCATTAATCCCATTCGCATGAGGTCCATCCGCATTGTCCATTCGCACGACTGGATGTTCATTCCCATAGGTGTTCATCTGTATTAGTTCATTCGCATGATGTTCAGTTGCATGGAGGCCATGCGACTGAAGGGTGTCCATACGCCTGAATAGGGCTGTTGTACCCAAGGAAGGTATAGATTGACTTCTGACTTTCGGGGGAAAGTGCAGATGTAAGTTTTGACGTAAAGGTCCCCATAAGAGCATGTAAGATGACGCATGAGGCCTTAGAAGCATGTTGGGCATGATGATGATGATGAAGTTGCAAGTTATGCATGTTATGTATGTATGGTGTTGCCCTGTATGATAATGATGACTGTGTGTGTTATGTTCCTTATTATGATGTATGTTTATCTTTCCCATAACTTTATGTGTTATGACAAGGAATGAAGAAAGTATTATGTAATGTAAAGTGAAAGAATGAAAGAGGAACATGATGATGAATGCATGCATTAATGAACGAATGAAACTGATGCGTGCGTGCATGTCCTTCTTGAGTGTGACCTTAATTCTTGTGATTGAACCTTAATGTAGAACCTACGCTCACCCCTAGTACTGTGGCATACGTTTAGCTGTTCATTTATTGACTTCGGCCCAGTAGCTAAGACTGATGGTTACTCTAGTACCGTGGCATACGTTTAGCTGTTCATTTTTGACTTCGGTCCGGTAGCTAGACTAACCGGGGTGTAGCACATGGTATTGGTATGGATGATGTCCGATGCGCAAGTAAAGTCATAAAGAACGAATGAACGAATGAATGAATGAAGAAGATAATAATGATATTATCTATGTGTACGTACGATGTGTGATCATGTAAAGTAACGAAGGGTTATATGAAAGTAAAGTATGTTTTGTAATAAAAACTAGAACTCACTCAGCAACGCTAACTTTTTATATGTTTTCCAGTTGGCAGGTAATGTTTGCTGAGGATGGCACACCGTGAAGCTACTCAGCTCTTTTGGGGATGGCATTCTTTTGATTAATGTTTTTGCATTGTAATGCGATAGCTATTTTGTAATGAATGTTGTATTAACTTGCAAAAGCATTTATATGGAAATGAAGATTGTTTAGTTTTCCGCTGCGATTCATGAAATACAAATGCAATTATAGTTTTATGTGCGATGAGAACCCAACTGTAAGCGTCCGGGAACGGGGGCCTAACATATATTCAAATTAATTGAATAGCAGATTAGTTATTGATCAAATCAATAACTTATTCATATCCTTTGAACATATTATTAGTTAAAGACTTAGATCTAACTAATCATGAGAAACTTTGATGGATCATCTTACCAATCCAAAGTTGGAAACAAAAGTAGATTTTAAATCCTAGAAAATCAAGTTCAGGAATAAGGTAAATTTTATAGATTCTGGCTTATGGGTTTCAATAACAGAAGGTCCTTATATTCCACCCACCCTTGGGCTGGATTATAATGATAATAATCAACCCTAAGTACGAAAGATCTGTCACCTGATGATATTAAGAAGGTTAAAGTTGATATTAAAGCATACAACTTGCTTAGTATGGCTTTGCCTGAGGAAATATTAATCAGGTGTGAAAAAATTCCTGTGGAAAATTATTCATACACTATGTGAAGGGAGTAATGAAATCCGAAGCATTAGAAGGACACCCTTCATTCACAATATGAAACATTTCATCATATTGAGTGTGAATAATTCCTCAACAATCACAGGTTTATGCAACTGTTACAGAAATGAAAATTTTGAAGTTGAAGTATATAATGAGGAATTGAACAAGAAAATGTTCCATACTTTTCCAGAAAGTTGGTAGCAAACAATGTCCATGTTCAAGAACACCATAGACCTCAAAGCAGTTGAACTAGATACTCTAGTGGCTAAAGTGAGGCTCTTGAAATGGATGAGAAATCAAGAAACAAGAATGTGAGAACTCATGTATCACCATATCACTTTAAAGAAATAAGAAGTGCTGGAAGTGTATTTATGTCCAACAATGATGGTGATAACTTTTGTACTTTGAGTGAAGATGAAGAGGAAGTAAGTTTTTATGCTTCAAAACCTTCTAAGAAATCTACTCAAAGTATGTCAAGAAAAGAGAAAGAAAGAACTGATGAACAAAGAGATTCATCATCAGAAAAACATCAAACAACAATAAATCAAAGTCTATCACTATCATTCTAGACTCTGAAGAACAAAAAGCGGCTTTTGCAACTTTCAGCTCAAGCTTTCAAGCTTACCTAGGAAGCTCATTAACCTATGCCATCATGTGCCAACAAGACTTGGAAGAACTACCTCCGGATGTAGTGGAGGAGATGGATCTGTAATGGCAAATGGCAATGATTACTTATAGGGCCAGAAAATATAGAGGGGTGTTTTATTATTTTAGAAACTTAATATAGGGGTTGGGCATAAAAAATAAGTCTGAAACGGTAGGGACTATATGGGTAAATATGAAATAAAACCCAAACAACCCCCCTTACCTGTAATTCCGGCGGCACACCCCGGTCGCCGCCGGTGACACTCGGCGAACTTTAAAGCACCAAAATGCTTGGTTTCGAAACTAATAACTGTTTCCAATCGTTTTGTTGGTGTGATTCGAACCGATTGGGGTGGTATATTAAAGACCCAACATCGGTTACAGGAGCATTCGAGCTTGAGTAACCGTCGGGTGTTAATCATCAACTAATTGTCAATTTAAACCTAATAATAATCTAATTAAACTCACCTAAACAATCATATACCTAATGCTAATCGATTGCAACTCTCAATTACACCTGAAACCAACGTTAACATCCCTTTCGATCTCCACTTTAACCGCGAACCTGCAACCACAAAAACACCACCTCCTGGCCTTCGAAACCTAAAATTGATTGAGGGCTTTTATTCGTGACTGTCTGAAGAAGCTTCACACAAGTTTAATTGAGTTACCCTCGTCGATTACACAACAATCGGTTACCTTTAGCCGCAGCATGTTCATCTATTGTTCTTGATAAACCTCGAATCAAACCAGGTAATTAAACATTTCTAAACTAGTCGTTTATACATGGGGATCGAAAGCCCCATGATTCCAGTCACTCGCAAAGCCGAATTGAACTTCGATTTGGATCAAGGATTTCTAGGGTTTTACAAGGATTTGGGGTTTTGTTTATTTCTATGTTATAAGGACTTGAAACCAACTTAAACCAAGGCCTCGACCCTGGTTCACTGGTTAAGATACTTGTCTCCTACACATGAGGTCCCAAGTTCGAACCCGGGCAACCTCATGTATTATTTTTAAAGGTTTTTAGCTCTAAATTAATTATGGTAAAATTCTTATTAATATAAAAAATGTGTTTTTAAACTCTAAAATATTTTGTGGCCACCAAATGAATTTCTGAAATCTTTTGTTTTTATTTTTATTAAATGTAAATACCTAAATAAGTTTTAATAAAATATTTTCTTTAAGAATAAAGGCTATTCTGTTTAATCCTATGATTTCAAATAATATATTTGTGGACTTAACATTTTATTTTAATTTATCAAATCATTATTTGTTCAAATAAATATTTAAATATTTCCTTATAAAATAGACTTTAAATATTGTTGTAAATTACTAAATCATTATTTATTTAAATAATATGCTTATATTATTGTATAAAATGAGGGTTATTTTAAAAGGTATAAATGTTACTGAATCTTGTAACTAAGTTTTATAACAAATGGTTTCCCCACATCTTTTATACTAAAATGCTTAACTTGTATTTTTGATTTCTTTTATTATTTAATGTAATTTATGAAATCTCTAAATACCAAATTTCATCCAAAACCCTAGTCCTCGTTGATTCATTAAATTAATTCCAATTTAACGTTAATCTTGTAAATATATTTACATTTTAGGTGCATTGTGAAGGGCTACGTTGAAATGACGCTTAATATTATTTCTTATTAATCATCCAGTATATATTTATTGATCATGTGAGTATTTCTATACTCCTTTTTTATATTTTCACACTTTGGGGCAACATGTTACCTTATAATCGTTGCACTTGTAAAACGTTTGATTCTTGTAAACTTATGGCAGTTCACTTGTATGTTGTGGTTAGTTGATCTTTGTAGCTACCATGTAATGTCGATTATATGTACACTCATTAACTATTGCTAGCCTGGCAATGTCATAGATCTATGGGCCTAACAAGCCTGCTGGTTAATCCAAGTACACTTAGCTAATCGTATACACTTTTAAATGTTTGAGACTTGTAAAAATCTGTCAAGGTTTGATTGTGCATTCTGTCTTACATCCCTAGTTACTTTGTTCTCTAACTTACAACATGAATTGCCATATTTTATTTATATACTTATGTATTTAAAACTATGGAAATCTCACCAACATTATGTTGACCTTTTATTTTAACATGTTTCAAGAAATGCTCAAGTTTGATTGCCTCTTTTGAAGCTTGTTCACACCTAGGAATGGACCTAGTTAAATAAATGAATGAGCTTGATATATTTCTTATTATGCTTGGTAATTTCTTTATTTGAGACTTTTGTTTGTCATGTTACCTTTGGAACTTATGATTAATATATTGGGATTAATAATAGTGTTATGTGGCTGTGAACGATTTTAACTCTCACACCTCGATGTTTCCGCCGTCAAGGTTGGGTGTGACAGATTGGTATCAGAGCCCATAACTACAGGGATTTAGGTTATTAGAAATGGTGACTAGACTATAGTATATGCATGAACCTTATAGAATCATAATTCTATCTTGTAAATTATATGGTTTGCATGCTACATAATGCTATGCTTTCTTATGTGCAATTTGATGCCTTAGCATAGGATTGCCTAAACATTGTTACAGCCCCTAAACTTAACTTTGATTCTCCCGAACATGAAAACCACTTAATCTCATTCTCGACCAACACGTGGAATCGTATGCTTATGCTTATGACTTGGATCTTTAGACTTTATTGTAATCTATATAAATCTCATCAAGATTTTGATTTCATGAACCTAAGGAATATTGTGGACACATAGACACCTGTATCCTGGATTTCCTGGCAGAAGGCCTTCGGGCTAAAGCAAGCATTTCACATAAATCCTACGAGAATAGTCATGCTTACCTGAGGATTTCTGGGATGAGTGATAAACTATGGTCAATATGCACAAGTTTCTAAGGCAAATGGGTCAACTCACCTTGACGTGTCAATGTTGCCAAATGGTAATGCGTTACCAAATGGAATCATTCCATGTACCTTACAACTCTTAGCTTATTCTTGTTTAAACTACCATTCTTTGATATCCTCATTCCCGTAACTAACTCATTTTGTATCCAGCATGTTCTCGTCATAATGGAAAGCGAGGAAGTCCCAACCGCAAGCTTGCAGCATTGATCACCCGACAAATGTCTGATGTGCTCCCATCCATGGTTGCTGAACTTAATAGCACCCTAACGGCTAATAGTAACAACAACACCAATGGGAACAATAGCGGTGCTCATGGAGAGAATAACAACAACCAATAGGGAACAATCGTAGTTGCACTTTCAAACACTTCAACTCGTGCAAACCCACTAGTTTTAATGGAAAAGAAGGAGCCACCGGACTTCTCGAGTGTTTTGAAAGAATGGAGAACACGTTCATTGTTAGTTAGTGCCCCGACGAGTTCAAGGTTCGCTATGCTACAAGTGTCCTTCAACAACGCGCACTAACATGGTGGAATAGCGAAAAGAAAAACTGTGGGGCTGAGGTTGCATTGGTGTTGCCCTGGGAGGAATTTAAGGATATCATGATTCAAAAGTTTTGCCCGAGGAGCAAGTTGCAAAATCTAGAGGAGGAGTTTTGGAACCTCAAACAACATGGTGGGAATTATTTGGCTTATTCCACTCGGCATCATGAGTTGAGTATGCTCTTACCACACATGGTGGACACCGTGCCCGTAACATTGAGAAATTTATCAAGGGGGTGCCACCTCAAATTCAAGATGCCGTGGTGGATAGTAGGCCCTCACTTTGGAGGAGGCAATCACTATCACAGCGCAGCTCACTGAGAATCATATTAGAGCTAGCACTATGTCGGCAAAGGGTTCCAAGTCTACTGCGAATGTGACACCTGAGGCAACAAAAGAGGTAAGGGCCGAGTCAACGGAAGCGTAAGTTCACCCCGACACGCAACTACGTTGTGACCACCCCTAAATGCTCCTAAAAAACAAATGGTGGTTGCAAATCAAGCTCCCATAGCTAGAGCTTATGTTGGCCCATATCCTATGTATAACATGTGCAAGTACCATCACGCGAGCAACATTCCATGCTGAGTCTGCTCGTTGTGTGGAAAGTATGGGCACTTGGTGGCTACTTGTCTTCTTGCGCCAAACAACACTGCAATGTACCAACCGAACCTGCTATAACTATGGCGAGCCTGGTCATATTCGTCAGTAATGTCCTCACAATGCGGGAACCGTGCCACCGGCTCGTGGAAGGGCTTTTAACATCAACGCCAATCAAGCCCAAGCCAATAACGACGTGGTGAATGGTACGTCGTTGAACTCCTTTTAAATCATTTCTTGTCTTATAAAAATTCCTATCTTTGTGTTTATCATACCAATAATAGGGTATTACCAAACAGGTATGTATCTAGTAAATAGTCATTATGATGTATGTTTGATTCGTGTGCGGATAGGAGTTTCGTGTCCTTGGAATTTGAGCCTATACTTTCTAAACACGTGTTAATCTGGAAAGATCCTTCACGATCGAAGTCGCCGATGGAAAATCTATCATTGTTGACGTCGTAATATGTGATTGTAAATTGAGCCTTAACGAACACGAGTTCTGCATTGACCTTATTCCAATACAACTGGGAAGCTTTGATGTTATTGTTGGCATGGATTGGTTAGCCAAGCATCATGCGGAAATTATGTGCTTCGAGAAGTGATCCTCCTTCTAACCGACTAGTGATACTTTGAAAGTCTTTGGGGAGAAATCATCCCAAGGACTCAAACTTATGTCTTGCATCAAGGCCTGGAAGTGCTTAAGTAAAAAATACATGGCTTTCATGGCATATGTAGTTAATACGAAAGCCAAGGGTAAAGAACTGAAAGTCATTCTGTCGTACGGGACTTTCCCGAGGTTTTCCCGAGGATCTTAAGGGATTACCTCCCGTGCGAGAAGTTGAGTTCAAGATTGACTTAATCCATGGTGCAAACCCTGTGGCTAAATCACCTTATCGTCTTGCACCGTCTTAAATGCAAGAACTAGCTAGTCAACTGCAAGAGTTGACGGATAAGGGCTTCATTTGTCCTAGCTCTTCACCATGGGGTGCACCTCTGCTGTTTGTGAAGAAGAAAGATGGCTCATTACATATGTGCATCGACTACCGGGAACTCAACAAGCTTACCATCAAAAACTGATACCCTCTCCCTGGAATCGATGATCTCTTCGATCAACTTCAAGGAGCAACTCAATTCTCAAAGATCGATCTACGTTCTAGGTATCATCAATTACATGTTCATGATGATGACATTCCAAAGACCGCTTTTTGTACACGATATGGACATTACGAGTTCATGGTTATGCCTTTTGGCTTGACCAATGCACTTGCCGTGTTCATGGATCTCATGAATCGAGTATGTAAACCGTATTTGGATAAGTTTGTGATCGTGTTCATTGATGACATTCTTATTTATTCCAAGAAAAAAATCGACCACGAGACGCACTTGCGACAAGTTTGGACTTTTGAAAAAGGAGCAATTATACGCCAAGTTTTCCAAGTGTGAATTCTGGTTAGAAGAGGTCCAATTCTTAGGGCATGTGGTGAATAGCCAAGGGATTCACGTTGATCCTACTAAAAATGAAGCCGTGAAGATTGGTGTGTTCCCACAACACAACCGAGGTTCGTTCTTTTCTTGGCTTAGCAGGATATGACCGTAGGTTCATAGGAATTTTCAAAGACTGCTAAACCATTAATGGAATTAACCCAAAAGAATCCACTCTTTGAATGGGGACCCAAGCAAGAGGAGGCTTTCGAGACATTGAAACGCAAGTTGTGTAACGCTCCTATTCTCACGCTTCCCGATGGGAACGATGACTTTACCGTGTATTGCGATGCTTCTAATCAAGGTCTTGGTTGTGTTCTCATGCAACGAGGCAAAGTCATAGCATACGTGTCAAGGCAATTGAAGGTTCATGAAGTGAACTACACAACTCATGACCTTGAACTTGGCGCCGTGGTTTTCGTATTGAAGATTTGGCGACACTATCTTTATGAGACGCAATGCATAGTCTACACGGATCATAAGAATATCCAACACATGTTCTATCGAAAGGATCTCAACATGAGGCAAAGATGTTGGATTGAGTTGATTAGTGACTACGACTGCGACATTCACTACCACCCTAGAAAGGCGAACTTTGTAGCCGACGCGCTGAGTCGCAAGGTCCATTACAAAATTGTCTCACTACAAGAAGTTCGAGATCGAAGACAATGGTTTAATACGTTAGAGGAATTTGAGACCAAGATTTATGTGGATGTCAACGAGGCTATTATCATGCTTCAAAACATAAAGATTGAAAGTGATATCGAGTTATGCATTCGCGAGGCTTAACAAGCAGCATTAACCAATGAAGGGAAAGAGGAAGATTTGCCGTCTAACATTCAGTCCTAACTAGAGACAAAACTGAACGGCATGTTGTACTTCTTGAATTGACTTTGGATCCCGAATCGTGATAACCTTCGACACTTCATCATGAACGAAGCTCATCAAGCTCGATACTCCATTCATTCTGGCTCCATCAAGATGTACATGGACCTATGTGGTCAATATTGGTGGCCTGGAATGACGAAAGATATCGCATCATATGTTTCCAAGTGTCTCTCATGTGCAAGAGTCAAAGCCGAACATCAACGACCAAGTAATTTACTTAAGCAACCTGAAATCCATATGTGGAAATGGGAACATATATCCTGGATTTAATAACCAAGTTACCTCGTACTCCTCATGGTCATGATAGTATATGGGTGATAGTTGACCATTTGACTAAGACGACACATTTCATACCAATACGAGACATATACAAAGTTTCAAGACTGGCTCGCATCTACATTGATGAATTGTGAGTCGTCATGGCGTGCCGTTGCACATCATATCCGACCGAGACGCTCGTTTCACTTTGCACTTTTGGTCATCTATGCAAGAACTCTTGGGGTACTCAATTGGATTTAAGTATGGTTTACCATCCTCAAACTGATGGTCAAACTGAACGAACAATCCAAACCCTCGAGGATTTGCTACGACTATGTGTCCTTGACTTTGGTGGTGATTGGGATACGCACTTACTGCTCACGGAATTTGTGTATAACAATAGTTATCACTCGAGTATCAAGATGGCACCACTTGAAGCATTTTATGGTTGTAAATGCTGATCACCGATCTGCTGGACCGACATTGGTGAAAACTTCATCACTAGTCCTGAACTCATATAAGAAACGACCGGTAAAGTCTTCGTAATCCGCAAGAACCTTGAAGTGGCAAGAAGTCGACAAAAGATTTATGCCGATAAGCGTCGTAAGCCATTGGAGTTCCAAGTTGGCGACATGGTTCTTCTTAAGGTTCACCGTGGAAGGTGTTGCTCGCTTTGGAAAGAAGGGTAACTGGCTCCAAGGTTTGTAGGACCTTTCAAAGTCCTTAAAAGGATTGGGAAAGTGACTTATAGACTGGAACTACCTTCCGACCTTAGTGGAGTTCATCCTGTGTTCCGTGTCTCAAATTTGAGAAAGTGTTTGGCCGACGAGAATCTGCATGTTCCCCTGGAAGACATCCACATCGACAAGTCATTGCACTTTATTGAGAACCTGACGAAATTAGGGATCGCATTATGAAGAAAATGAGAACCACAACTACTCCAATTGTCAAGGTTCCTTGAGAGAATAAGTGTGGAGCCGAGTTCACTTGGGAGCGTGAGGACCACATGAAGACAAAGTACCTGCATTTGTTCATTTACTTTATTTTTAATTTCGGGACGGAATTCTTTTAAGTTGGGGAGACTGTAACATCTTGAATTTTCATTAACTAAGTGTTAACTTTTCTTAATCTTATAAGGGCCATTGTTGCCATACACGAACTTATGGGCCATTTATGCTTATTGTCTTAATTGTTTTAATTCTTTAACTTTAAAGTTTATGATGTTAATTATTACTTAATAAATAATTAATGTCTTAATAATACCAAAAATAATAATAATAATAATAACAACCAACAACAACATAATAATAATAATAATAATAGTAATACTAATAATAATATTAATTTATAAAAAAATTACTAATCTTAGAAATGTTAAAACTTAAAGTAATTAGGTTAGGGGTTGTTTTGTCATTTTAGAAACTTAATATAGGGGTTTGGGCATAAAATAATAAGTATGAAACCACAGGGACTATATGTGTAAATATGAAATAAAACCCAAACCACTCCCCCTTACCCATAATTCCGGCGCCACACCCCGGTCGCCGCCGGCGACACTCCGACGAACTTTAAAGCACCAAAATTGCTTGGTTTCGAAACTAAAAACCGTTTCCAATCGTTTTGTTGGTGTGATTCGAACCGATTGGGGTGGTATATTAAAGACCCAACATCGGTTACACGAGCATTCGAGCTCGAGTAACCATTGGGTGTTAATCATCAACTAATTGTCAACTTAAACCTAATAATAATCTAATTAAACTCACCTAAACAATCATATACCTAATGCTAATCGATTGCAACTCTCAATTGCACCTCGACGTTTCCACCGTCAAGGTTGGGGTGTGACACATGGATAACAAAGTTCCACCCATGGCAAGAGAGGAACAATATTGGAGAGCTGACAACAAGTGGTATATTGACAGTGGTTGTTCCAGGCATATGGCAGGAAACTGTTCACTTTCCATGACTTCAAACATAAAAATATTTCTAATGTTTAACTCTTTTGTACTCAAGTTTGAGAAAGTAAACAATTGTGAAAATTTACAGTATAATTTACTGAGTATGTCTCAAATTTGTGATTAAAATTATACCACATTGTTTGATAACACTAATGGTTATATTCTTAAGTCAGGTTTTTCTATTCCAGAAGAGTGGCTGCTTCTTAAAGCATCAAGAAAAGGAAATACTTATGTTTTGGACATGAACAACACCTCACTCACAAGACATGAACATGCCTCCTATCTAAGTCATCAGAGAGATGAATCTCAATTGTAGCATAGAAGGCTTGTCCATTCTAACATGAAGAACATGAACAAATTGGTGAAAAATGACTTAGTCATTGGACTACCAAAGAAAGAGTTTTATTGCTCAACTTATTGTTTTTCTTGTTATAAAGGAAAACAACATAGATTGTCTCATAAATCCAAACTATCAATACTAATACTACAACCACCAATTGCTTCACATGGATCTGTTTGGTCCTACCACGTGATGAACATTAGAAAGAGACAATATTATTTGGTGATAGTTGATGATTTCACAAGATTTACATGGGTCTTTTTCTTAAAACAAAAGAGTGAACATCAAAAACATTAATGGACTTTGTAATCAAGATTGAGAATCAACTTGATACAAAAGTTAAATTTTTAGGAGTGACATGGTACTGAATTTGTCAATTTCGACTTGGATTCCTTTTGCAGTAACAAGGCTACTGCAAGGCAATTTAGTGCACCAAGAACTCCACAACAGAATGGAGTTGCTGAAGAAATAGAATGCTAGCTGATTCATAATTGCCTATCCCTTTTGGGCTGAGGTAGTGAATACTGCATGCAATGTTCAAAACAGAACATTATTTGTCAAAGAACATAACAAAACTCCTTGTGAGCTTTTATTTAAAAGAAAACCATACATAGGATATCTTAAAGTTTTTGGGTGTCATGTATCGGTTTTAAATATAAAAGAATCATTAGGAAATTTTTTAGAAAACACATATGATGGTTTCTTTTTGTGGATACTCTTCAACATCTAAATCTTATAGGATTTATATTTCACAACATAACATTATGGAAGAACTCCTAATGTATCTTTTGATGAATCAGTATTTACTAAATCAGTTAAACGATCATCATGGTTGTTTGATATAGATGCTCTAACAGAGTCATTTAACTATGATTATCTAAACATTGCAAGATCTGATAACAGATGTTATCCATTTGTTCCACCTAATATGAATGAAGTGACATTATCTGCTGATCCTCCAAGAATTCACACATCATCAGATAGAAACACTTCAGTAGCAGCTACTGACACTGCATCTGCTGATGTACACTTTGCATCCAGAGATGTGAATGATGTCCCTACAACGGATACATGCTCTCAAGTGAATACAACAAACATCGGAAATGTTTCAAGCCCTCATTTATCATCCAAAGAAGTTCCTGTAATTCCTACAAAAGAGCAAAGTGTTTCTGGAGAAGTTCCTGTAACTCCTACGGAAGAGCAAAATGTTTCCGGAGAAGTTCCTATAACTCCTACGGAAGAGAAAATGTTTTCGGAGAAGTTCCTATAGCTCCTACCAAAGACACTCATGATACAACTGATATTCAAGTTACGGAATATCATTCCACACCACATGCTGAACTTTTTGATTACTTCCTAAACTCTCAACCTAGTTTGGATCAGTCTGCAACAATGCATATGAATAACTTGGAATCATCTATTCCAGTTGAATCAACTCTATCAACAAGGATCCATAAGACTCATCCAGTCAATAACATCATTGGAGATCCTACAAAGAGAACTACAAGAAGCCAAATTGGTACTTCTAACATTTTTCTTTTCACTTGTTTTCTTTCATAAGTGGTTCCTCCAAACATCGCTGCTGCTTTAAAGGACAATAGCTAGATTTAAGCTATGCAAGAAAAAAGCTTCAACAATTTAGAAAGCAAAAAGTATGGTCTCTAGTTGATTTACCTGAAAGCCAACATCCTATTGGAACAAGATGGCTCTACAAAAATAAACTGGATGATAGAGGCAATATTGTAAGAAATAAAGCAAGTTTGATTGCTCAAGGATACCACAAGAGGAATAGACTATGATGAAGTTTTTGCACCAGTTGCAAGAATTGAAGCCATAAGAGTGTTCCTAGCTTATGCATCATATAAGAAGTTCACTGTGTACCAAATGGATGTCAAGTGTACATTCCTTTATGGGAAAATTGATTGAGGAAGTTTATGTCTCACAACCCCCTGGTTTTGAAGATCCTCATTACCCACACAAGGTATACAAGCTTGATAAAGCCTTGTATGGTCTTCACCAAGCACCAAGAAAGTGGTATGAAATGCTATCATCTTTCTTGCTCAAGCATGGTTACAAAAGAGGAACCATTGATCAGACTCTCTTTCTCAAAGAGGAACATCAAGATCTCTTGGTTGTTCAAATATATGTTGATGACATTATATTTGGATCAACTAATAAGAGATTGTGTGTAAGCTTCGAAGAATTATTGAAATCAGAATTTCAGATAAGCTCAATGGGAGAATTAACTTTCTTTCTTGGTCTTCAAGTTCATCAAAAGACAGATGGGATATTCATAAATCAAGAAAGATACATACATCAAATTTTGAAGAAGTATAATCTTGTTGATGCATCTTCATGCAAACACACCAGCCTCAACAATTGAAAAGATTGTACCTGATCCTTTAGGAAAATCTATTGATCAAGATTATATAGATCAATGATAGGATCTCTTATGTATTTAACTGCCAGTGTACCTAATATTTATGTTTGTTATGTGTGTTTGTGCTAGGTACCAATCTGATCCAAAACAATCTCATCTGAATACTATGAAAAGGATCTTTAGATATCTTAAAGGAAACCAGGACTTGGTCTTTGGTGTCCAAAGATGGTGACTTCATACTCTACTCATATTCAGACAGTGACTATGGTGGATGTAACAGCAATAGAAAATCCACAACTAGTGGATGTCAATTCATCGGACCAAGACTAGTATCATGGCAGTGCAAGAAGCAAACCAATGTATCTGTATCTATAGCTGAGGCTGAGTACATAGCTACTTCAGCTGGTTGTTCTCAAGTCGTTCGGTTGCAAAACCAATTGCTTGACTATGGTTACAATTTCCTTCAAACCTCAATTTACATAAGCCAATACTACTGCTATGTTTATAACTACTAATCTTGTGCAATATAGTAAAACAAAACATATTGAGATAAGATATCATTTTCTGAGAGATTGCTCAAAAAAGGGTTTGTTTAAGTTGGTCAAAGTGGATACAACAAATCAACTTGCTAATTTATTCACTAAAGCCTTTGATTCAGTTAGATTTCATTTTCTAATTGAGTCTCTGGGCATGATTAACTTAGATTAATCAATTTGAACAAACAAAGAAAAGCATGTGTCTGTAACTAGTTATAAATAAATTACCTTTGGAAGAAATGCTTGTCATAGTACAAATTTTCTTCCGAAAGCAATTTACCTTCGGAAGAAACTGCTGAAGTATCTTTTGAAGCATGAAATGAAGCTTCAGCATGACATATGCATGGGAAATGATAGTACACTATATCTTTGCTTACTCCTGAATTCTTAATATCATTAAAATCTGAGCCAGTTTCTTGATATGTGAGTAGGTTCATCTTGAATGAAAACTACACTTAGTGCATGCCAAACATAATGCAAAGTGATTGTTTGTGGGAAACTTCATTTTGAGGATACAGAAAGTGAGTCTGATTCTGATGTGATCAAATCCCTCATCCAAGCACACTATGTACCGACACTTTATTATATCTATTTTTGCAAATCATACTCCATCTGTTTTGTGTGAATAAAGACCTAGGTGTATGATCACCATGCTATATATCAGCTACCAATGGTGAAAAGATCATGATCCTCATCATCACTTTGTTTTGGTAAACAAAGACCTGGGTAATAGGCACCTCTATTTTATGTGAGTAAAGACCTAGTGACCTAATGATGATCATATCTAATCTCTGAAAAGAATCCAATGTGATCATCTGTACATTTATCTAGAGCTTTTATATCAATGCATTTATGAGATGTCCAATGCATCTCAAGATAGAAACTTATAACTTAAAGTACATAGCTATTAAGTGTGAAAAAGTGATGATTTGACTCACAAATGGAGGACAAAATCTTTGTGAATTGAATGTGAAGCCCACAACACTTATTTCTTAACTAACATGAAAACATGATAAATAACATGCCTAGTTGATACATTAACTCTTGTATGGATTTGAGTGGATAATATACTAGCATTCAAAACTATGTTCAGGTATCAATTCAACAAAATAACTCATTAGGAAGAGGCTTAGTATTATAGTATGATCCTATTACATGTGTATATATAAGCTGTGGATTAACACACACTACAATGTTCTCACGATAACATTCCTACAATTTATGATAATTGCATTCTGTCATCGTTAATCACAAATTTGAGGGGAGTAGAATTCATGAAGAAAAGTTAATCCATCAATAGATTTGTCTATTCCATTATCAATTTGAAGGAATTGGAAACTGAGCACCATCTTAGCTGTTGGATACATGAAGTTTTTAAAATTTAAACTTTCTTGTGCATAATTGTCATGTATATAAAGTCAACAAGGTCCAAAAGCAATAAATGGTTCTAAGCAGTTGACTTGGACCATATAATAAAATAAGTTTTTCATAGTGCTTTTTAAGCATCAGCAGAAGCTACTGTGCCTTTTAGCATCAACAGTAGCTATAGTTCTTCTTAAGCATCAGCAGAAGCTACAATGAAAATCTTATTAAATGTCTATCCGTAGATCTATGGATGAGCAAGTTCAACAAGTATTAGCTAATTTCAAGTTTGGTAACCTATGAAAATTTAAGTTATACTTAATCAACAGAAGTTTTAAGTCATCCGTAGATGATATACGGAATCCGTAGATAATGTGTGGAAGAACTAAGAATTGCGGATAAGTTAATTGTTGAGGGTCCCACATCATTAAATAAATAAAATTAATGTGTCTGAGAGTGTATAAATTATGTTCTTTGACTTCAATATTCATTATTCACCTTTTCAGAACACTTTTCAGACCTATAAAAACACACTCAACAAACTTTTCCCCCTTCCCTAACATTCAAATTTACCGAATCAAAACATCAAACAAACATATATTTATGTTCTCAGATCATTGTGTTCAAGGTAAAACATGTCGTAATGTTCAATAATGAACCGTTTGATTCTTGTCTACTCTCATAACTGTTTGCATTCTCATATCAACAATCTGATTCTAATGAAATCTTCTTTATTCTTATGAACAAATGGATAATCGATTTGTGAAAGAGCATAGTGTGTGCTTTCTTAAACCTTGAGGACCCTGCTTCAGAAGGGTGTCAAGACATCATTCGATATCTAAGAAGATCCAGGCTGTTCTATGCCTTATCAGCAGAACCTGTGATTCATCGATCACACATCACTATTTTCTGGAACCTAGCTCAAATTATCGTGGTAGAAGTCAAGAATTAAAGACTGAGGATAACTGAGCAGACCATAAGGAGGGTTTTAGAGTTAGGAGAACTAGAAGTTAGTCACCCTGATGTGTTCAAAAATGAATACATATTGAAAGTCTTTCTTTTGATTGGATATGATGGTGATTTTGATAAGGGGTAGATCAAGAAAGGAAGACTATGCAAGTCATACAGATTCCTATGTCACACTTATCTTAAGTGCATCTCCAACCAAAAGTCTAGGCTTGACAGATTCTCAAGGCACATATCATCTGGGATCATTGGCATCTTTGAGGGAAGACATACAACTACTCCAAATACATCTTCAATGTTTTGTGTGACCACAACAAAGTTCAAAAGGATGACAAAATGTTCATTTTCCTAAGGTTCCTACAAGTAATCATCAATAGTGAATTCCCTGGAATAGCTAGAGATGGAGATGTATTGGCGCAAGCTCATTTTGGTAGGTCAGTCTTGAATAAGATCAGTGGTAGGTATGAAGGAGGAGACATGCCTATGTTTTGCTCACATGTTAGACCCTAATGCAAACATTACCCAAGAGCTTGTGTGGGAAGATCAACAGGAGGATTCTCCAACCAACTTTGTACAGCCACTCACTCACCAGATCTATCACCCATTCACCAAAAACATCAATCTCCTCACTTTCTTCTCCTACAAGTCAAAACTCAGCCCATTTCACCCATTCTCTCTATTCACACCTCAAAAATCTCCCTCATCCAGTCAAGACACTCAGCCAATCTCTCCACTTATTCATCAAATATCTGAGGGTTTGCATACTAAACCAATTTCTGTTATTCAGTCTCTAAACTCAGTTCACACTAGTTAGACTGAGTTGATCTCTCAAGCAACCATCATCCCCCTGTAACACTCAACTGTGAAGAACTAGTTGCCTCCAATCAAACAGAGCCTTTAGTGCACATCATGAATCTTGAATCATAATCTCATCATGATAAGCATGATCAAGCAAAAGAGGAATGCTCCAGTTCTACAAGTGTGAATCATACTGAAGGCCATAAAGATGAGATTGCTGATCAACAAGAGGAAAAGGGAGAAGAAGAAAAATATGAGGAAGTAATTGCTTACCATGAAAATGATCTAAGTGATAATGGCATCCCAGTAAGCAAAAGCTATCTGGTGGCTGAATACAACAAGCTTGTAGTGAAGTCAAACTATAGAAAGCAAAGGATTAAAGATTTGAAAGGGATAATAGCAGAAAAGGATGATCTGCTGATGCAGATAGAAGCAAGGATCAAAAGTTTTAGAGAAGATGCTCAGTGTAATAACGAAGTGATTGATGCCCTACTTCAACAATATTCTGAACTCAAAGAATCAGTATAGGCTGAGAAGAATGAAAATAAGAAACTAATGCTGAAGATTGATCAAGTAAATAATTCTCTCTCTGATCAATTAGCTCTATTGAAAAGAAAAGAAAAGAAGAAGAGATTGATTAGCTGAAAATGAAAATATGTGCTCTTGAATCAAACCAACAAAAGGACCCTGTTGAATATTCCAAGCCACTGATTCTATACACAAGGAGAGGAAGTATTTGGGTTCCACAAAGAAACAGGTAATCAATGTTGAAGATTCTCCTAAAAGGTCAAGGCATACATCTTCAGAGCACACTCATTCAATGAATGCCTCAACATTAAAGCAAGCTACTCTTGATGAAGCTGAGAGTGATGCTGAAGGGAGCCAACATTGAAGATATATTAGAACTGAGAATCTCAGAAGAAGATTAGCCGGAAATTGTCAATAATCAATGTGTTGTGGAAACCCTCATAACAGAAGAAGACATCTTGGGACTGAATTTTGAGACACTTCAAAGGATATGTAGTTCAAAGGATATGTAGAATGGAGATCAAGTACAAATACGATGATCAAATGGATGCGGTGTCTTACTTCAACAAAAGAATGGTGGCAAGAATGAAAGAACTCTTAGTTTTGAAGAGCTGATTGCAAGTGTCTAAGCCTAAGGGGGAGTATTGTTAGGTCTAGTATCAATAGACCTAGTCCATTTTGTATAGGCTTTGAACTTGAATTAATATCTATATGAATACTTGTAATCCGGTTAACCCATATATATGTTTTGTTTTATGTATGTTTGCAGGTAAAACATTATAATTGGTGAATTTATGAAATTCACCAAGTGTAAGAAACATCTACGGATGAACATTTTGTTCTTTCGTAGATATGTTTCTTACAAGTAAATTACATCCGAAGATCTTCTGCGGATGAACAACCAGATCTTAAGAACAAGAAAGCTTAAGAAGAACAAGATTCCTACGGAATAACAATTGCTTCGGAATAACAAGTTTGCTTCGGAAGAACAAGATTCCTACGGAAGAACAATTAACTACAGAAGACTATTCCTGTGGAGTCCAAACACTTGTATTCAAACAATACAAGTAAGTTACAAGTCAACAATGAAGTTATGCGAATCCCAAGAAATCTGATGATTCCATAACAGAAACATTCAAATCCCAAGAGATCTGATGTTTCCTTAAAAGAAACATTATTGTCAATATATGGATCCTAGGTTTCAAATCAAGAACTACAGCTAAGACCGAGACAACGGAGACAATAATCATCAAAGCAACAACATCACAACCAAACATCATATCAAATCACACAAACCAAAACCATAGCAGTCGTCACATCATCAAACACTAAAATCAATATCATCATTCATTTTTGTAATCATTAACATGTTTTTAATGAAATACGTTTGAATTTAATATTTGTGTGTTCACAATTGTGTTTCATTCATTGTGTTCTTTTCATTCTTTAATCATTATTGATATTGAAGTTTAATACAAACATTAAACCAATTTAACGTTGATTCCGCAAACGTTGACTTGTCTTCAACCAACACTGATAATTCATGATTGCGATCCTTGGATTCATATAAACTACCTTAAATGGACTAAACTCGTACTTCAATTAACAAAATGATTGTGAGCAAACTCGGCTTGGTATAGTTTCTGGCCCCATGCTTTTACATCATCACCGAGTAGACATCGCAACAAATTACGAAGTGAATGGTTTACAACTTCAGTTTGGCCATCCATTTGTGGATGATAAGCACTACTGAAACTGAGTTGGGTATTCCCCATCCTCCATAGGTTGTGCCAAAAGTGACTCAAAAGCTGGTATCCCAATCAGAAACAATGGAAGAAGGCAATCCATGTAAGCGATACACATCACGAAAGAAAAGTTGTGCCACATTAACAACATTGGTTATCTTCTTATAGGGAATAAAATGAACCATCTTGGAAAACCTACCAATAACAAAAGATAGTACCCCTCTATGTATGCGGGTTAATATTAACCCATGGCTGCAAAGGAACCAACAATGGCATATAGAGACCCGCGTTACTAGCTTGCCCTTAGAAACTTGACAAATACAACACCTCTTCACACAACTATCCACTTCTTTCCTCATGGTAGGCCAGAAATAAGAAGCTTGTACCAGCTGTAGAGTATGATCATAACCAACATGGCCTTCCCTATGCAACTCCTTAATAATTTGTAAATGTAGACTGGAATAAGGAATACATAGTTGATTCCCTTTGAACAAAAAAACCATCTTGCACTAGAAAATCTGACTTCTACCCAGTTTGCACATCCTGCATAATACTGGAAAAATATGGATAATGACTAACTGCTTACGAATGACATCTAATCCTGGCACATCAACCCTCATTGACACAAGCAAATTACTCCTCCTACTTAGTGCATCATCACGTCGGTTTGAAACTCCAGTTTTGTGTTTAACTACAAAAGTAAACTTTTCAAGAAATTCTAACCAACGCCGATTCTTATGTGATACCTTGTCTTGTGTAAGAATATGCCATAAAGAATCATGATCAGAACAAAACAAACTCTTTGTGAAATATATAGTGACACCAATGCTTTACAGCTTGGACCACCGCATAAAACTCCAATCATAAGTATTATACCTCAGTTTCGGACTTGCCAATTTCTAATTAAAGTAAGCAATAGGTCGGCCCCCTTGACTAAGCACCCCCCAATCCCGACCTTGCACCCCACCAATCTCGACCTTGGAGGCATCAGTATGAAGTTTAAATACTTGAGAAAAATCAGGTAGTACTAGAATAGGTGTTGTTGTGAGCTTGTCTTTTATAACTTGAAAAGCAAGCTCGGCCTCTTCTGTCCATACAAATGTCTTCCCCTTCATACAGTCTGTGAATGGAGCCATCATAGAACTCAAATGTGGAATAAATCTTCTATAAAAAGAAGCAAGTCCATGAAAACTACGAACTTTAGTAATGGTAGTAAGAGTTAGCCAATTTGTAATAGATACTACTTTAGATTCATCCACTTGTATTCCCCCACAAGAAACAACATACCCCAATAACAGAACTTTAGGGGTCATAAAACACACTTCTTTTCCAGTTGCATAGAAACTATTCGTGCAAAGTAAAGACAAAACTTGCCTGACATGCATGAGGTGCTCACTAGAAGAAGCACTATACATAGAATGTCATCAAAACACACACCATAGATTTCCCAATAAAAGGTCTGAGCAACTGATTCATCACATGCATAAAAGTGTTTGGTTCCTTTGACAAGCCAAAAGGCATTACCAACCATTCATACAATCCTTCACGATTTTCAAAGGCAGTTTTTCATTCATCACTAGGCCTAAGACGAATCTGGTAATATCCACTCTTCAAATCCAACTTTGTGAAAATGGTGGCACGACTAATCTAATCAAGCAAATCATCAAGTCTAGGGATAGGAAGCCTATACCTCACATAATCTTGTTGATAGCTTGACTGTCAACACATATACGCCAAGTGCCATCTTTTTTTGGAGTCAACAAAGCAGGAACAAGACAATGACTCATACTTTCACCAACATGGCCCTTAGATACCAACTCCTTAACTTGTCTTCGCAACTCCTCATGCTCTGCTGGGCTCAACCTGTAATATTGCCTATTATGCAACTATGATCCAGGTTCTAGATCATATGATGTTTGATGTCACGCAAAGGTGGAAAACCATTAGGCAATTCAATTGGAAAAACAACAGAAAATTCCTCAAGTAGAGGATCATAACATCAGAACATTAGCACCCTCAACCACTTCTTTACTTATTAGCACAAAAACATCATCCCAACCTCCAGCTCGTCCTCAAATTGAGAAAAAGTCAACAGTGTAGTAGTAGGTTTGGTAGCCACCTCCTTGGGTTTAGTGGGTAACAATGTTATCTTCACGTTATCAAACACAAACTATAAGTATTAACAGCCCATTATGCTCCACATTGTGATCATATTCCTCATAAACTTTCTAACAGCTTAGGATGGTTCTCTGTATTCAGGCTTAACTTTCTAACAGCTTCCTCATAAACTAAATTGTCACAGCTTCCCGAATACATAATAAAAGTACAAACCTTCCCAAAAACGGTACATATTGAATGAAAGATATTATGCTTAACCCAATCATTGTCATTTGCCTTAGGTGTATAGCATGAACGTCTAACCACTAGACATGTTCCCACATCTCTAGCCACCTCTTCTTCCTCGTACTCAACCTCTTCGTTAAATATTGGAGTGTCTTCGTAATTTTCGTCAGCCTCACCACCATCTTCCCACTCCTCAGGGTGGGCAAACATATTTTTTACCAGCTTTCTTACACTCTGACTGCTGATGACCAGTCTCCTCGCAA
Organism: Flaveria trinervia; assembly: GCA_025506515.1. Taxonomy (NCBI): domain Eukaryota; kingdom Viridiplantae; phylum Streptophyta; class Magnoliopsida; order Asterales; family Asteraceae; genus Flaveria; species Flaveria trinervia. The sequence continues at coordinate 46,967,660 of CM046446.1, forward strand.
TTGAAACACTTCATGCTACTAGTTCCGACTCCTTTAGAAGGTGGTCCATTGTTACCAACACCTTGTTTTGTTTGGTTATGTCACACCCCAACCTTAATGCAATATCATCAAGATGTGAGGGTTAAGATTGCTCACAGCCACATAACGCTATCTTTAAATCTAATTATCATTATCATAATATTTCAAATGGTAATTACAATCATAAGTCTCAACATGAAAAAAAGCCAAACATAAGTTAAATTAATCCAAGACAATTTATTTAATATTATAAGTCCAAATCCTAGATTTGAGCAACTTCAAAATATAACTTCAAGCTTGAGCATTTCTTGAAACATGTTAAAAATAAAAGGACAACTATGAAAGTTGGGAGTTTCCAAGGGTTAAATATACATAAAGATATCAAAAAGTTAAAAGTAGCAATTCATGTCATAGGTTATGAGTTATGCAAGATTATAGAACATATATAGCTACAATCAAACCTTGACCAAGATTAAGATTACAAGTTATAATGATTAGCTAACTGTATTTGGTTCCCATGATGAACAAGTCATACGTCATCAAGAGCCGGCAATACATCAACTTTAGCACCAAATAAGCTTGTCAGGCCCACAAATCTATGACGTCACTAGGCTAGCAATAGCCAATAATTGTCAACATATAATGCATCTCATATAAAGCTTACAATAACACAAATAACTATGAGAAAATATAAGTAAAAATTGCAAGTGCATTACAAGTATAAAACATTTAAAAGTGTAAATAATAAGTTTAACATGTTTCACCCCAAAATGGCGTGAAATAATATAAAAAAAGGGCAAGGAAACTCACTGATCAATAAGTATATAAATGATGGTTAATAAGAATAATAAGCAACGTTCCAACATAATTTTTCACATGGTACCTGAATATATATTTACAAGATTTAACGTCTATTAATAAGTTTAGCAAATTTACGAGAACTAGGGTTCAATTTGGTATATGGGGTTTTATTAATTAAATTAAATAAAATGAAATATATAATTATATTTTGATTCAATGACAAAACAAATATACGAATAAGCATTTTAGTATAAAGAAATATAAGGAAAACCATTTGTAATAAAATTTAACTACAATTTTGAATAAACTTTTATAACTTTTAAAATAACCATCATTTAGACAATAACATATATATAGATATTATTTGAACAATAATGATTTAGTGATTTAAACCACTATTTAAAGTCTATTTTATAAGAAAATAGACTAAATATATTATTTGTCTAAAATATTTAATAAAATATTAAGATAATTTATGAAATAAATTTACAGAAAATAATATGGTGTGTTTAAAAATTAAGAAGTTTATAAACTGATTTTTTATAATATTGGTTGGCGGCGTGGCTGGATTTATGGGAAGAGAGAAAGAGTTGATTTGGATTTTTTACGATTTTACACAATTGGCCCTTATAGTTTCAGTTTTTGTTAATTTTATGTTAAATACTTCTATTTTAAGTTTCCAAATTGACAAATAAGCCCCCTTTATTAATTTTAAGTTTAACATTAAACTAACTTGTTAACTTTTATAACTTGACATTTATATAAAATTATTATTATTACTATAATTTATTATCATTATTATTATTATTGTTATTATTATTATGATTATTGTTATTATTGAAATTAATATTAACATATTCAATTTAATTTTTTACAATGTTAACTTTTAAATTTAAAAAAATATGGAACCAAGCATGAGTAGCCCACAAGTTTAATAAATGGCATAAATGGCCCTTACAAGAAAATAACAACGTTAACTTTTAATCAACAAAAACACAAGATGTTATGGTCTCCTCACTTATAAGGATTTTGTCATGAATTTAAGAATGAAACTATACGAATAAATACGAGTACTTCTTCTTCATGTGCTCCTCACGTTCCCAAGTAACTCAGCTCCACGCTTATTCTCCCAGCAAACCTTGATGATTGGGGTAGTTATGGTTCTACTCTTCTTTATAATGCGGTCCATGATTTCAACGGGTTCTCAACAAAGTGTAATGACTCGTCGATTTGGACTTCACCCAATGGGACATGTAAACTTTCATCAGCCAAACACTTTCTCAAATTTGAGACGTGAAAAATAGGATGAACTCCACTAAGGTCGGAAGGTAGTTCTAGTTTGTAAGCCACTTTTACGATCCTTTTTAGAATCTTGGAATGTCCTACAAATCTTGGAGCTAGTTTACCCTTCTTTCCAAAGCGAACAACACCCTTCCACAATGAGACCTTAAGAAGAACCATATCCCCAACTTGGAATTCCAATGGCTTACGTGTTTATCGGCATAGCTCTTTTGTCAACTTCTTGCCACTTCAAGGTTCTTGCGAATTATGGATACTTTGTCGGTCGTTTCTTGTATAAGTTCAGGATCAGTGATGAAGTATTCACCAATGTCGGTCTAGTAGATCGATGACGACATTTACGACCATAAAGCGCTTTGAAAGGTGCCATCTTTATACTCGAGTTGTAACTATTGTTATATGAAAATTCCGCGAGCAGTAAATGCATATCCTAGTCACCAACAATGTCAAGGACACAAAGACGTAGCAAATCCTCCAAGGTTTGGATAGTTCGCTCGGTTTGACCGTCCGTTTGAAGATGGTAAGCCGTGCTTAGATCCAATTGAGTACCTAGGAATTCTTACATCGATGATTAAAGATGTGAAGTGAAGCGAGCTTCTCGGTCGGATATGATGTGCAAAGGTACCCCATGACGACTTACAATTTCATCAATGTATATACGAGCCAATCTTGATGTCTTGTAAGTGTCATGAATGGGTATAAAATGTGCCGACTTGGTCAATCAGACAACGATCACCCATATGCTATCATGACAACGAGAGGTACGGGGTAGTTTAGTTATGAAGTCCATGGATATGTGTTCCTATTTCCAGATAGGAATATTGGCTTGTTTAAGTAATCCACTTGGATGTTGATGTTCGGCTTTAACCTTTGTACACATAAGGCACTTAGCTACATAAGTCGCTATGTCTTTCTTCATTCCAGGCCACCAATATTGACCACGGAGGTCCATATACATCTTATCAGAGCCGAGTCGAATGGAATAAAGGGTTTGATGAGCTTCGTTCATGATAAAGGTACGAAGGTTATCATGATTCGAAACCCAAATTCGATTCGCGAAGTATATCAATCCATTGGGTTTCGTTTCTAATTGGGTTAGAAGGTTATGCTCCAATTCTTCTCTTATCCTTCCTTCTTGTTGTACCGCTTGTTGAGCCTCTAAAATACTAGACTCGAGGTCACTTTCGATCCTCAAATTTTGTAGCAGCACGGTAGTCTCGTTGACATCTAGACGAATCTCGGTATCAAACTCTCCTAAAGTGTCAAACCATTGTCTTTGATGCTGAATTTCTTGGAACAACATCATCTTGTTATGAATTTTTCGGCTTAGTGCATCGGCTACAACATTGCCTTACCAGGATGGTAACGAATGTCACAGTCATAATCACTAATCAACTCCACCCAACGATGTTGTCTCATATTGAGATATTTTTGATTAAAAACGTGTTGTAGGCTTTTGTGATCGGTGTAGACTATACATTTTGTTCCATACAGGTAGTGCCTCTAAATCTCCAAAGCAAAAACTACAGCACCAATCTCAAGATCGTGTGTCATGTAATTCACCTCGTGGACCTTCAATTGTCTTCATGCATAAGCTATGACCTTTTCTCATTGCATGAGAACACAACCAAAGCCTTGTTTAGATGCATCACAATATACGGTGAAATCATCGTTTCCATCAGGTAGGGTCAAGATAGGAGCATTGCACAACTTGTGCTTTAATGCTTCAAAAGCTTCCCCTTGTTTGGTCCCCCACTCGAATGGTTTATTCTTTTATGTTAAAAAGTAAGCGGCTTCGTGATTCTTGAAAAGTTGGCAATGAAACGTTGGTAATAACCAGCAAGACCTAAAAGAACGAACTTCGATTGGAGTTTTTTGAACACTCCAATTCTTCATAGCTTCCACCTTTGCAGGGTCAACATGAATTCCTTGGCTATTCACCACATGTCCTAGAAATTTAACTTCCTCAAGCCAAAATTTACTGTGACATCCGGTAAATTTCCGTTACCAAACTCTGTTAGTCCGTTAAGTCTTGCATACACGTGTCGTGAACACACACTAGTTGCCGTTTAACGTTGGTGACCTAATAATAATGAATAATGTTAAATTAATGAGAATCTAATTGATTATGTGATTATTGTGTTATGTTTATGTGTTTGCATGTTTTAAAATGTTAATTAGAAAATTAATCGCGTAACGCGGAAACGTGCCTATTTATTCGTAAGTCTTGTGTTTTTATAAAGATAAAATATATAATGATTTTCACTAGTTTGTATCTTTATATTATTAATTTAAAAACACTTTAAAAAGAGTTTAAAGCCTAGTTTTTATAAAATACAAATTACAAGGGCTTAAAGGGTAAATATGTAAACTAAAATTAAACAAAACAATCCCAAACCCTAGAAACCCCCCCCCCATCAGCCACAAACACTCCTCTCAACCCCTGTCCACTTCGAAATCAGCCAAGAACAAGCAAATCCTTGCGATTATTATTCGGTTTCAAGCCATAAAACAAGTTAACAACATCAAAACCGTGTTCTTTGGCAAGAAACAAGGTTAGTTTTGGTGTTTTTATGGTTTTCTTTTTAGGGCCGAACCCTAATTCAATTTTGTATCATCATGAGGTCGAATTTGATGTTGTTTGATGATGTTAGTATGTTAGTTGGATTAAATACATGTTAGTTAACGTCGATTATGTATGAATTGTATATTTTTAGTGGTTTAATCATGGACTTTGATTGGAAGCAAACCCTAATTCGAAAATTGGTAGGATAATGGATGAATGATGATTGTTTGATGAATGTTTGATGATTAATAGGTTGTATGAATGCTAGGTTACATTGATTTTGCAAGAAATTGATGAATTGATGTTGATGTTCATAGCTTACTAATAATAGTAACTTTATTTCGCATGTAATGTTGAATTATTGATGAATTGATGTTGTGGATGTGTTCAAGGTGATGATTAGATGTTAGATTGTTGTTGTGATCATTGGGAAATCAAGAACACATGTTATAGTTCATACATTACTAAGATAGTAGCTTTTTAGGATATGAATTGATGAGTTATGATGTTTGGATGTTGTTGATCATGCTTAGATGATGATATGAACTTGAATTGGTATATTATTGATGAATTCATGAATGCATAGTATGTTTAATAGATTTTGGGATGTGCTTTCCCAAAAGGGAAACTTTATTTGCAAAATGTGAAAGATGATAGTTTGAACATGTTTGGGATGTTAGGAGCATGTTATAAGTTCATGGATGAATTCTAATGTGATAGAACATGTTAAATTAGTTGTATGGGATGTTTGGATAATCATGGGTGATGTTTGGACTTTGATGATCATGTATGATGTTGATGTTGGTTAGTAGTTAGGACATCATGTTTAGGACTGGAAATTGATTGTTGTGATGTTTGTTGAATGCAATGAACATGGTTAGTGAATATGATTATGATCATCATACACGCGTGCGAATCTGAGGCCCCTACTTAGTAGGATTGGCAGGGTTTAGGATGTGAAGTCGTGAGTGACTTCACATGGCATGTGGTGAGTGGTTTGATCCTTGTGTGACATGTTAGTTGTGTTATAACTAGTGGACATGTTAATGTTCTAGATTCGCATGACTTGTATGACACTTGGTTGTATGATGATCTAAGTGATACACCTGGTTAATATAGCATACATATGATCTATTTGAATGTTAACTATGTATGATATATGTGTATGATTACTTGAATGGTTTACAACACATAAAGTCACCAACGGGTCAACGGGTCAACTGGTCAAACATGTTTGTTTTGTCTGAAATCTTGAGTCCTTGGTTGTAGTGTACTTAGGGTTTCACATGTTCTTTGTTTACACGTACTCATGTACTTATATGATCTAGGTAACCTCTGAAGGTTGTCTGTCCACTCTGTTTGTCAAGTAAACTCTAAGTGTCTATCATACGTATCAGGTGAGTTCATGCCCCACTCTTATTTAATCTCTTTGGGGGAGATAGCATACGGGTAAATCACAAACGCTTTATATATTCAAGTTGTGTATAATATTATAGTGTTGATATCAAGGAAAAGTCCTCACACTTTCGAATTGTTAATATTGAATAGCGGGGAAATTTGGGTAGTACTACTGGGTCTGACGAGCCCCACCTGTGTGACTTGAGGTCAACCGGGTGCAATTTGTCCTATTGAACATTGTCACGACCTGTTAAGTCGTGATAGGAGGCAACAACGTAACACAGTCAGCTACAATTGCGAAATCACTATGAAATAATATTTATTGTTAATGGACTAGCTATCTGTTACAATGCACTACTTGTATATCTCTATTATTAAACTGTTTATATTTGAATATCTCTTGAACTCACCAACCATTGTGTTGACATTTTAGTATGCTATTCTCAGGTCATTAGCTTGCTTGCCATAGGAGCACTACATGGTTCACTTGCATTCTAAGACTCGGTCTTCAAGACATTTTTAGCATTTTAATGGTTAATGTTTACTCTTTTGGGTTGGCACATGTTATGCCATAGTATACACTTTTATTTCTTTGGGTTGTTTTTCAAAACGCTTCCGCACCATTTTAAGTTTGTAATTTGGTTGATTCTATTTAAGTTATGGCATATAGAGTCGTTCTGAGTAATTATTGACTGTGATCCTGGTTTGTTCACACGCCTCGCTGTAAAACTCCGCACGTGGATTTAGAGGGTGTGACAGATTGGTATCAAAGCCATTGGTTATAGGGAACTAGGTTGCATACACACTAGACTATAACCGCACACAGTTAATTAGTTACCTGTGCCTTATTCTCATCTACTGTATACTCATTGGCATACACGTCACACTCATTGCAGCATGGCATCATCATCGAGAGCTCCGGGTAAAAGACCTGAATCACCTTCACGATCTGAATCCCCACCTCCCGCACCTGTACCTGATGATGGATTCAATTGGCCCCGACTGGCTTATCCTTGAGAGGAGATTGACTGGGATCAACCCTTTGCATTGATGAAGCGTGACCCTCCACGAGACTGGCGTTTCTATCCTAGATTCGTTGATCATATTATGCTTAGGGAGCGCGTACCTGTCCCGAGGCCCAGGACTAGGAACAATGCCGACCGACCAATGCCTTCACTCCCACGGACGGTGCAGTCCAATGAGCAACTGATTGCTGCACTAGTGGTTGCACTGGACACTGAGCAGCATCGAGTCAGGCGGCTCACGGGTGATGTTTGTACACTGCAACAAGAGGTGTACAAACTGAGACATCAACTGGATGAACTCGAGGAACAACACGGGAAGACCCTAAACGGGTGTCACCATATGCAAGATGGTCTCATGGCACTCCAAGGGCGCGTGACTGCTCGTGAACAGCGGGACGCCATAGTCGATAATTGGATTGCCATTTTAGAAGCTCAACTAGCGGCACTTTAGATTGCTATAGCTCCTGCTCCTGCAGCAGACCCTGAGGATGAGGATCCCGAGGAGGGACCCGAGGAGGAGGAATCGGAGGAGATGGAGGATGACAGTGATGGGTCAGATGTTGTCGACTGACTTCTTTACATGACTTAGACTACATAGTTTTTTTTAAACCTATATGGGAAGGGTGTTTCCCCACACGAACGACAAACTTAAGTTTTGACATTGATAAATACATTGTGACTCATTTACAATTTATTTACTGGGTTATTATTTTTGTTATGAATGTTGTGGTTGTGATGATTCATTATTTCTTTTATTCACTGTTTACTGTGCTTCAATGAGTTAAATGTGTTTGATGTTACTCATTATTGTATTTGTGAATATAAAGTGAAAAGAATGGACGCCCGTGGACGTGGTTGTGGACGCGGACGTGGACGTGGCACCGGAGAACAGGGCGGTGGTGCTATTAACATGACCCCCGCAGAATTAGCTGCTCTAATTAATGAGCATGTTCAGGCGGTAGTGGCTGTTGCCCACGCGGGTCAGCCAGCAGGTAAACAATGATAGAAAGCTAAATCTGATATCCTTCATAACTGTATGGGATGTCTGATTAATGTGTGTTGTGTTAAAATAGGACCACCAGTGTGTACCTACAAGTCCTTTATGGACCGTAAGCCACACACCTACAGCGGTACAGAGGGTGCTGTAGGGCTTGTACGATGGTTTGAGAAGACTAAGTCTGTCTTCTCCAAATGTAACTTTCCATCTGCGGATCAAGTGAAGTATGCCACCGGGACTTTGGAGGGTGCTGCTTTGTCTTGGTGGAATGCGCAAGTCCAGATGCTAGGACAAGTGATGGCGAATGTACTTCCATGGGAAGAGTTCAAAGCAATGATGACTGAGGAGTACTGTCCTCGCAATGAAGTGCAGAAGTTAGAATGGAGTTCTGGCAATTGAAGATGCAGGGCTCGGAAATCGAGGCTACACCACCAGAACCATGAATTAGCAACTTTGTGCCTAGGAATGGTGAATGAGGTGCATAAAAGAGTAGAGCATTACATACGGGGATTGGTACTCGAAATCCAAAGTATGGTAACTGCTTCCAACCTAGTCACAATTCAGCAAGCCATCCAGCTAGCTCACAGGCTAACTGACCAAGCCGTGGAGCAAGGACGTCTACCCAAACGGGGCGTTGTGGCAAGCATGCCCGACAACAAAAGAAAGTGGGATAATGCCAACAACACCAAAGCATCATCATCTTCTAGCGGTCAACCTCAACCTCAACAGCAACAACAGCCGGTTCAGCAGCAACGGAGGTTCGACAATAACCATAACATCAACCAAACACCTGCAAATAATCAAGGACCCAGTGGTTATGGTGGTAGACATCCGAAGTGCACTCGGTGTAATTACCATCATGTGGGAAGGTGTGATAGCTTCAAGTGTCAACGTTGTGGAAAAATTGGACACGCTGCTATTGTCGTGGTGAGCTGGTAAAGAGGCCACAACAATCTCAAGAAACTCCCAAGGGTTGTTTTGAATATGGGAAGGAATGGCATTACAGGCAAAACTGCCCACAACTAAGGAGAAATAGTAATGGCAACAACAACAACAACAACACCAACAACCACGGTAACAACAACAATGGTAATAATAATAACGGTGGAAATGGTACTGGTAATGGCGGCAATAAAGATGGAGCCAAGGGGAGAGCCTTCGTCATTGGCTCAGGTGAGGCTCTAAATGATCCCACAACTGTTACTGGTAGGTTCTCTGTTAATGGTTGTTTTGCTACGGTACTATTTGATACTGGAGCCGATATGAGTTTTGTGTCCTTAAAGTTCTGTAGTCTTTTAAGTGATATACCCTCTGCTTTAGAATCTAAATACACTATGGAATTAGCCGACGGTAAAAAAATCCATGTAACGCACATCCTTACAGATGTAAGATAGAACTTGTTGGTCATACTTTCGCTATAGATCTTATGCCTATTACGCTGGGGAGTTTTGATGTTGTGATAGGCATGGATTGGCTCTCTAGCAAGCAAGCGGAAGTCATATGTCATGAGAAGATCATACGAATCACTGTTGATGACAACATCCTTACTGTCAGAGGTGATAGGAGTGGTGCTGTGATAGGCATCATCTCATACATGAAAGCTCAAAAGTTATTACAAAAGGGTCGTGTGGCTATTCTAGCACTTGTAACCGATAAGCAGGCAGAAGAAAGGAGAGTGGAGGATATTCCCATAGCACGCGATTTTCCGGAGATGTTTCCAGAGGATCTTCCTAGATTACCACCTCACCGCCAGGTGGAATTCCAGATTGAGTTGACTCCCGGCGCAACTCCGATTGCTAGGGCACCTTATCAATTGGCACCAAACGAGCTACAAGAGTTGTCATCACAACTTCAAGAGCTTTTGGATAAGGGTTTTATTCGACCTAGCACATCACCTTGGGGAGCTCCTGTTCTTTTTGTTAAGAAGAAGGATGGCACATTCCGGATGTGCATCAATTATAGAGAGTTAAACAAAGTAACAGTCAAGAACCGATACCCTTTACCTCGTATCGACGATTTGTTCGATCAGCTTCAAGGATCAAGCTATTATTCGAAGATTGACTTGAGATCTGGTTATCATCAACTTAGAGTTTGAGAAGAAGACATTCCCAAGACTGTGTTTTGTACTCGTTATGGTCATTATGAGTTCTTGGTCATGCCTTTTGGGTTGACCAATGCACCTGTTGTGTTCATGGACCTCATGAACCGCATGTGCAAACCTTATCTTAATCAGTTTGTCATTGTGTTCATCGATGATATACTGATATATTCTAGGACCAAGGTGGAGCATGAGGAGCACTTACGAATGATCTTGGAACTGTTGAAAAATGAGCAGCTGTATGCTAAATTCTCAAAGTGTGACTTTTGGATAAGAGAAGTGAAATTCCTAGGTCATATTGTTAATGAGAAAAGGATACATGTTGATCGTGCCAAAATTGAGGCGATAAAGAATTGGACTACGCCCCAAACGCCAAGCGAGATAAGACAATTTCTGAGATTAGCAGGATATTACCGACGATTCATAGAAGGATTTTCTAAGATCGCACAACCTCTCACTGCCTTGACCACAAAGGAACGACATACAAATGGAGTGAGAGTCAAGAATCAGCTTTTTAATTATTAAAACAAAAGCTCTGTACTGCCCCGATATTAGCATTACCAGAGGGAACGGATGACTTTGTGGTGTATTGCGGTTGCATCCATTCAAGGATTGGGTTGTGTCTTGATGCAACGAGATAAGGTGATAGCCTATGCCTCGAGACAACTAAAGGTTCATGAGAAGAACTATACCACCCATGACTTAGAATTTGGTGCAGTGGTTTTTGCCTTAAAGATCTGGAGACATTACTTGTACGGTACCAAGTGCACTATCTACACCGATCACAAGAGTCTTCAACATATTTTCGAGCAAAAAGAGTTGAATATGACGCAACGACGTTGGGTGGAACTACTAAGCGATTATGATTGCGCTATTAAGTACCATCCGGGAAAGGCGAACGTAGTTGCCGATGCCCTAAGCAGGAAGGAAATAGCTAAACCCCGATGGGTGCGAGCTTTAGAACTTACTATCAGTGCCTAACTGCCCAAACAAGTTAAGGAGGTGCAGATAGAACCTTTAAAAGTAGAAAATGTTGATTCTGAGTCATTAAGGGGAATGGATAAACAGCTAGTGGTGAAAGAGGATGGAATTCGGTATTTCATGGATAGACTTTGGGTGCCTGTTTATGGAAATCTGAGAGATTTAGTTATGAGCGAGGCACACAAATCTAAGTATTCTATACATCCTGGATCTGACAAGATGTATCATGACCTAAGGCGCACTATTGGTGGCCTAACATGAAAGCGGATGTAGCTACGTATGTGAGCAAGTGTTTGACCTGCTCGAAAGTAAAAGTGAAATATCAAAAAGCATCCGGACTGTTACAACAACCTGAGATACCAATGTGGAAATGGGAACAAATCTCCATGGATTTTATTACTAAGTCACCCCGGACTAGTACTGGTTGTGACACGATATGGGTTATTGTGGATCGATTGACAAAGTCTGCTCATTTCCTTGCAATTAAGGAAACGGATAAGATGGAGAAATTAACTCGACTGTACCTTAAAGAGATCGTTTCGAGACACGGTGTACCGATCTCAATTATTTCCGACCGCGACGCTCGTTTCACGTCACATTTCTGGCAATCATTGCAGAAATCTTTGGGTACACAATTGATATGAGTACTGCATATCACCCACAGACGGATGGCCAGAGTGAGCGTACCATACAGACGTTGGTGGATATGCTTGTGTGATTGACTTCGGGAATAACTGGGAAATTCACCTGCCATTGGTGGAGTTTTCTTATAACAACAGTTATCATACTAGTATACATGCAACACCTTTCGAGGCGTTGTATGGGAGAAAATGTCGATCACCAGTTTGCTGGGCAGAAATTGGTGATAGTCAGCTAACAAGTCCCGAGTTAATTCATGAGACAACTGAGAAGATTGTACAGATACGAAACCGTATGGCTGCAGCACGAGACAGACAAAAGAGTTATGCTGACAAGAGACGGAAACCTTTAGAGTTTCAGGTTGGTGACAAGTTTTTGTTGAAAGTCTCACCATGGAAAGGGTAGTTCGGTTTGGTAAACGAGGGAAACTAAATCCGAGGTATATTGGACCATTTGAAATAGTGGAAAGAATAGGTCCAGTAGCCTATCGACTAGTCCTACCTGATTCGCTAAGTGGAATCCATGATGTGTTTCATGTGTCAAACCTGAAGAAGTGCATAACTGATGAAACAATGGTTGTACCACTAGAAGAAATTCAAGTGGATGAACAATTGTGTTTTATTGAAGAACCGGTTGAGGTGATGGACCGTGAGGTGAAAACACTTAAGCAAAGCAAGATACCCATTGTCAAAATCCGTTGGAATTCGTGACGTGGACCGGAATTCACATGGGAACGAGAAGATCAAATGAAGCTTAAGTACCCTCAACTACTCGAAAAGATGATGCCAGTAGACGAAGGTATTGATTTAAATTTCGGGAGGAAATTTCTTTCAACATGGGGATGATGTGACAACTCATCCAAAACTCACTCGATTTCGATTTCTGTGTGCCAATGCAATAGACAGTGATGGAACACTCTCACCATGTTACGCAATTTTCGGGACGAAAATTCTTTCAACATGGGGATAATGTGACATCCGGTAAATTTCCGTTACCAAACTCCGTTAGTTCCGTTAAGTCTTGCATACACGTGTCGTGAACACACACTAGTTGTCGTTTAACGTTGGTGACCTAATAATAATGAATAATGTTAAACTAATGAGAATCTAATTGATTATGTGATTATTGTGTTATGTTTATGTGTTTGCATGTTTTAAAATTTTAATTAGAAAATTAATCGCGTAACGCGGAAATGTGCCTATTTATTCGTAAGTCTTGTGATTTTATAAAGAAAAAATATATAATGATTTTCATTAGTTTGTATCTTTATATTATTAATTTAAAAACACTTTACAAAGAGTTTAAAGCCTAGTTTTTATAAAATACAAATTACAAGGGCTTAAAGGGTAAATATGTAAATTAAAATTAAACAAAACAATCCCAAACCCTAGAAACCCCCCCCTCATCGGCTGCAAACACTCCTCTCAACCCCTCTCCACTTCGAAATCAGCCAAGAACAAGAAAATCCTTGCCATTGTGATTCGTTTCAAGCCATAAAACAAGTTAACAACATCAAAATCATGTTCTTTGGCAAGAATCAAGGTTAGTTTTGGTGTTTTTATGGTTTTCTTATTAGGGCCGAACCCTAATTTGATTTTGCATCATCATGGGGTCGAATTTGATGTTGTTTGATGATGTTAGTATGTTAGTTGGATTGAATACATGTTAGTTAACGTCGATTATGTATGAATTGTATGTTTTTAGTGGCTTAATCATGGATTTTGATTGGAAGCAAACCCTAATTCGAAAATTGGTAGGATAATGGATGAATGATGATTGTTTGATGAATGTTTGATGATTAATAGGTTGTATGAATGCTAGGTTACATTGATTTTGCAAGAAATTGATGAATTGATGTTGATGTTCATAGCTTATAATAATAGTAACTTTATTTCGAATGTAATGTTGAATTATTGATGAATTGATGTTGTGGATGTGTTCATGGTGATGATTAGATGTTAGATTGTTGTTGTGATCATTGGGAATTCAAGAACACATTTTATAGTTCATACATTACTAAAGATAGTAACTTTTTAGGATATGAATTGATGAGTTATGATGTTTGGATGTTATTGATCATGCTTAGATGATGATATGAACTTGAATTGGTATATTATTGATGAATTCATGAATGCATAGTATGTTTAATAGATTTTGGGATGTGCTTTCCCAAAAGGGAAACTTTATTTATGCAAAATGTGAAAGATGATAGTTTGAACATGTTTGGGATGTTAGGAGCATGTTAGTAAGTTCACGGATGAATTCTAATGTGATAGAACATGTTAATTAGTTGTATGGGATGTTTGGATAATCATGGGTGATGTTTGGACTTTGATGATCATGTATGATGTTGATGTTGGTTAGTAGTTAGGACATCATGTTTGGGACTGGAAATTGATTGTTGTGATATTTGTTGAATGCAATGAACATGGTTAATGAATATGATTATGATCATCATACACGCGTGCGAATCTGAGGCCCCTACTTAGTAGGATTCGCATGGTTTAGGATGTGAAGTCGTGAGTGACTTCACATGGCATGTGGTGAGTGGTTTGATCCTTGTGTGACATGTTAGTTGTGTTATAACTAGTGGACATGTTAATGTTCTAGATTCGCATGACTTGTATGACACTTGGTTGTATGATGATCTAAGTGATACACCTGGTTAATATAGCATACATATGATCTATGTGAATGTTAACTATGTATGATATATGTGTATGATTACTTGAATGGTTTACAACACATAAAGTCACCAACGGGTCAAACGGGTCAACTGGGTCAAACATGTCTGTTTTGTCTGAAATCTTGAGTCCTTGGTTGTAGTGTACTTAGGGTTTCACATGTTGTTTGTTTACACGTATTTATATACTTATATGATCTAGGTAACCTCTGATGGTTGTCTGTCCACTCTGTTTGTCAAGTAAAACCTAAGTGTCTATCATGCGTATCAGGTGAGTTCATGCCTCACTCTTTATTTAATCTCTTTGGGGGAGATAGCATACTGGTAAATCACAAACGCTTTATATATTCAAGTTGTGTATAATATTATATAGTGTTGATATCATGGAAAAGTCCTCATACTTTCGAATTGTTAATATTGAATAGCGGGGAAATTTGGGTAGTACTACTGGGTCTGACGAGCCCCACCTATGTGACTCGAGGTCAACCGGGTGCAATTTGTCCTATTGAACATTGTCATGACCTGTTAAGTCGTGACAAGAGGCAACAACGTAACACAGTCAGCTTCAATTGCGAAATCACTATGAAATAATATTTATTGTTAATGGAGTAGCTATCTGTTACAATGTACTACTTGTATATCTCTATTATAAAACTATTATGTTTGAATATCTCTTGAACTCACCAACCATTGTGTTGACATTTTAGTATGCTATTCTCAGGTCATTAGCTTGCTTGCCATAGGAGCACTACATGGTTCACTTGCATTCTAAGACTCGCTCTTCAAGACATTTTTAGCATTTTAATGATTAATGTTTACTCTTTTGGGTTGGCACATGTTTTGCCATAGTATACACTTTTATTTCTTTGGGTTGTTTTTCAAAACGCTTCCGCATCGTTTTAAGTTTGTAATTTGGTTGATTCTATTTAAGTTATGGCATATAGAGTCGTTCTGAGTAACTATTGACTGTGATCCTGGTTTGTTCACACGCCTCGCGGTAAAACTCCGCACGTGGATTTTGAGGGTGTGACATTTACAGTTCGAGAATTTCACGTGCAATTGTTCTTTCTTCAACAACTCAAGAACTTGTCGCAGACAAAGTTCATGGTCGGTATTGGACTTGGAATAGGTAAGTGTGTCATCAATGAAGACGATCACAAAATTATCTAGATGCGACTTGCATACTCGATTCATGAGATCCATGAAGACAACATGAGCATTTGTTAAACCAAAAGGCATAACCATGAACTCATAGTGCCCATATCGAGTACAGAACGAAGTCTTTGGGATATCATTGTCATAGACTCACAATTGATGATAACTAGAACATAAATCAATCTTCGAGAAAATAGCAGCTCCTTGAAGTTGGACAAATAAATCATCGATACGTGGGAGAGGGTAGCGGTGCTTGATGGTAAGCTTGTTAAGTTCACGATAATCGATGCACATACGAAATGATCCATCTTTCTTCTTCATGAATAAAACAGGTGCACCCCAAGGTGAAAGGCTAGGACGAATTAAACCCTTTTCGGACAATTATTTCCGATGCTAGTTGATATGGTGACTTAGCAACGGGAATGTGGATAAAAAGGATAGTAATTTAAACAAGGATAAATCAAGAGTTGTAAGGCACATGGAATGATTCCCTTTGGTAACGTATTACCATTTGGAGACGTTGACACATCAAGGTAAATTGATTCATTTTGCTAAGAAACTTGTGTATTTTGACTATAGTTTATCACTCATCCTAGAAATCCCTAGGTAAGCATAACTAGTCCTGTAGGATTTATGTGAAATGCTTGCCTTAGCCCGAAGGCTTTTTTCCAGGAAATCCAGAATACAGGTGTCTATGTGTCAAACAATATTTTTTAGGTTCATGGAATCAAAACCTTGATGAGATTTTCATAGATTAGACATAAAGTCTAAAGAATTAAATTCACGATATAAAACGTACGATCCCACGTGTCGTCGAGAATAAGTTTAAGAAGTTTCATTCATCAGGTGGAATTAAAGATTCTAGGTCCAAATCCTAGATTTGATCAACTTGAAAAGATAACTTCAAGCTTTAGCATTTCCTCAAGCATGTAAAAAATAAAAGCTGAACTGTGAAAGTTGGTGAGTTTCCAAGGGTTTAATATACATAGATATATCAAAAGGTTACAAGTAACAATGCATGTAATAGGTTATGAGTTATACAAGATTATAGAACACAAATAGCTACAATCAAACCTTGACGAAGATTAAGATTACAAGTTTATAACAATTAGCTAAGTGTATTTGGTTCCCATGATGAACAAGTTATACGTCATCAGGAGCCGGAAATACATCGGCTTTAGCACCAAAAAGGCTTGTTAGGCACATATATCTATGACGTCACCAGGCTAAAAATAGTTATGATTGTCAACATATATATATAATATATTTACAAGATTTAATGTCTATTAATAAGTTTAATGAATTTATGAGAACTAGGGTTTCAGTTTGATATTTGGGGGTTTTAGTAATTAAATTAAATTAAATTAAATTAAATAATTAATTATATTTTGATTCAATGAGAAAAGAAATATACTAATTAAGTAGTTTTGTATAAAGAAATGTAAGGAAAACTATTTGTAATAGAATTTAGTTAGAAGTTTGAATAAACTTTTATAACTTTTAAAATAACCATCAGCTAGACAATAACATATATATATAGATATTATTTGAACAAATAATGATTTAGTGAATTAAGCCACTATTTAAAGTCTATTTTATAAGAAAATAGACTAAATATATTATTTGTCAAATATTTAATAAAAATATTAAGATAATTTATGAAATAAATTTACAGAAAATAATATGGTGTCTTTAAAAATTAAAAAGTTTATAAACTGATTTTTTATAATTTTAAAAAAACTGGATTAATTTGAAGGCTAAAAAACCTTAAAACTAAAACATGAGGTTCCCCAGTTCGAACCGGGGATCTCTTGTTCGAGGGGAAGGTTAGTAACCAGTGAACCAAGGGTCGGGGCCGTGTTAGGTCTCGGCCGATAATTTTTAAAAACATAATTAATCAAGAACCCGAAATCCAATGAACCCTAGAATGTTCTTGGATCAAAGTGAACACCAAATTGATCTTGTTAATGAATATATTCATGGGGCTTTTGTGCCCCATGTTAAAACAAGTATGTTGCTGTGTTTAATTACCCGAATGAATATGGTTTGGAGATGAACACTACGTTGAACAGGTCGCGACTGAGGTTGAATTCAATTTGTGTGCAAATGACTATGAAAACCAAATTAAATTCGTGTGAAGCTTCGGATGATGATCTTGATGCAAAGCCCTCTATCTATTTCAGTTTACTTTGCTCAGAAGATGGATTTTGATTAAGGTGCAGGTTACGGCAATGGAGAGAATCGAAGATGATGTTCATGCTTGTTTTCAGGTGAAATTGGAATCAAAACCGAAGAGTTTAAGCCCCTGTTTAGCTTCGTCAGAGCTAGCCGAATTCTTGGCTGGCGGCTTGGCTGGATTTCAGGGAGAGAGAAAGAGTTGATTTGGGTTTTTTATGATTTTACACAATTGGCCCATGTAGTTTCAATTTTTGTTTATTTTATGTTAAATGCTTCTATTTTAAGTTTCCAAATTGACAAATAAACCATCTTTATTAATTTAAGTTTAACATTAAACTAAGTTGTTAACTTTTATAACTTGACATTTATATAATTATTATTATTATTACTATAATTTATTATCATTATTATTATTGTTATTATTATGATTATTGTTATTATTGCAATTAATGTCAACATATTCAATTTAATTGTTTACAATGTTAACTTTTAAATTAAAGAATAAGAAACCAAGCATAAGTAGCCCAGAAGTTTAATAAATGGCATAAATGGCCCTTACAAGAAAATAACAACGTTAACTTTTAATTAACAAAAACACAAGATGTTATGGTCTCCCCAACTTATAAGGATTTTGTCATGAAATTAAGAATGAAACTATACAAATAACTACGAGTACTTCTTCTTCATGTGCTCCTCACGTTCCCAAGTAAACTCAGCTCCAAGCTTATTCTCCCAGCAAACCTTGATGATTGGGGTAGTTATGGTTCTACTCTTCTTCATAATGCGGTCCATGATTTCAACGGGTTTCTCAACAAAGTGTAATGACTCGTTGATTTGGACTTCATCCAACGGGACATGTAGACTTTCATCAGCCAAACACTTTCACAAATTTGAGCCGTGAAAAAATAGGATGAACTCCACTAAATTCGGAAGGTAGTTCTAGTTTGTAAGCCACTTTTCCGATCCTTTCTAGAATCTTGAAAGGTCCTACAAATCTTAATGAAACACCACTATGCCAGTTTTGTTTTTCAAAAGCTAGAGCACATTGATGAGCATCAGAAAGTGTCACCGGATCAAACATGTTAATGAATTCCATAATCTGAACCCTTAGTCCACCAATGTAACGAGAAACGAGTTGTTCTTCAGTTTCTTGAATATCATTCCTTGCAACTAAATGGTAGAACTTAGACGTGTAATCCTCAACATACCTAGACCCTTGTCTTAAATTTTGTAACCGCTGGTACATTAATCGTTGGTAATTATGAGGAATAAATTTGGTCCTCATGTACTTCTTCATTTTCCTCCAAGTTATGACCCTTGGCTTTCCAACTCTCTCCCGAGTTAGTTTCAATTGTTGCCACCACACATAAGCCCTTCCACGTAGCCTAGTAGCGATCAACGAAACCTTTTTGTCTTCCGGAACCTCTTTGAATTCAAACACTTCTTCAACAACAACAAGCCAATCAATGAACTTCTCCGGATTCAAAGTATCACCATCGAATTCAGGAATACTAGTTCTCATTCCTGCCTCCTAACGCCTATGATCGCCCCTTTGATTATGCGGTACGTGTTCATCAGAAGAAGAACCGTCACCCTCATAAAACGGATTTTCCTCATCTGTGGCTTCACGACGGTTACGAATACGCACGCCCTCCGTGATTCATCAAATTTTGTATTTGATTAGCTAATTGATCAAAAAATTGATCTAATCGCTCCTCCATCATTGGCGTAATACGTTGTTCCAACTCCTGCTCATGAACGCCATTAAGAGTCTTCTCCGTGGAGGCATCTTGATTAGGAAATTTGGCTCTGATACCAACTGATATAGTCGGAAAGAAGGATAACAATTAAACCTGTTGATTCAACGATAATATTAGGAACAATTCTTCTAATTTATCGTTGATTCACAAAGAATGCCGATAACTAGGGTTTCACGCTAACAAACACTGTGATAGAGAGAAAAATGATTTTTTCATAAACTTCAATAAAATTCCTTTAATCTCTTCAATCATATAAACAAACAAAGCAAAAGTTTAATGGGCCACAAAACATAAACGGGCTAAAATTTGGCCAAATGTAAAGTCCAAGAAAATATAAAAATAAGATAAAAATTGAAATAACTCATAAAATAAGCCGTTCTTGGGCTGAAATGATGACCCAAACCGCCTATGGGGGTTTGTGAAAAGGTGCTCCTCAATCCAACGGTCGTTTCTACTGGTCATAGACCCAAAACGGAGACTTCTAGCCTAAGTTATGCCCGTTTTAGTGAATCCCTTTTTGATAAGCGATCTTGGGCCTCCTAAAGGCTATAGATTGCTCATCCACACTTGGGCACACATCATAATTAGAGCCTACCATAAACAATTAAAAAATGCATACCGTGATAAAAAAAGATGTTAGTCCATAAGAATATTTATGTAATTACACATCTAAAAAAGGAATTTGATATTAATTTGTAAGCCTTGTTAGACTTTCTTACCCTCATCAATAGCCAATGTGGTCATACAGTCTTTCAACACCCTTCTCCATACCCTTAAGCCCACACATATACACAAATGACTTCTTTTCAAATGACTTCTTTTTCTTGAGTAATTCCCATGATTCTCTATCATATTGACCCATTCTACTTTGAATGTACATCTTTCCACACTTTCCATTAGTCTATTCTCTACCCAAGAAGTCAAGTCTTAGGTAATCCAATTTCATATCCTTTATTTTCTTAAATTCCTCTAAAATTTTCTCAGACTTAAGTGTACAGTTAACTTTAGTTAGTTTTGATTTACTTTGACAAAGAGTGGTAATGTATTTTACCTCTTATATGACAAGAAACTACTTGTGAGAACACCCAAAGGAAGCCATGCCAATCCATTAGAGTGCAGTTAGAAATTAAATTAAGAAAATAATTTTGACCATTCGATTTATAGTTAACATGATTGGTACCCGATAGTCTTCATGCTTCTCAGAGAACATTTTCAACATGAATGAGTGAAATAAAGCAATCCGAGTTCTTGTTACATGTTGTAACTACAAATGTTTGTCAGCAATGAAACCATGTTTTAGGATCACATAGTACGCTCCTTTTGTTTAATAAAAACCACAAAATAAATAGCAAAATAAGTATGGATTATTATTAAGGGCAAAACCTACAATTATAATAGTTCCATTAGGATCCTTTGGCGTAATTATTTTCTTTTCTATTGGACCCCTTATTTGCACCTTAGCTCTAGTTTTCAAGGCACCTGAGTTACAAGCAAACATTCAATACAATACTCAAGTTAGAAATTAACAATATACATTGTCCACATACCAAAAAAATGAACAAGTGATAAAAAAAGTTCTAATGTTATATTCCTACAAAGCTTATGTGACCAATAACTAACCATAAATACTAAACCTGCCAATGAGAAATTATATAAAGAGTTACACGAAATCCTTCTTAATTATCATTGGATAGTCCTTGAAATAACTATGTTTTTTGTAAATTCATGACAACAAACTTATCAAATTCAACTAAGTAATCAAGCTTCAAAAGTAGCATCACTGAAACATTAACCAAAGTAAATGAAAATTTTCTACTAAAGACAAGAAAAGAGACACTAGGATGGGACCTTCTCCGTAGGTTGACTACTACAAAATTTTAGCATATAATTGCATGTATTGGCCTTTATATCTCCAAAATGTTTATTTAATCAACATCTGAAAAGATGAAGATACCTGATGAAGAAAAGAAGATGACAATAAATAATAATAATATGAAGAAGATAAAGAATACAAAGACGAAGATAAAGATGCATGTTGATCTAATCCTTTAATGCCATCAATATTTGTGTGTTTTCATCGATTCAACTGAATTAATCTATAAACAAATATAGATGGGTTCGGGATAGAGAGATCAATTACAAAATTTATAGAAATCTTGAGAATAGAATATAAAGTACATGTTTTCCATCCTGTATATCAGAATCATAATTTTTTTTTACAATAGCTAAAACATTTTCTCTTGTTCATGTTATAGTTTAAAAGAATAAAAAGGTAAAATCCACAACTTAGCATGAAAAATAAGAACGCAAACTGGTTAAAAGACAAAAACAAATCTCACCAATTACCTCCAATACCTACGGTTGATGTCAATCTAAATGAATAGTTGCAGGACCATTAAAGGGATGGTCACTTACACTTATCTTACAATGAGGAGAGTGTTTAGAACACTTAACTCATCAAATAGGAAACCGAAACTTTGGTTATGATACTAAGAGCATAAGTAAGAAAGAGACAAAAACCTAAGAACAATAACAATGATGCTTGGTTTTCAAGATTGCAGTATATTTCTTCTCAAGTTCTATTATAAGTGTTACAAAACATAAAAAAATATGTTACAAGGACTTGAGATACTTTATACTATATCCTATAGCCAGCCATACTTGGAAGGCCAGTTGAATACATTTGATCTAGACAACAAAATTAATATAGATTCAAAAAGGCAGATATGCCTTTTTGACTAGTGACTATAACATATCATAGCTCACATCCTAATATATTACAAAAAAGATAAAAGTACATAAAGTAGAAAGTTACAGACTCAAGACCTCAATGTATAGTTACAAAAAACATGGACCTTTCACCAACTTGTATAAGTTGGTGAGTCTTTAGAGTTGTAGTGAAAAGTTAGTCAACTTTATGTAAAGTACATCAAAGAAAGCATGTTCTTTAAAGTCTTCAAAAGAAATCTATCTTTACTTTATAAGCTTCAGAAGACTTTGTCTTTGAAGCTTCAGAAGACTTTGTCTTTGAAGCTTCGAAAGACTTCACTTTTGCCTTTGGAAGATATTGCTCTTGGCTTCGGAAAATTTCATACTTAGAATATTTTCTAGTGTAGAGTATGAAACTTGCGAAGCAACTTCTACTTGGTACTGAGTGTATTCATTCCGGAAGGACTTAGTCTGTTTTGGGTGCATTAGCCTTCAATTAAACCTTACAGACTTCTCCTAGGCTGATGCTACCAATGCAAAGAAGTGTCTTCAGCAATTGACAGTCCTCATTATGATAATGACCATAACCTACTTCATCAGATGTTCAAGATCACTTAGGCTTATAAAGTATCTTCTCATGTTAAAGAGATCATGTAGAAGCAGGTTAAACATGTCGTGTCATGTGTAGACATCTTGACCGCCTTGATCTCCATTGACATACCATCTTTCTGGATTAGTATTGAAGGTCTAGGAGAAGATGGGTCTTCTTGATGCAAGAGGAGCTACTTGAATTGGAGTTGTTTGAGCTGCCTCTTGTTGAACTTCCTTAGGATGTTCTAACTCATTTTGAGGTTTAGAGGTGGATGGCTTGGACTTATTCCTTTGCTTTTTCCTCATAGCCATCCTTTTTCTCCTCTTTGAAATTTTTGACTGAGAGGACTAGCCTTTAACACCAGGCTATTATGTTTTGTCCTTCTCAGTTAGGTCCTCCTCTCTTACCGGTTTAGGAAGAGAGGGAGTTTAACCTTGTTGTAGATTAGAAGATGAAGCTTGTTGAGGTCCAGTAGGAGGTCGAGGATGTGTTGTCTTAAATTGTTCAAGCTTAACCTCCACTTCAAGGGAGGCTTGACTGGGTGGGGAGTGTAAGTCAACAAGCTCTCCTCTTTTAGTCTTCTGCTTGATCACCCTAATGTGCCCATCCATAGTGGATAGAGACATTTGGTCTAGCCTTTTAGCGAAGAATCCATACAACTCCAAGATCCTCATCATCCTCTGCCTATCAGCAAACTTCTTTTGACTCTTTTGGATGATGACTCTTGACTTTGCTACTTCTTCCCTCATCTTTCTCTTAGCAGCTTTTTGCTTCTTTTGAATTTATGGCTCAAGCTGCTTCAGATATTCAAACTCAATGTACTCATATGACAAGGGAAGGAGTATAGCTTCCTAGTAGAGGCCTATGGCACTTAGGTAGTTTATTATATTTTCTCTTTCAACTTCCTTATCTACATGACGTTGTTCACATGCCTCAACCTCTCTTGCAGGACTTTCGTGAACTGGGGAGGGAGTAGGAACATGCATGTACAACCTTTTCTACCTTCTCTCTTCCTTAATATTGAGAAGCAACTCTGCATCCTCTGCCTCCTTTCTCTCCTTAGACATTTCCATGTCTACGATTCATTCAACTCGTCTAAAGGGAGAGAGATTATTTCATCTATAACATAGTTTCGAGTCTATACATAATTAATCCTGACTGCTCTTAACTTATCATTCTAAGTGTTTAGTCTGGGAGCCGCTTTTATTGCAACTTCTATGAAGCCTAAGGACCCAATGGAACTTTCTCCCCTTAGCTTCCTCTTCCTCTCTCTCTCAATCCTCCTCCTTAATCTCCTCAAGAGTCAATATCCTTTTCCCTTTGTCACCTACAGACCTTTGTGACTTAGGATGGAGAGAGCTTTGGCGTTTATTGCGTGGAGTAGCATCTAGACTCTGGCAAGAGAGAGGCTATGATACACCTTCACCAATAGGTGTTTCACTAAGGGGTTTGGATGCTGAAGTTTCTGGTTATGTGATAGTGCTCACAAGTTCTATCACTAGGCCTTTAGCTAAGGTTTCCCCTTTAAATCTAATTTTAGGGTCCACCTTAACATCTAGTTTACCAATGACATTGTCTGGTTGCATCTGTTTTCTTTCTTTAAACATTTTAGTAATTTAGTCTTAAATTCTTTGAGCCATCATGCCTGAATTGACTTGGGTTGGCAAGTGGCATGTTGACTAGGTAAAGACCTTCACAGTAGTCCAAGGTCTGAAAATTAAGAATCTCTTGCTGCCCTTGAAGTTTTTAAAGTATGAGGGTTCTTCTATCAGCATCATACTTCCACCCTAATATGTAATTTAAGGCTCCTTGGGGTGGAGATAACATTGCCCTTGGAAATCCCTCCATAAAAAGACTCTAAATAAGTGAGTCCACATCAATGTGAACTTGAGGAGGTTGGTGAGTATGGACAGCTGCAAGTGAGGATGGTGTGTCCTTAACGTCCATACTCTATGTAGAACTCCTTGGTTCTATGATTGCTGAGACTTTCTCCCCTTTTTGGTAGCATCACCCGCTTGCATAGGTGAGCAAGGAGTTAGTTCTATCACATCCACAGGTTCTTGTATTTCTGGATGAGCTCTTCTCAAAGGTCTCCCAGCTAGTTTCTCCTTGACATATGAGATCTTAAGTTACTGATCATTGACCCAATTTTATAAGGTAGTCATTTGAGATTCCAAGAGACTGACCTTAGAGACTAAATATGAGTATGTTTTTGATAGTTTCTACACCTTTAGTCCCATTTTCCCCTTATCTTTATCAGAAGAATCATTAGGGGATGAGAGAATTGGACCAAAGTCTTCTCTCGCACCACTAGCAAAGTGTTCTTGGCGGTAGATTTTCCTGCTTACTGACAACATTAGGTGAAGTGTTAATGGGCTGAGTTGCTATGGTCGAGGTCTTAATGAAGTAATCATTTCCAAAAGTGAGAGATTCTTCCATATGGACCTCCTGAACAAGTTCAGGGAGATCCACCTCAATGATAGGAGAATGATGTGGGCTACACAAGGTAGAGGCAGGAGTACTCAATTCTTTTTAAGTAGGGGAGGAGTAGAAAGACTCATGGTACTCACTGAATCCCATGTCTTGATCATCATAGAATTCTAGGTTGGGAATGGGTTGGTTTAGATCAAGAGACTGAGGATGGTAACTAACTCTTGAAGGTTGTTCACTAGAGTTTTGAGACTTTGAGTGAAGGCTTAAGGCTTCTTGGGTAATGAGCTCATTGGGCTGAGCATGAGAAACCTCAACACTAATTGTTGGTAAGATGGGAGTGGTTTGCTCCTCAGGAGAAGTGGGAGCTCCAGTGTCCACTTCCTCTTGTGTGAGTTGTGAAATGGGGGTCTCCATAAGCTCAATAGCTTGAGTAGGGTTCATTTGGATTTTCTTTGGTAAGTGAGGAGTATTTTTGGCTATTTAGGTGGTTGAGAAGTAAAAGGAGTGGGTTCAACACTAGCTTGTGCTGCTAGGTTGTCACCTTGAGTAATAAGCTCTAACATTTTTTGGACAAGGATTGTTTCTACCACAGAGAAGCCAACAGTTAGCTTTTTCATAGTCTTAGAGATGTTGGGTTTCATTAGTCCTAATTTAAGAATATTATATGTTCCCCGCAATGGTGAGCCTAGTTCACAGTTGAGAATGTGTTGAACAAATCTGGGGAACATATAATACTTTAAGGAGTCTACGTTAGCAACTAAGTTAGTATACACAAACTGTGAGTACCTCAACTTGACCCCCTGTACCATTCCATGTACTATGAAAGAGAGATGTTCAGGACTCTGTTCCCATCCCCCATGCTTGTTGGTTAAGTTGTGGATGACCACATGAAGCAAGTACTTCCACTAGATGAGAGCTTCCTTTTCCTGAAGGTCTATACAAAGAAATCTCCCCCATATCCCATTTGCTCAAAGTAATAACTGACAGCTTCCTTTGGAAAGGACAATTCACCTTCAACATCATCCAGCTGAAGGTGTGCGTTGATGATGGCTAGAGTAATGAAGATTGTCCTCCCCTACTCTCTGGCAAATAGTGCCCTCTCCCCATCCATGATGACCTCTTGATAGGTCTTCTAGAATTCTAAAAGCTGATCCTCATAGAAAGAAGGATCAATGCTAAGGGAGGTGAAGTAGTTCGACAAAGAAAGAAAAGGACAGACCTCTGACAAACTTGATTCTATGATGAAGGCAGTTTGGGTGAATTTAGGTTAAGAGAGATTTTCAGATGTAGAAGAGAGTTCATACTATTTGATCCCATGGAGTTGTTTGGATTCTATGATGAAGACCTGTTAGTTCATTGTGAAAACCACATCAAAGTAGGGGTAGGTGAGGAGACAAGGAAAGAAGCCAGTCTGTTTATGCCTTTGGCTAATAAGGTTAGAGGTGTTAGGAGAGAGGTGAAGGAGCTGGCTGAGAAGGTGAGAACACAAGATGAATATGGATATGAGGGACTTATCGAGACAGTTTGAGCAAGCTAGTGCTCATCCCGAGGGAGCTAATGAGGCAGGAGGCGACCAGAGTGAATTAGTTGCTGAAGCTCTTAAGGAAGGTGTTGCAGGAGATGATGAAGACATAACAGAGGCAGCGGGGGAGACAGGAGCTGACTAGTCAAATCAAGACAAGTGAAAGAGGTGAGATCCAATCTAGGGGGAGTATTAAAGATCAAGTATAGGTTGGACTCACTTTAGATTAGATTATATTTATATTACTTTGTAATAGGTTTAATGTTATTTATCTTTTTGAATGTTGTTTATTATGTTTAGTTTTGTAGTCCAACGAAACTAATATATCCAAGATGACTTCCCTCACCCTTGTAGAACTTGAGATTATAGCCCCCAACAGACCTGCGAGACTCATAAACAGGGATAACTTCGAAGATTGGAAGAGATGTCTCAAAGCCGTTTTCTTCTACACCGACCATAATTAATGGGAATCTATCATTTCTGGTGCACACATACCAACTATCACTGTTGATGTTGTTGTAACTCAAAACAAGGACCCAGCCACATTCAACGAGAAGGATTTAAAGCTGATTGATTGAGACAAGAAAGCTTTTGGAGCATTAACTCTATGTCTTGCACCAGACATCTACAATTGATTCACTGAGCATAAGAACGCTAGGTCTCTCTTCGATGCGCTTTGTGAGTTCTATGATGGTAACGACGAGCTAGTGAAAAACTAGAGTATTCAATCTGAGAAGCAACTCAACTCCTTTGTGGGATACAAGAACGAGAGTCTCACAGATCTCACTAATCGTTTTCTAACAGTTTCAAGCACACTGAAGAAATACGATAAAAACTTCCAATAATGAGCAAGTCAACATGTTGCTAGACTCTCTCCCACCTCAGTGGAGCCTACAGGTGAGAATGCTAAAGCAAGAAAGAGGTTTCACTAACTACAAGCATATGTATATCATCAATAAGCTTAAATCCTTCTAGTTAGACATTAAAAGAAGGGAATTCAACCAAACCATGATGCCTACATCTGGTTTCAACCAAGCTCTTCAATGCAGGCATCTCGTCAAGGAGAAGTGAATACTGGTGATTATTCTGGAGGTTGTAGGAGTGCTGGGAGAGATCAAGCTAACTTGAAAGCAAATGTTGAAACTACAGTTCCATTCAAGACAATGGCATTGTTTGGTATGTTTGTTCAGAGTTATGAAGCTTTAGTGGCGGGGGAGTTGAAAGGAAAAGGGATGACGATGGAAGATATGTATCAGGTGGACCCTGATGATATTGTAGAGACTGACATTCAATGGCAAATGGCATTGTTGACACTAAGAGCCCGAAGATTCATGGAGCGCACTAGAAAAAAATTTCGAAGGTCGAACATGAATGTCCATTGGCAGTCGTCACTCATTCTACTAATTCAAGAGTTCCACAACTAGCTTCAAATGGGGGAAAGGAGGAAATGAGTCACAAAAAAGAGACAACTTTGATTTCGAATTTTTATCGGAGTGCTGAAGCTGAAGAGATGAGAGAAAAGATTAACCAAGGCTGGTGGCTGAGATTGTGGAAGGAAATAGGAAGGTGGATTGTGAGGATGAATTTGATATATTCAAAAACTTAGAGATGAAGCTGAGGAGTCTTAAAAGTGAAGGAGGATAAGAGGTTGAAAGAAAGTGAAGCTGAGGAGTTTATGAAGGTGAAGGAGGATGAGATATTGATAGAAAGTAAAGTTGAGGAGATGAGGAAGGAAGAAAGTCAACCCACTAAGCAAGAAAATGAAAAAGATGACATTGCTGCCACTGTCAAGGAAAACTTGTTGAGTACTCCAGTGTGCCAATGCGAGAAAGCCTTAGCAGCAGAAAAGGTGGTGATAGGACTTCCTTATGAGGTAACTCTTGATATGTGTTCTTCTGCATGTAAAATCAGGTATTTGGGGTTTATAAAGCTAATCGTTTATTAATTGATAATGAAAAGGATTTAAAATGAATTAATGAGGAACTAAAAATAAAACCTAAATATTTTGTTAACTTAAATGAGGCTTTGCAAGAAAATGACCACTTAAGACAAATAGTTTTGGAAAGAAATGTTGAGATTAACATTATGACTGAAAGGGTTGCACTTGTTGAATTTATATTGAGCAAACTTCAGTCAAAGCTCGATAAATGGACTATATCAAGGATGAAACATGATGAATTATGTAAATATCAAAGGGGGGATAGGATTAAAACAGGTTTGGGATATGAAAATGCTATGGTTTATCCTCCTCCCAGTACTTACTGCTATTCTCTTATGCCTATTCCTCATCCTTCTAATGATTTGATCAAATTAGATACTAATAGTATGTCTATAGGTTTAGAAGGTGTGAACTTTAAGCATGTTTGTGAGGACTATGAATATAGACTGACTAGTGGGCTTGGATGCACTAGTCTTATTACACCTGATTCTCAGCATGTTGTCTTAGATCATAATCTAGTTTAAATTTTGTCTTTGTTTCTAGTGAATCTGTAACAGACTCTGTCTCATCATCTTCTAGTGATGTTTCTATTTCTTCTTTAAATTTAGTGGATTGTAATGATGCTATGTGTAAGGTTTAACATGAGGCTGATGCAACCTAAACACCTAAAGTCTCTCTTGCATGCATGCAAAAGTGTACTGAAGTAGAATGCTTTGGAAGTTTCACACCAGCACTGAAAATATTCTAAGTGTGAAATCTTCTTAAGCCAAGACCAATATCTTCCGAAGCCAATGTTGATGTCTTCCAAAACGTCAAACACAAAGTCTTCCGAAGCCAACACTAGAAGACTGATTTCTTCTGAAGTCTTTTATAATACATGCTTTATCTGATGTACTATTTAGATAAACTGGACCCCTTTCCACTCCAACTCTGATGAGACACCAACTTTACATAAGTTGGTGAAAGGTCCATGCTTTTGGTAACTGTACATTGAGGTCTTGAGTCTGTAACTTTCTACTTTATCCTTTTTGTAATATATTACGATGTGACCTATGGCATGTCATAGTCACTAGTCAAAAGGAAATCTGCCTTTTGACTCTACATTTGATTTTATTGTTGTCCGGTCAATTGTATCCAGCTGGCCTTCAAAGTATGGCTGACTGTAGGATGTAGTATATGGCCTTCAAACTTTCTAATATGCTTTGTAACATTTGTAATAGAACTTGAGAAGCAATATACAACATTCTTGAAAACCAATTACTTGTGTGTTTTTGCTATCTTGTTTTGTCTCTTATTTACTTGTGTTCTTAGCATGTTTACTCAAAGGTTAACCAGTTCGTTATTTGATCTGCTAAGTGTTCTTAGCAACTCCTCTCATTGTGTTGTTGTGTTGTAAGTGCATACCATTCATCTGCATTTGGTATTAGAGCATTCCAGGCTCTTGATATAAGATCTCACCATCTTAAGATCCCTCACACACACAAAATACTTAACATATCAAATGGCAGCTATTTCCAAATCTGATATGGAAACTGGAACCATGACAAAGTTCCTACTGATCACTCTTGATGACTTAACACTTGTGCTAAAGAATGGAAGGCTTTATCAAGTCTCTAGACTCAAGAATATGGGAGTCTGTTGAAAATGGACATTGCATACCAAGCACCTCTTCTGCAACTAGAGGTGTTATGATCTCCAAGGTCGTGGGTGACTACTAAGATAAAGATAGAAAGAGAGTAGAGATTGATCAAAAGGCCATGATAGCCCTTCGGACTGCTCCTCTAAACTCTGTATACAGAGGTTTCAAGAAATGTAAAATAGCTAAGTAGTTATGGGACGCATCGAAACTAGTGTATGAGGGTTCCTCTAAAGCCAAGGAGAACAAAAAGGATCTCCTAAAGTAACAGTTTAAAAATTACATCTTTAAAGCAGGTGAGACCATGACTCAACAATACTTCAGGTATGTTGAGATTGTGGATACCCTAGTGGATGGTGGAGTAGCTCTTGAAAACAGAGATATTATAAGGATGTTCATGTCCTCTTCCTAGGCAATGGACACACTACTTGTGGTTATCAAGAGAACTGAGAACCTGAAGGCTCTCACCTTGATAGAGTTGTATGGGATTCTCAATGGATGCCAGATGGAGATGAACATGCAAGGTTCATCTAGCAACTCTAGCAATCAAATAGGTTCAGCCTTTCATGTGGTTGAAAGTGATAGCATAGAACTCCAACATCATCTCATATGCTACCCTAACAACTCACAAAAGGGCCATTTCATCAACTTCCCTAAGACACCAAGGGAGAACTATACTCAAGGAAGCCCATTCCAAGAGACAAGTTCTTCTCATGCCTTTGTGTCTTCTGATGAAAGTTGTGGCAACTTTCTCTTCCCCCTTGAAGACCTAGACTATATCCATCTAGATGATCTGGAGTATATGGAGATAGTCTAGTAGATGGCTTTTCTCACTCACAGAGCCAAGAAGTTCTACAAGCGGATTGGACGGAAGTTCCCCAGCAATGCAACTAGTGAAAAGTTTGGACTGGATAAAAGCAAAGTCAAGTGTTACAACTATAACTTGATGGGCCACTTTGCCAGGGAGTGCAAGGCACCAAGAACAAATGGTGGCCAAGCATAATCCAGACCAAACTACACTTACAAAGCCACCCAGAATGAAAAGCTAAAGCAACAAGCTGTAGTTGCTGTTGAAGAATGAGGCTTTGACTGGAGCTTTCAGGTGGAAGATGCATCTCCAAACCAAGCACTGATGGCTAATCATGATGAATCCAAGGTATTGGAACATCTCTGTACTCCTGAATGTATTCTAAAGTCAACAGATACAAGTCTTACAACTTAGAAATGAGATTTGATCTTGAGTCCTTCAACATCTTAAAAGCTGATTTTAGAAAGGCTGAAAATTACTATAAACTAGAGATAGAAGACTTAGTCAAAACCAATTCAGTTCTAAAACATGAGCACACCAACTATAGGACTCGGATCAAGGATCTCATAACTAAGTTAACTGAATGCTAGGCTAAGCTTGTGATCAGCAAAGCCAGGACAGGAAAATGTGTTCTTGAAGAAGAGACCTTCAAGAACTTGATATCCTCATCCATGCATGCCATGGTGTGTAATCAAAATAAGCAGGGACTGGTATCTAGTGAGATAGCTCCTCCACACACAATCTTGTCTATAAGATCACTTAGGTGTGGAACTTGTGAAGATGAGCTTCCCCTCATAGACCCCTAAGTGAAGAGGATGAAGAAGTGATAGTGAAGAATTCTCTGAGAAGAATGAAGACGAGGATTCTAAGAAGGGACACTATCCTTCTAAGGAGAGCAGGAAGATTGAGTTGACCAAGTCTATGAGAAAGAACTTGGTCAGAAAGAGCAAGAGAAAAGCTAGGAAGGCTCAAAAGACAAAGGCCACTTTTGACTTTAAGCAGAAACAAGTTTTTATTTCTGCATGGTTTGAAGTGGTTAAGACTTAAAACATCAACCTAAACTCCTCTACCAAGAGTTCTGGTTCATGTTTAAATCATCTCAACACAAAGAAGAAGGCTGATCTATTGTGTATCATTGCTACACAACCTAGACCATCCAACTCCAAGAACAGTTCTCAGCCTAAAAGGACTATCTCAGCATCTGCAAAGATGAAGGTGGAGAAGGGATGTTATTAATGTTAGCCTTGTTCTTAGAACAAGGCTCCTAGGAAGAAAAAGGTCGAATGTGTTATGTGTGAAAGTACTTCTCATTTTTTAAGGATTGTCCATACAATCCAAGAGGTACTCTTCACATGATCAAGAAAGAGACTTTGAAGATCTCTAAGAAGATTTAATTTTAGAAGGAAAATCTGTTTCCTTCGGAAGCTCCAAAATGAAAAAGAAGGCAAGTGGAAAATTGCCTTCGGAAGAAAATTTGGTCTCGGAAGAAAGGAATTCTTTCGAAGCACTGAAGTCTGCTGTAGTGTTAGTAGGATCTTCCGAAGGTCCGGTCATCAAAACTTCCGAAGTCTCAAAAGCGTCTGAAGTATTGAAGGTCAAGTCCAAACTTCCAAATGTGGTGTTGAAGTCAAAGAAAGACCAAGTGATTGAAAGTTCTCCATCAACAACAGCACAAGATCCTCAAAGCACAACTATAGGATCTATTACTATTGCGTTACCTTCTACTTATTTTGATGAGCCCAAGGCCAGTAAGGCTTGGGTTTCCAAATATAACTAATCATTTTATTTGTGAGGAACAGCTGAAGACAAACAAGAATGTCTAGATCATTGACAATGGTTGTTCCTGGCACATGATAGTCAATAGGTCACTACTCTAGAACTTTGAAACAATTGATAGAGGGCCAGTTGATTTTGGAGGAGATGAAGGTGGTTACATTTTTGGAAGGGGCAAGGTCACAAATGGTAAGCTCAACTTGAGAAGGTAAACTTTGTCAAGGAGCTTGGGTACACTCTTTTGAGTGTATCCCAATTTTATGATCAGAGTCATAACATGGTATTTACTGAGCATGAGTGCATTGTTTTCAAGCCCGGGGTGGTCATTCCTCATGAGCGTATCTTGCTTAGAGCCCCCAGGAAGGGAACATGTACTAGATGTATTTCAAAAGACATCTCCGTGTGGAGAAGTCTTATGCTTTCTATCTAAAGCTAATAATGATGAGTCTTTCCTATGGCATAAAAGAATATGCCATGTATACTTTAAGAACATGAATAAACTAAACAAGAATGATTTGGCAACTGTAATGCCAAAGAAAGAGTTTACAAGTGACGATCATTGTGTTGCATGCCTGAAAGGGAAGCTCTATAAGGTTAAGCCTAAAGAAAGAAAGTCTATCACTACACCCCTACACTTGTTACATATGGATCTCTTTGGCCCCACCAATGTAATGAGTCTAGGAAGGACCTCTTATTGTTTGGTGATCATAGATGATTTTACAAGATTCACTTGGGTCTTTTTCCTTAGAACTAAGGATGAAACCCTTGAGATTCTAAAGAATTTTATTTTAAAGATTGAGAATCAATGTGATCACAAGGTCAAAACCATAAGAAGTGATGAGGGACTGAATTCAACAATCAAATCCTTGATGCATTTTGTGATGAAAAGGGTACTGCAAGACAATAAAGTGCTCCCAGGACTCCTCAGCAAAATGGTGTTGTTGAGAGGAGAAATAGGACACTAATTGAAGCTGCAAGAACCATGTTGTCTGACTCTAAGCTGCCCATCACCTTTGGGGCAAAGGCAGTCAACACTGCCTGCTATATTCAAAATAGAGTTTTTGTGGTTAAGACTCATGGCAAGACTCCTTATGAACTTTGGCACAAGAGGAAACCTTTCATTGGTTTTCTCAGGTCATTTGGATGTCCTTGCACCATCTTGAATACCAAAGTTCAAATTGCCAAATTTGCTGAGAAATCAAATGATGGACACTTCATTGGGTACTCTTCTCAAGCCAAGGCTTGTAGAGTATACAATCTCAGAAGTAGAATTGTTGAGGAGTCAGCCAATGTGACTTTCAATGAACACACACCCTGTGTGGTTGGTTCTAGTTCTGATTGGCTATTTGATCTTGATTTAGTTACCAATTTTTTTAACAAATCTTATGAGAATGTTTTAGGATCTACAAATATTATATCCCTAGGAGACCCTGATCCAAGATTTGAACTTGGAAGATCTTCAAGCTATACATCTTCAAGTCCAGTTGTAACTACTTCTGCAAATGAGGTCTCTATCAACACAACAATGACAGATTCAGCTGATACATCTGAGATGCCTTCAAATTCCAGCTAAAAGGCTCAACAACTAGATAAAGCTTCAAATGCAAAAGACAATGTAGGTGGTGATAGTGATCAAGAATTTCTTGATGCTGATAACCACTCCATAGATGAAAACATCAATGATGTCACACACTCATTAGATCAAGTTTCTCTTGATAAGTGTGTTGATGTTGTGGGAGAAGCATCAATGCCATATCTAAATTTTTCTAATTTAGATCTCTCTCAGCAACTTTCTGTGATCCCTCAACTAAGGATCCATAAGTCTCACCCTACCACAAACATCATTGGAGATGTTGATAAAGGGGTAAGAACAAGAGGACAAACTGATGAAGCAAATGTTTGTCTTCACTCTTGTTTCTTGTCCCAGATAGAGCCAAAGAAAATTGATGACGCTCTGAAGGATGGAAGTTGGGTTGAAGCCATGTAAGAGGAGCTGCTTTAATTCAAAAGGCAGAAAGTTTGAAACCTTTGTCCTCTTCCTCATAGGAAGACCACTATAGGAACCAAATGGGTGTTATGACTAAGAAAGATTATAGAGGCATTGTCATAAAAAACAAAGCTAGACTAGTTGTTCAAGGGTACACACAAGAAGAAGGAATTGATTACACTGATGTTTTTGCTCCTGTAGCAAGACTAGAAGCTGTTAGGATATTCTTGTCATTTTCTATATCCAAGAACTTCAAGGTCTATCAACTTGATATCAAATGTGCTTTTCTATAAGGGGTGATTGCTGAAGAGGTGTATGTGAAACAACACCTTGTTTTACAGATCCTGATCATCATGATTATGTCTGCAAGCTTGACAAAGCTCTTTATGGACTGCACCAAGCACCAAGGAAATGGTATGATACTCTATCTCAGTATCTATACAAGCATGGATACAAAAGGGGTACTATTGATGGAACTCTCTTCATCAATGGACAGGGAATGACTTAATGCTAGTTCAAGTGTATGTAGATGACATCATATTTTGTTCAACTAATCCAAAGCTCTAGAAAGACTTTGAGAAGCTGATAAAGGAAAGATTTGAAATAAGTACAATGAGGGAACTCATTTTTTTCTGGGAATTCAAGTGAAATAAGTTGAAGATGGCATCTTTATTAGTCGGTCAAAGTATGTTCAAGACATACTCAAAAGATTCAACATAAGTGATTGTAAGTTTGCTAAGATACCCATAGCAAGAAACCACTCCCCTGGACCTGATCTTGAGGGGGAGTGTGTGGATAAAGTGTTGGTTGGGTCTCTTATGTATCTAATAGCTAGCAGGACTGATATCATGTTTGCCACATGTATTTGTGTAAGATATCAAGCCAACCCAAAGATGTCTCACCTTATCAATGTCAAGAGGATTCTAAGACACCTCAAAGGTGCGTCAACACTTGGTCTTTGGTATCCTAAGAATTTTGATTTCAATCTATATGCTTATACAGATAGTGATTATGGTGGTTTCCACATGACTACAAAGTCTACATCTAGGGGATGTCAGTTTCTTGGTGGAAGGGTTGTCTCATGGCAATGCAAGAAACAATCTTGTATCTCTACATCAACTGCTAAAGCTGAATACATTATTGTTGCAAGCTACTGTGCCCAAGTGCCTTGGATTTAGAATCAGATGCTTGACTATGGATTAAATTTCAAGGAGACTCCCATTCACATAGACAACAACAATGCTATCTCTATTATAAAAAATCCTATGCAGCACTCAATGACAAAACAAATCAATATCACGCATTATTTAATTAGAGATAACTTTGAAAAGGTATTAATTAAACTAGTCAAAGTTAACACAAATGAACAATATGTTGATTTGTTTACAAAAGCTTTTGATGAACAGAGATTTAAATATCTTATATTAGCTATTGGGATGATTAACTTTGAGTAAGTTTTTTAAAAATAAAACATATTATTTCTTAAAATCTGTGTGTCCTAAGTTGTCTAGTTTATCACCTTCATAAGCTTTTGTTTTCTCTAGATAGAAATTTTGAAGACTTTCCTTAGAATTTTGAAATTTTTTGATCCTTCGGAAGATATGCTTTTACCTTCAGAAGAAACTTATGTCTTCAAAACTAATAACTGCCTAAGTAATTTTCATTTGGAAGAAATTTCTTAAATATCTTCCAAAGTAAAACCACTTTTAGGCACTTATATGTTTTCAAGGACAATTCTCTTCCGAAGCAAATTAACTCTGGAAAGCTTTGTTCTTTTGAACAAAATGTCCAAGTCTTAATTCTCTTCCGAAGCAAATTTTTCAAAACTTTTAGGAAATTCTTCTCAAGCCATTTTGGCTTTGGAAGCTTTTTCATCAAAAACGTCCGAAGACACTTTACATTCGAAAGCTTTTGACTTCCAAGAAAACTACTTTTTCAGAGGTGGGACCTACATTCAGATTTCAAACTTTATCTTCTTTCATTAACTTTGTCTTAAATCCTTTTCACATATAAACCCAATGGTTCCCCCTCTTTCTATCATCTTCATCTTTCCTTCAAACCTAAATTCCAAAGTTTTCTCTCTGAAACCGCCTTTGTTCATCCTTTCTTCGTCTTTAAGCTTTCTCACAATGGCTAACCTTTGTTGGACCAAAAGAACCAATGAGCCAAGATCAGAAAACCTCTAAGTCCCACATGGTATCACAACAACTGCTGAAAGCCTCATCAGCAGTTTGACAAGTGCTGAAGACTTCAACAGCTGAAGATCAAGGCTGAAGACTTCAACAGCTGAAGAACTAAAGTGCTGAAGTACAACAGCTGAAGAACACAAGTGCTGAAGCTGAAAGACCAAAGTACTGAAGTACAACAGCTGAAGAGTTTACAAGTACTGATGATCAACAACTGATGTACAAAGTCTGAAGACAAAGACTGAAGACATCAGCTGATGATATCTACTGAAGTCATCAGCTGATGAAACACCTGAAGGTCAAAGTCTGAAGATCAAGTACTGAAGCCTAGTAGTTTGTCACAACTGCTGAAGAGTACTTCTTCAGTAGTTGTGATATCAGTAGTTTTATATTTCTAGTTCAGTAGTTTATGTTTCAGTAGTTTTGTAAAACGACTAAGAGCTTGTTCTTCAGTCGTTGTAGTTCAGTAGTTTTATATTTTGTACTTAACACTCTGATATGTTCTCAGTAGTTGTGAACATTTCAGTAGTTTGTTAAGATTAGTTATTTTTGTATTAGATCTGCCAGTTGTCACTTTCCGTGATAACAGCAGTGATTGTTGCACTCTATATAAGGAGTGACAACCTATTGTAATCTGTAGGGGATGAATGAATGGAATGAATGAATGATTTGATTAGAAATATTCTACATCTATAAACATTCCTTGAAATCAGAAATATATATTCTCTCCCTATAACCGTATGCGCTCTTAATGCATACAAGTATCGATTGCTTGCTACAATTTGTCTAATTCTTGTTTGTATTCCGCTGCCTTGAATCCTAATACATCAAACTTGTGATCGCTGATCCTGTCAAATGGTATCAGAGCAGGTTAATCATTGATCGATCTAATAATTGATCATTGAAACTACTATTCAAGATCTAAGTTTGATTGAATTAGCTTTTGTTTTTTTTGCAAGAAACGGTTATAGAGATTGAATTTTCTGTAATTCTGCTCATTCATCCTGAGATCTTCTCTTGGTTTTCATTGAGTTTGTTGTGGTCTGTTTAAAACTTTTAAAAGCTTGAACTAAATTGTTTTGAACTAAAAATGACTACTCCCTCCAATGATCCTCACAATACTGGTTCCTCAACCAAGCCACTGATGCTGGTTAGGAATGAGTATAACATATGGCAAAGACGTATGCTCCATCACCTGTCTGTTAACAGCGCAGGTTGTTGGACATCAGTGGTACATGGTCCACACAAGCCTATGGTGAATAACCGGAAACCAATCAAATGGTTCCGAAGAGGAGGGAGCAATACTCAGATGAGGATAAGAAGTTGCTTGAAATTGATGCAAAAGCCCATGGAATTCTGGCCATGGCACTGCCAAATGAAATCTATTCTGGGCTAATGCATCATGAAACTGCCCATGACCTCTGGAATGCCTTGAAAGAACAATTTGGAGGAACAGATGAGGTCTTGGCAAATAATAGAGAAATTCTTGCCCAACAATATGAGACATTCTCTCATAGAAAGGGTGAGACACTGACTCAACAATATGAGTGGTTCTCTTGTTTGATCTCTGAACTAAAAATGGTCAAACTTGAGTACACAAATATTCAGATGAATAACAGATTTCTCAGATCACTGCCTGAGAGATGGGACACATATACTATTGTCCTACGCTCCAGTGCAAGTTTGGACAAACTATCTCTCACCCAACTCCATGGGAAACTGCTCACTTTTGAGAGAGAGATAGAACAGAAGAGAAAGCTGTCTTCATCTGGAAAGCTCACTAAGACTTTGCACCAGGCAACACTGCCTTGGTGGGTCATGAGTCAGAATATGTTCATCTGAATGCCAGTATGATGAGCATATAATTTCTCTTCAAGCACTTCTGATTCTGCATTTGTGAGTATTGATGGTAAGTTTACTGGGTGTAATAATGACAATTTATGCTTCATTATGGATGATCTCAAGGGGATTGCTGATGATGACTTAGAAGAGATGGATATTTTGAGCCAAATGGCCCTGATAAATATCAGATCTCAGAAGTTCTATAAAAGAACTGGAAGAAAATTCCCAGGACTCTCTGGCAAAACCAAAGTTGGTTTTGACAAGAGCAAGTTGAGGTGTCACAAATGCCAAAGGCTTGGACACTTTGCAAGAGAGTGTAGATCAACTGGATCTAACTCCACTGCACCCTTTGTGACTTTTCCTGGCAATAGTCAACAACAGAGAGGGCAACATCCTGTCACCTCTAGTCATCATCCTCAGCAACAATCTCCGGCATATTTTGTTCCTCAGGGTCAAATGCCATATCCGTACCCTGTTATTACATGCCACAGTCAAATCAAGTTCAAGTTCCTATGGCACCACAACCTCATGCACTACCAGAACCTCAGCCTTCCCAATCTCATCAACAAACTCAACCTCAACAACACAGCTTCTTCACCCCAGGAGTTGTTGACTGGAGCAGTTTACTAGATGACATGTCTGGTCATGATCAACTGTTCTCAGGTGCTGGTCAACATGGTGGTGACAGTCCTTTTGGGAATCTAGCTCTTATGGCTTTGGAGTCTGCTGATACTTCATTTTCTAATGCCTCTACATCACAGGTATCACAGGTATCCTCTGAGGCAAAAGCCAAATTATGTTCTGAACCATGCATAGCAGCATTTGCTCCATTAGAGAAGCAAATGTAGCTCTAATTAATAAGAACATTGAGCTAGAACAAACAATTTCCAAAAATAAAGCTGAGTTTGAGTCTGTGCTTAAAGATAAAAATGATGAGATTTATAAACTGAATTGCCAAATAATTGATGATAAGGCTAGAGAAGAAGTACTTCTAGAGAAGTACAAAGATCTCAAAGAAACCCTTGCAGTTACCCAGGTCGAGTGTGATAGATGGGTACAATCATGCAAAGGTTTTGAAATGCTTCTTAGTAAGCAATCTGCTTCAAATGTGAAGTTTGGAATTGGTTACAATCACACTGCTCCAGCTACAGATTTTACCCCAAGAGCAAAGGTAGAATCTGATGGTGAGAGTGATAACCAATCCATCACATCATGTGATCTACCTTCTGATACAGCACAATCAGAAGTAGCAGTCAGCATCAAGCCCTCTTTGAACCTATCAGCTGATGTTGATGGTTCAAATGCTGACCTTCACATGATTAATGAGTTGATCAACTCAGGAGTTAATTCTGAAGGTCCTGAAAGGACTAGAGAGCAGGATTTAACACCTGAAGTTCAAACTTCAACTGCTGTCAGTACTGAAGAGAAGAAAACTGGCAGTAGAAAGAGTTTGAAGACTACTAAAGAGGTTGTCAAGAAAGCAAACAACGCTTCCAAAGCATTGAAGAACAAGTCTTCAGTTGCTTCACCCTCTTTAGTTGATGATCAACCTAAGATGAAGAAGAAACCATGTGAAGTATGTGGTTTGTTCAATCATCTTACAGATGATTGTTGGTACAAAAGAGGTTCCAAACTCAAACTAAAAGAAGAAATTAATGAGAAAATGGTAAAAATGAAAACTGAGTTTGAGACCACATTTGTATGAGCAACATCAAATCCTGTAACCCTTAAGTCCTCAAAGAAATCCAAAAAGGAAGGGGTTAAACAGGTGACAAGTGAGGGTGCTCAGAAGAAGAAGGTGCAACATAGGAACTTATCAAACTCCACTAGCAATGTGTCTGATGAGCTGAAAGCTTTATCACAAAATCAGACACAGCTGGTTATGATGGTTCAACATCTGTTGGGTAGAGT
The DNA here is from genome assembly GCA_025506515.1 of Flaveria trinervia. Taxonomy (NCBI): domain Eukaryota; kingdom Viridiplantae; phylum Streptophyta; class Magnoliopsida; order Asterales; family Asteraceae; genus Flaveria; species Flaveria trinervia. The sequence continues at coordinate 47,008,596 of CM046446.1, forward strand.
TAACCAACTAGATGCTCTATGTTGAAACCACAGAAAAGGAGGTCCAAGCCAAAGGACTCCTCTTCTACACCATCTTCTTCCTCTCAGGCTGTTGTTTCAAATAAACCTGTTAGTTTACCATCTATTGATGAGACCAGGCCCAAAACAAAAAGGTTTGGGTCTCTAAAACTAACTGATTGTTATTTTGCAGGGTTCTTCAACATGCCAAAGTAGCATCTGGTATGTAGACAGTGGGGGATCTATGCACATGACTGGGAACAGCTCTCTTCTTCATGACTACTCTCAAGGAAAGAAGGGATTTGTCTCTTTTGGCAATGATGCTAGGGGTTACATCATCGGTAAGGGCTTTGTCTCCAATGGAGAAATCAAATTTGATGATGTTAATCATGTGGAAAATCTCAAGTACAATCTCTTGAGTGTCAGTCAAATGTGTGATAAAGGCCATGTTGCCCTTTTCACCAGTCAAAACTAGGATTCTGTCATCCAAAGTTTTGCACTTGATTGACAAGGTGTGGATGATCACACTCTCCTGAAAGCCAACAGGACAGGAAGAGTATGCCTTAGATCTTTCTAAGAAGATAGATCTCAAAGGCAATCCTTGCCTATTTTCCAAAGCCTCTTCTCAAGAATCTAAACTGTGGCACAGAAGGCTTGGTCATGTTAATCTCAAAAACATGAATCAGCTTACCCACAATAGTTTAGTCAGAGGCTTACCAATAAAGGAGTTCCACTGTGATGAAACCTGCACTGCGTGTTTAAAAGGAAAAAGCACAAAGTCTCATTCCCTCCTATTGAAGTGCCTAAGTCCACTGCCTGCTTGCAATTACTGCATATGGATCTATTTGGTCCTGTGAGAGTAATGAGCATGGCAAAGAAGAAATACTGTCTGGTAATTGTGGATGATTACTCCAGATTTGTATGGACTTTCTTTCTACATTCAAAGGATGAGGCTGCTCAGAAGATTATTCACTTTGTGCTGTATATTGAGAAGCAGTATTCCCTTCCAGTCAAGTGTATTAGGAGTGATAATGGAACTGAGTTCAGAAATCATACACTTGATGACTTCTATCTTTCAAAGGGAATCAAAAGGCAGTTCAGCATTCCAAGGACTCCAGAACAAAATGGAGTAGTGGAGAGAAAGAACAGGACCCTCATTGAAGCTGCAAGGTCCATGCTGGCTGACTCAGGTTTGCCAGTGACCTTTTGGGCTGAAGCTGTCAACACAGCTTGCTATGTGCAAAATAGAGTTTTAGTAAATCAGAGGTTGATGAAGACTCCATATGAATTCTCCATCATTTGGCTCCTCTGATTTCATTTTTCAAAGCATTGGGTGTCCCTGTTTTATTCTCAACACAAAGGATCAACTCCATAATTTGATCCTAAGGTGGATGCAGGGTACTTTGTTGGTTATTCATCTACTTGCAAGGCATACAGAGTCTTCAACTGCAGAACAAAGATGGTTGAAGAAACTCTACATGTTAAGTTCAATGAATCTCCAAAGGATAAGATTCCACAAAGCCCTGTGGAGTTATTTGATTTGGACATACTGCAATATGTTCCTTATCAAAATCCTGCTGTTGCTCCTGTCAACAGTTCACCACCTGGTGGTACTGCTGATGATGATGATGATTGCAGTACTCACCTCTTCAGGTTAGTGATCAGCTGCCTGACTCAGCTAGACTGATGTTCCTGTAGCTCCAGTAGCACCATCCACAACAAATGCTGATGAGATCTCTTCGAATTCAACTTCCTTTGAATTACCATCCACTGATTGGTTTCAAGGAAATGATTCACCATCACCATCTTTGCTGCTGAGCCTGCTACAAACACTTGCACAGATCTCATGTGTATCAAGATCTGAAGAATCACCCTATGTCTCAAATCATTGGTGATATCACTGCTGGAGTATCAACAAGAAGTCAATTGTCAAATTTCTGCTTTTATGCTCTCTTCATCAGTCAGCAAGTGCCAAAGAATTATCACATTGCTTTAAAGGACAATGGATGTTGATGCCATGCAGCTTGAGCTTCTTCAGTTCAAGAAACAGCAAGTGTGGGAACTGGTTCCTCTACCTCCAGGTAAGTGTGCAATAGGCACTAAATGGGTGTTTAGGAACAAAACTGATGAAAATGGGCTTATTGTTAAAAACAAGGCCAGACTGGTTGTTCAGGGGTTTGCACAAGAAGAAGGTATTGATTATGATGAAACCTTTGCCCCTGTAGCCAGACTGGAAGCAATTCGATTGTTTTTAGCTTATGCTGCTTATCAAAACCTTAAATTTTTTCAAATGGATGTCAAAAGTGCATTTTTGTATGGAAAAATTAAAGAAGAGGTTTATGTATGTCAACCTCCAGGCTTTGAGGACAATAAACATCCTAATTGGGTGTATAAGCTTGATAAGGCTCTTTATGGGTTAAAACAAGCTCCCAGAGCCTAGTATGAGACATTATCAAACTTTCTTCTGGAAAACAATTTCACTAGAGGCCATAGATAAGACTTTATTCATTAAGGAAGCTGGGCAGCATAATCTACTTGTTCAAATTTATGTAGATGATATTTTTTGCATCCTCTGATCCAAAGTTGTGTGATGCCTTTACAAAGTTGATGCAACAGATGTTTGAAATGAGTGCCATGGGAGAATTACAGTTCTTTCTGGGGTTGCAAATCAAACAAAAGGCTGATGGAATTTTCATTCATCAGTCCAAATATACAAAAGATCTTTTGCAAAAGTTTGATTTACAAAACTGTAAGCCTTGTTCTACTCCCATGTGCAGCACCACACAACTGGATACAGATTAGAAAGGTAAAGTGGTTGATGAAACACTTTACAGATGTATGATTGGATCCTTGATGTATTTAACAGCTTCTAGACCAGATATTATTTGCTACATGTGTTTGTGCTAGATTTCAGGCTGCACCTAAAGAGTCTCATCTGATTGCAGTCAAGAGATCTTTAGATATCTGCAAGGCACTCCATCTATAGGTTTATGGTATTCTACTACGGACATTCTGGTAAATTAGTTGCTTTTTCTGACAGTGACTATGCAGGGTGTAAGTTGACCAGGAAATCAACGTCTGGTGGATGTCAATTCCTAGGCAACTGCTTGATTTCTTGGCAGAGCAAGAAACAGACCTCAGTTGCTACATCAACTGCTGAAGCAGAGTACATTGCGGCTGCAAGTTGTACATCTCAGGTACTCTGGCTTCAAAACCAACTTTTGGATTATGGCATTTCAGAGACTAAGACTCCATTGTTAATGGATAGTGCTTCAGCTCTTTGCATTGTCAAAAATCCAGTCCAGCACTCTAGGACCAAACATATAGAGATCAGACATCATTTTATAAGGGATTGTTTTGAAAAAGGTCTGATTGATCCTAAGTTTGTGCCTAGTGCTGATGAGCTTGCAGACATTTTTACTAAGCCTTTGGATAGTTCAACTTTCCAAAACCTGGTGTTAAGGCTTGGTATGCTGCAGCTAGAATAAGTGACAACTATTGATGATCTGAGTAATAAGTACTGATGATCATTAGTACCTATGTCACATATAAGTACTGATGAGCTCTTTTACCCTCAGTAGTTTTATAACTACTAAGGCTAAATGTCTCACAAGTACTGAAGTACTTCATCTGTTCTAAACTACTGATGTAGTTACAACTACTGATGCAGTTACAACTACTGCAATCAGTAAAAACAGATAAGTACTGATGTCCTATGAAACAACTGAAATCAGCTAAAAAGACTGATGAATGTGTTGAGGACAGTATGAAACAGCTGAAAAGCTAAGAATTGACGAAAACAGCTGATGAGAAATTTCTCTTCAGTCGTTTGTACAACTGCTGTTTCATCTAAACAACTGAAGCAAAACCACGTCTTCAGTAGTTTTATAACTACTGATGACTAATACCAAGTCTTCAGTTGTTTACAACAGCTGATGACAAAACCACTGTCTTCAGTAGTATCATAACTACTGATGATAAACACCAAGTCCTCAGTTGTTTCAATCATCTGAAGTCAAAACCACGGTCTTCAGTAGTTTTCTAAACTACTGATGCCTAACACCACGACTTAAGCTGTTTCAACGTCTGAAAGGATAATACCATGTCAACGGTCGTTTAAAACTACTGATGACTAACACCACATCCTTCAGTCGTTTTCTTACCCGTACCCTATATATATCCCTGACCTAATCCTTCAATGCATCATCTTCTTCAAACTTAACGTTCCTCTCCAAAACTTCCCTCTTCTCCATGGCGTCTATGCAAATTAAACCGCGACACAACTGTGTTGCCTACCTCACTAAATCGCCCATCTGGACTAAGTTCGATACTGCTATCGATCTTATGGTTCAGTCCCAATACAACACGGCATTTCTTTTGAATCCCATACTACATGCCGAATCCTTGCACCAATTTTGGATGAACGTTACTGTTACCACTGGGGAGAACAACACACCATCCCTCCAGTCGGTCGTAAACAACAAAGAAGTAGTCATCACTCCTGAAATAATCCGCCAAATTCTTCAACTGAATGATGCTAGTTCCCCTGCTGGATATCCGAAGGGCACCATAGATCTATCCTTTGCTCAACATGGATATCAAGGCGATCTCAGTGCCTCCACTATCATGAAGAAACACTTTAATGACGCTGAGCGCCTGATTTTTCACATGGTGAATGTATGTTTGGCCCCTAAGACGTCGTCTTGGGATCAAATGTCGACAAAATGGCAGCAGGTAATGTACTCTATTCTTGAGCAACAACCACTAAATTTTTCAGAAATAATATTTTTAGAGCTCAAGGATATGGCTCAAAAACTAACTGCCAACCGTTGGATACTATATCCACGGTTCATCATGGCCATCATTACAAACAGCTTAATGCTGAGGGACTTGTTGGCTTGGGAGTCCCTGCTACGGCTGTTCTGCCGGAAGTATACTCCCGGCAGAACTCTGACCAGACACTCAAAATGGCTGCCAAGCTGCGAAAACCCACGCAGCTGGAACCCACAGCCACCACCTCCAACTCCAAAGTCCCCACCAAACCCACCAAAAAGAAACCCAAAACGGCTACTCAGGGAATTGAGTCCCCTGAGGATGCCCCTGTAACACAAACGCAGGATATATCCACTGGTCTAAAACCCCTAGTGGATACAATGACTCTTCCAGCCATAGCCGCTCAGGCTTCCTCTCAACAGGAGCCTGCAGCAACCACACAAGGGGTACCTACATATCTGGGATCTTCTTCACTTGAGGAGATTGCCATTGAAGAGCACCAACCTCCCCAGGTGCACACTGCTTCTATCCCTTCACCCCAAACAACGCCCCTCACAGCCCAACTTTAATAGTTGCACAAGTGCTGACTCAACTGCACTCCTCACCCCCTCCCCAGAAACCACTTACTACTGGGAATACCTCTACAATTGAGGGGGAGGAACACAGTGCATTTGAGAACCCACAGCACAGGGGTTTACAACTTCTATCTCCTGGTGTAGACAAGGAGTTTAGAATATCTAGTGAGGCTGCCACCTCCTCTGACTCAGCACATGATCAAAATGAGGCTGGTAACATTGCCAACACCTCACTAGAGGCAACAGCTGATGATGGACACTGTCCTGAGGCTGGAAGTCCCCAGTACCAAGCACAAGGGGCACATGCACCACCTGGTCTACACCCAGTGCATGTAAATCCTCCTCTAAGCAGGAGGTCAGATGATTCAGTTTCGGCTGATGATGACCTGGGCTTTTTCTATGATGTTCTTGCCCAGAACACAATCCTTGAAGAGAAAGTCAGTAGGCTGCAAAACCTACTTGACCAACTCTCACAAGGAGAAAGACCATCTGCCTCTACCCACCCACAGATGGCACCTTCACTTGAAGGTTCCCCAAACACTGAGCCACTCCAAACACAACCACCTGCCTCTGCTTCAGGCCCTACTTCTCAAGAACAGAACCCTCCTGAGCAAATAGGTGCTATACTTCAAAATTCCCTCCCTCTCATCACACCCATAATCACTGATATTGTGACTAAAGCCATTGATGAGAGGCTTTCCTCAACTTTACAGCCCTTGGTTGATGCTGCTATCCAAAAGACTCTTTCTGCGGTACAAACCCCTTCCTCCAATGCAACCAAAAAGGGGGAGAGTACTGCAGTGAAAGAAAAGAAGAGGAAAAGAACAGAGGAGAAGAAGGAAGAGAAGCAAGCCCAAGACGAGGAGAAAGAAAAGCAACCTCTTCTGCTCACTTACAAGCGAAAGAGAAGTGCTGATGATCACACTGCTGAAGACAAATCCTTGGAGGAGCTGGTCAAAGAAGCTGACACTACACACAGCCGATCCATGGATAAAATAATTGAACAACTCTTCAGGTAGGGGTTTGACACAGCCACACTGGATAGTGAGATCAGAAGGTTGGAAGTGCAAGAGATACAAACCCGATGGGCAGGGTATGATGCTCTTGAGAAAGAGAGATTGGAAATAATGATCCGCTTCATTGAAAAATACTTAGGAAGATCGTTAGTGGAGATTCGCGCATGGACCAGGGACAGCATTCTGGCTATAGCCACCAGAATCTGTCTGTCTGAGCAATTCAACAAAGGGATTATTGTGGAAGCCCTTGATGAGGCTGGGGCTGGTAAAAGGTTAGAGATGGCTAAACTCACAAAGGCGAAGCTAACTACAAAGATGCTAGATCAACCTTCCCTTCCACCCACTCAAACAGATCCTATCCCTCAAATCTCCCAACCAATCTCTAAGCCAAAATCCAAACATCCTCATTCTTCAAAACCAATTCCTTCACCAACCCAACCATCATCCAGTGATGTACCCAGAAGGAGGAGAAGGGTGCTGAGGATGGAAGAAGAAGAAGAAGAAGAGAGGAGGATGAAGATGATAGTCTGCCACTCTCTGCTGTTCTGAAGCTACCAAAACCCCGAAGTCAACCCATGATCACACCTGACTCTCAAAGGGAAATGGTCAGAGTCAAGATAGAAGAAGAAGAACAGCAGAAACAGCACGATGAGCAACTGTTGAAGATGGTTGACAAGGAATTTCCTCAGTCATCATCTATTCAAGCCATGAAAGGGCATGCTCAAAGGCTGTACACTCTCAGGCACACCTTTCAGTATCAGAAGGAGAAAGTGAGAGTATGGCCAGACCCCAGGGTGAGTTCTAGAATCCATAAAAGAACTATTCCACACAGATACAACGGCCAGGTACGAAAAACAATAGAGTCTACCATCATGTTGGCCGTTGTAGTCTCACCTTGGAAATCATTGATGAATTCAAGAAAGCTCACCAAGCAAAGAAGACCCCTCAAGCTTTACTAGAAAACAAGATGATTAAGAAGGGGTTGCTATATAAGAAGCTTGAAGACATCCAGAAGAATGAGCTCCAGTTACTCCTTGAAGGCAACCATCCTGATGAATTTGTATATAGGGAGGTAACTACGGTGGAGCTGAAAAATGGCAGGACCATGAAGTACTTATCAGAGTACTATGGTCCAGAGTTCTTCTTCGAAGGAGGAGCAGAAGAACTCTCTCAGGAGGAACAAGTTGTTCTCCTTGAGGCCTATGTTCGTGAGTCATACAAACTCATTATGGGGAAGTAAATCTCATGAATGGGATAACAACTCTGTGTCCAGTTCCCCAAAACAGAGTTCCCATTCATACTCTGCCAAACAAATATCTGAGATTTCTTCCCAGGCCGGAGCTTACATGGGTCATCTTCTCTACTGATCAAGAAGGAAAAAGACCAACATTTTGCCAACAATAAGTGGGATAATAAATAAGGTAGAGGTTTTGGCTGCATTGGTTCAGGGGGTGTTTGTTGGACCAAAAGAACCAATGAGCCAAGATCAGAAAACCTCTAAGTCCCACATGGTATCACAACAACTGCTGAAAGCCTCATCAGCAGTTTGACAAGTGCTGAAGACTTCAACAGCTGAAGATCAAGTGCTGAAGACTTCAACAGCTGAAGAACTAAAGTGCTGAAGTACAACAGCTGAAGAACACAAGTGCTGAAGCTGAAAGACCAAAGTACTGAAGATCAACAACTGATGTACAAAGTCTGAAGACAAAGACTGAAGACATCAGCTGATGATATCTACTGAAGTCATCAGCTGATGAAACACCTGAAGGTCAAAGTCTAAAGATCAAGTACTGAAGCCTTAGTAGTTTGTCATAACTGCTGAAGAGTACTTCTTCAGTAGTTGTGATATCAGTAGTTTTATATTTCTAGTTTCAGTAGTTTTATGTTTCAGTAGTTTTGTAAAACGACTGAAGAGCTTGTTCTTCAGTCGTTGTAGTTTCAGTAGTTTTATATTTTGTACTTAACACTCTGATATGTTCTTAGTAGTTGTGAACATTTCAGTAGTTTGTTAAGAGTTAGTTATTTTTGTATTAGATCTGCCAGTTGTCACTTTCCGTGATAACAGCAGTGATTGTTGCACTCTATATAAGGAGTGACAACCTATTGTAATATGTAAGGGATGAATGAATGGAATGAATGAATGATTTGATTAGAAATATTCTACATCTATAAACATTCCTTGAAATCAGAAATATATATTCTCTCCCTATAACCGTATGCGCTCTTAATGCATACAAGTATCGATTGCTTGCTACAATTTGTCTAATTCTTGTTTGTATTCCGCTGCCTTGAATCCTAATACATCAAACTTGTGATCGCTGATCCTGTCAACCTTAATCGTAGAAATGACCCTGATTTCTCCATGCAGTTACACAGGCAACACAACCAAGTTGCTCTGTTAAAATTCTAAGAAATATCCACATTTCTCAGAGGTTTGCCATTTCTTGGCTTTATCTAACTACTTCACCTCCCTCACCATTGATCCTACTCTGTATGAGGATCATCTACTTGAATTTTAGAAGACCTGCCAAGAGGTCATCATGGATGGGGAGAAGACATTGTCTACCACAATGCAGGGGAGAACAACCTTCATCATTCCGGTCATTATCAACAATCATCTTTAGCTGGATGATGAAGAAGGTGAGGTGTTCTTCCGGAAAGAAGCTGTTAACCACTCCTTTGAGAAGATGGGCTATGAGGGAGAATTCTTTGTAAAGACCTTAAGGAAAGGGAAGTTCTCATCCAAATTGAAATACCTACTTCTTGTGGTTATCCACAGCTTGTCTAACAAGCATGGAGGGTGGGACCAGATTCCTGAGGATCTCTCCTTCATAGTGTATGGAATGGTTCAAGGAGTCAAGTTCTGGTACTCAATTTGTTTGTACTAATTTACTTGCAAACTTGGACTCCTTAGAATACTACATGTTCCCTTGATATGTTCAATACATTCTTAACTATGAACTGGGCTCATAGTTAAGGGGAATAGGTAATATTCTTAATCTGAGACAGATGAAACCCAACATCTTTAAAATCTTGAGGAAGCCAATTGTTGGCTTCTCAAGGGTAGAAAAAGCCCTTGTCCCAAAAATGTTAGAGCTCATTGCTCAAGGTGACAACCTAGCAGCACAAGCTAGTGTTGAACTCACTCTCTCTTCTTTTCCATTTCTCAAAGAGAGATGAGTGCTCCTGAGTCTCCTATGTCTAGCCCACATCAGTCACCCACAACTGAGGTGGATACTTCTAAACCTGTTTATGATATCCATATGGAAGAGGCTCTCACTTCTACAATTGATTACATCATTAAGACCTCAACCATGGCAACTCAACCAATTGACACCTCAACTAAGGCTGCCAGTAAGCAAAGGAAATCTTGCAGCCAAGAACCTGAAGCTAGTGGTGAGAGAGAGGAGTTTGGTCTAATTATCTCATCCCCCAATGATCTTTTGATGAAGATGAGGGGAATATGAGGCTAAAGGTGCAAAAATTTTCATAAATATGCACCTATTTAGTCTCCAAGGTCAGTCATCTTGAATCTCAGGTGACTACCTTGTAAAATAGGGTCAATGATCAGCAACTTGAGATTTCTTATCTCAGGAAACAACTAGTTGGGAGATCTTTAAGAAGAGCTCAACCAGGAAAACAAGAACCTGTGAATGTGATTGACCTAACTCCTAGCTCACCTATGCAAGAGGGTGGTGCTACCAAAAAGGGGGAGAAAGTCATTGCAGTTACAGAATCTGGGTGTTCTTCAGGGAGTATGGACATTAAGGACTCACCATCCTCACTTGCAATTATGCATACTCAGCAACTTCCTCAAGTTCACATTGATGTGGACTCCATAGACTCCAAGGTATGATGAGAACAGAAGAGCCCTTATCATTCAAAGAGTTCAAGGGCAGCAAGAAGTCTTCAACTTTCAGACCTTGAACTTGTATGGAAGTCTTGATCTTGTCAGCATGCCACTTGTCAACCAAGACCAATCCAGACAAGCTGACAAGCTAGCTCAAAGAATTCAAGACATAATCACTAGAGAGTTCAGCTTCAGAAGTAGACTAAGGCAATCAGGCAATATCATCGGTCAAATAGATGTTGAGGCAGACCCTAAGATAAGCTTCATAGGGGAAACCTTGACTGAAGGCCTAGTGGTAGAACCTGAGAGTCATGTCTCACCATCATCAACTACTGCAGAGGTTCATTCCCTTTATGATACACCTACTGGTGAAGGTGCGTCTCAACCTCTCGCTGGCCAGAGCTTGGAAGCTACACCAAGCAATGAAGGCCAAAGCTCTCTCCACCCTGAGTCACAAAGGTCTAAGAGTGACAAAGGGAAAAGAAAAATGACTTTTGAGGAGATTGAGGAGGAGGAGAGAGAGAGGAAAAGGAAACTGAGGGGAGAAGGTTCCTCTACTAGGTCTGCAAGACTCATTGAAGCTGCTATGAGGGCTGCCCCAAGCCAAACACTCAGAATGATGAGTTGACGGCAGTCAGGATCAACTACTTGCAGACTAGGAACAATGACACTGATAATATCATCTCTCTCCCCTTAGATGAATTAAATAAACTGGCTGACATGGAATTGTCAAAGGTGAGAAAGGAGGCAGAGGATGCAAAGCTACTTTTCAAATCAAAGAAGAAAAAAGAAAGAAAAGACTATACAGGCATGTGCCTACTGTTTCCCCAGTTCAAGAAAGTCATGTACAAGAAGATGTGGTTCCACAAGAACCTGAGATAGACAAAGAAAAGGATAGGATCAAAATGATCAACTACCTAAGTGCCATAGGCCTTTATTAGGCTGCTGCACATCTACCCTTACCTTATGACTACATTGAGTTTGAGTACCTCAAACAACTTGAACTTGAGATAGTCAAAGAAAGAAAGATCATCAAAAGGAATTTCAGGGAAGAGGTTGCAAAGTCAAGACCCATCATCTAGAAAAGTATGAAGAAGTCTGCTAATAGACATAGGACGATGAGCTTTTTGAAGCTGTATGGATTCTCTGGAAGGAGACTTGGCCCTATGTCTTTGTCCACTATGGATGAGCATATCAGGGTAATCAAGCAAAAGATCAAGAGTGGAGAGCTAATGGACTTACACTCCCCTCCATGTCAAGCTCCACCTAAAGTGAAGATTAAGGTTGAACAACCTAAGACAACACAACCTGAACCTCCTACTGAGACTCAACAAGCTTTATCTTCTAATCCATAGTAGGGTCAAACTCCCTCTCCTTCTGAACCTGTGAGGGAGGAAGACCCAACTAAGAAAGACAAAGAAGATTAATCAGGTGTTGCAGGCCAGTCTTCTTAGTTAAAGGATGAAAAAGGAGAAAAAGGATGGCTTCTAGACCAAAGCTAATAAAGAAGAAGAAAGAAGCATCCTTCTCCAAACCTCAGGATGACTCATCAAGAAGACCCATCTTGTCCTGGACATACTCTACAAATCCAGAAAGATGACATTTAATCAGAGACCAAGGTATTGAGAATGTGTACACATGGCAAGACATGTTTAATCTGCCTCTGCATGATCTATTTGACATGAGAAGACATTTTGAGAGTCTGAGTGAACCTAATCATATCATGAAGAAAAGGATGGTTATCATCATAATAAGGACTGTAAATATATGAAGTCTTCAAAGTGTTTTTGGTAGCATCAACCTAAGGGGTGTTTGTAAGGTTTAACATGAGGCTGATGCAACCCAAACACCAAAAGTCTCTCTTGCATGCATGAATAGGTGTACTAAAGTAGAATGCTTCGGAAGTTTCACACCAACAACAGAAAATATTCTAAGTGTGAAATCTTCGGAAGCCAAGACCAATATATTCCAAAGCCAAAGATGAAGTCTTCCGAAGCTTCAAACACAAAGTCTTCCAAAGCCAACACTAGAAGATAGATTTCTTCCAAATACTTTTAGAATACATACTTTATCTAATGTACTTTTTACATAAAGTTGGACCTCTTTCCGCTGCAACTCTGATGAGACACCAACTTTACATAAGTTGGTGAAAGGTCCATGCTTTTGGTAACTGTACATTGAAGTCTTGAGTCTGTAACTTTCTACTTTATGTGCTTTATCCTTTTTGTAATATATTAGGATGTGAGCTATGGCATTACATAGTCACTAGTCAAAAGGCAATATGCCTTTTGACTCTACATTTGATTTTATTGTTGTCTAGTCAATTGTATCCAGTTGGCCTTCAAGGTATGGGCGGCTGTAGGATGTAGTATATGTATCTCAAGTACTTGTAACTTTCTAATTTGCTTTGTAACATTTGTAATAGAACTTGAGAAGCAATACACATCATTCTTGAAAACAAATTACTTGTGTGTTTTTGCTATCTTATTCTGTCTCTTATTTACTTTTGTTCTTAGCATCTTTACTCAAAGGTTAACTAGTTCCCTATTTGATCTGTTAAGTGTTCTTGGAAACTCTCCTTATTCTGTTGTTGTGTTGTAAGTGCATACCCTTCAACAGTCTTGCACTACATTTTCTGATTATGTTAATAGTGAGAATGATTCCATCGTAAAGAGTAACGAGAAAAATAAGTCTAATTGTTTTGAAAAATTCTTTTCTCGACCTATTCTATCTTTTACCCCCAACGAATATGTTTTCATCAAATAACATTATCATCTGAAGCGGGTACAAGTGGTACTAGTACTACATGTATTCCAGATGACAACTCATCTTCTTTTGTAAATAATCATTCTTTTTCAAATAAAAACAGACCTAGAGACATGTATAAGACATACAACTATGTTGATTCTAGATTGTCTGACTGTGATGAGGAAATATATATTGATAAAATTCCTACCTTATTTCATAACAGACCTAGATTAAAACCACACTGTTTTCAATGTGGTAAAGATGATCATGTAGTTAAACATTGTCCTGAGCTTCATCCTAGACATGTTAATAGGAATCTATTTGAGAATAGGTTGACTCAGTTGGTTAATAATTTCTTTTGTAAGAAAACTGTCCCTCCTAAACCCAAATTCGTTCAAACTTGGATTCCTATTTCACCTGGTTATTCTGTTCTTTGATGTTCATGCAAGATTCATCCATTAAAGTTGAAAACAATATTTGGCATGTTGATAATGGATGCTCTAGACACATGACGGGCCTAAAAGGTCTATTGACCAATTATCGAATAATCAATGGAGGTTACATCGCATTTTCTAGCGACAAGAAAGGAGGGAAAATGATTAGCCAAGGAAAAGTATCCCACGTTCTCTTACTTTAGAAAAAGTTAACTATGTACCTGAGCTTGCATTTAATCTGTTGAGTGTCTCTCAGATTTGTGACAAAGACATTCCGTCTTGTTCAAGTCCAATGAATGTCTCTTTAAATTTTGAGATGAATATTCCAGATGAAATAGGACTCATGAGGGCACCAAGAAAGAATCACATATATCTTCTAAACATGGGTTCAAAGGAATCAATTTCTATCATCACCTGTCTTTTATCCAAAGCTTCTACTTCTGAGTCTTTCTTATGGCATCGTAGATTGGGCCACGCTAATTTCAAAAATATAAACAAATTAGTTAAAACCAATCTTGTTAGGGGACTACCTTTAAAAGATTTCTCTGTGGTTGAAAAATGTATGGCATGTGCCAAGGGCAAACACAAAAGAAACCATATAAGCCAAAACTCGAAAATAGCATATCTAATCCACTAGAGTTGTTACACACTAATTTGTTTGGCCCAATCAGTATTAAATCAATTGCTAAAAAATCTTTCTTTCTTGTGATAACAGATGATTTTTCCAGGTAATCTTGGGTAAGATTTCTTGCCCACAAGGAGAGGTTGCCGAGGAGTTGTAGAAGTTAATTCTTTCAGTCGAGACGATAAGGAAGAGGAAGGTTTTGGCAATCAGAAGTGACAATGGTATTGAATTCAGGAATCAAATTTTTGATTCGTATGGTGCTGCCAAAGGAATTTTAAGACAATTCTGTGCTGCGAGGACCCCACAATAGAATGGTGTGGCTGAACGAAAGAATCACACACTTGCTGAAGCCGCTCGTACAAAGTTGATTGAATCTTCCTTACCCATCTTCTTTTGGGTTGAGGCGGTGAATTGTGCTTCATACATTCTGAACAGGGTGTTGATAGTCAAAGATAAAATGAAGACTCCTTATGAACTCTTTCATAAGAGAAAACCTTTATTGACTTCTTTAATCTATTTGGCTGCTCGTGCACTTTATTGAATACTCAGGCACAGAAGATGAAATTTGGTGCCTTATCTGATGAATGTTACTTCGTCAACTATTTTTCTTCTCAAAAAGCTTATCAGATATATATATGAGAACTCGTATTGTTCAAGAGTCCTTCTATATTGATTGACAGGAATCTAATTCCTCTAATGTTTGATCTGAACTAGAATGGTTCTTTAACTCCAATATGGTGTTTAAATCTTTCAATCTTCTAGCTTTTTTGATGATGCGTCTATCTCCAATGTTCAAACAAATATCATTCCTACAACTCCATTACCTGTCATTCTTCAAGCTCCTCCACCACATCAGCAAACAATGCTACATCAGTTGATATTGTATCTTCTTCATCATTTGACCTTCCACCTCCACCTATTTTTGCATCCCTTCCACATCACCTACATCTACATCATCTCAGCCGGTATCACCTATCTCTCCAATTGACTTTACCTTACCTTCAATCTCACTATCATCTACCCATCAACAACCCATTAGCCAACCGTCTCCAATTAACTTACCCATGCCCACTGATTTCAAAACCTTGAAAGATCATCCACATGATAACATCATAGGATCTATCACCGATGGAGTTCAGACGTCGAGTCAACCTGGTTTGATTAACGTTTGTCTATTCTCTTGTTTTATATCCAAATCATCCCGAAAAATGTTAGTGCAGCTCTTTAGGACCCTTGCTTGGTTGAATCGATGCAATTAGAGCTGCAACAGTTTAGAAAACTCAAAGTGTGGACCCTGGTCGATCTTCCATCTAACAAATGTCCAATTGGCATGAAATGGGTGTTTAAGAACAAACCCGATGACCGTGGAATTGTTGTAAGAAATAAGTCCAGATTAGTGGTCCAGTTTGCTCAAGAAGAAAGGATTGACTACACCGAATTCTTTGCTCCTGTCACCCGTCTTAAAGCCATCAGAATCTTTCTAGATCATGCCGCCCATAAGCAGTTCAAAGTCTATCAGATGGACGTCAAATGTGCATTCCTTTATAGCGATATTGACGAGGAGATATATGTGTGTTAACCACCAGGTTTTGAGGATCCCAACATTCCTGACAAAGTTTACAAGCTTGATAAGTCCCTTTATGGTCTTCATCAGGCACCTCGGATCTGGTATGAGACTTTAACACACTATCTCTTAAGAAATGGTTTTTCTCGTGGCACAACTGATATGACTTTATTCAAGAAGGAAGTGGATGGTGAGATGCTGATTGTGCTAGTCTATGTTGATGATATTATCTTTGGCTCCACCAATCCAAAGTTGTGTTTGGAGTTCGAGGAGGTAATGCGTAGTCGCTTCAAAATGAGCATGATGGGGGAGATGTGCTTTTCCTTGGACTGCAAGTTGAACAAAAGCCAAAGGGAATTATCATTCATCAAGAGAAGTATGTTAAAGAATTTTTAAAAAAATTGAAGATGGATGACGCTTCTTCTGAATAACTCCATTTACTGCTCAAACATGTCTCACTCTTGACGAGAACGGGAAACCTATTGATCCTCATCTTTACAGATCAATAATCAGTTCCCTTATGTATCTTACAGCAAGTCGTGCTGACATCACCTTTGCTATAGGATATTGTGCCCATACCAATCTGCCCCGAAAGAGTCTCATGAAAAAGTTGTAAAACGAATATTTCGTTATCTTAAAGGCTCTTCACGTTTAGGTCTTTGCTATCCATATGGTGGGAATTTTGACTTACATGCTTATTTTGATAGTGATTCTAATGGTTGCAGGTTAAACAGAAAGTCGGTTACTAGGGGATGTCAATACCTAGGGAATTGTCTAGTTTCCTAGCAAAGCAAGAAAACAAACCACGGTTTCTCTCTCTACGAGAGAAGCAGAATACATTGCTGCTTCCAGCTATTTCTCACAAGTGCTCTGGATACAACACCAAATGATTGACTATGGGATCAACTTTCTCCATACACCATTATTTTATGACAACGGAGTAGCCATTGGCATCGCCAAGAATCCTCTTCATCATTCCCGAACCAAGCACATCGATACACGGATTCATGCTATCCGTGATGCTCAGGAAAAGCGCTTTATTGATATTATTCCTATTGACACTAAAAACAAAAAGCAGATCTTTTCACTAAAACATTTGATAAACCTCATTTTATGAATTGATCTCTATGTTAGGTTTAATATCATTTTAAAACCTCTTAATTTATCAAACCATATTATGTATATATTGTTTAATATTTTCTCTTTATTCTCTTTCTTTTCCTTTTGTTTTGTCCGTTCCATCTTTCTTCATCATTTTTACATAAAAAATAAATAAATCAATAAAAATACAAAATAAGAATTATATATATATATATATATATATATTATATATATATATAATATCAATATATATTAATGTTGCTGATAGTGACATATAGTCAAGTAAAAAATTTCTACATTTTGCTTATTCGTTGAAATTTAGGGGGAGATTATATATTAAATGATCTTGTTGTTTTCCTTACATAATAAAATGAGACGTCTGGATGTTGTAAAGAAGGTTAACGGTATTGTGTGGGATATGCTTGATAGGTCCAACTAGAAGCGAAGTAAACAGTCATCTTGTAGCTTAATTAAATGAGCAAGAAACTTAATGACTCAGATAGTTCCCGTTGACATTTTTTGGCATTCACAAAGTCTCAAGTCCTTGTTGAAAATGGGTTGAGAATGTGACATCTCTGTTTTGAGTTATTCTTATCTAAAGTATCTATGTGTCAAAACAATCCACCCTATCTCTAATGCTATATGCTCTCTTATATTTGTATCAAAGATGCACCTTACTATGCTCTATCTGGTGCTTATCTCCTCTGCTATGTGTGAACAATGACCTGGAGTGATGAATTCCTCTGATTTACGTTAGTATTGACCTGGAGCTCTTATTAGCACAATATGATGATCTTCTTTGTTATATGTAAGTATAGACCTGAAACTCTCATCTTTAAGACTCAATTGATTAACTCCTCTAATAGTATAGACCTAGAGCTCTCATCATATGATGTTTATAAGGGCATTATTTCTTTTATGTCTATGTTGTTTCTGAGAGGAAGAGTCATGCAGAGCGTGACATTTGTTCAATACATCATGAGAACATGTTAAGTTTTTTTGCCAAATGTCTGTGGGGACTAGGTCATTCTATGTTTTCTTTAAAATGAATCAAAACATGATAAAAATCGATGCGGTGCACTCGTTGAAACGAAGAAGGCATGGACTTGAAAGGATGAGAATATCAGCAATCCCACCAAACTTTAACTCTCTAGAAGATTTTTTTAGCTTCTCGTTCATATCCTTTTATACTGTTTGGTTTTGATTTTGTTCACGAAATTATACGTGAAAAATGGTGAAGTTTTGTGGAGCTAATTTCTTTTAATTTCTTTTATTTTGTTTACCTTATTTTCATTCTTTTTTATTCTTTTTCTTATTTTTCTTTAAAATTATTTGTTAATATGTCATTCTCATGCGTTTCATCTGTTTGTTAGATTAAATGGTGAATCTAAAGTTCGATGAGAGGAACAACATTACTGCTATTTTGGACGACTCTCATCCAAAAGCTGCTGGTTTTAGAGACTGCATACGCTGGTTGCAGAGATCTCTAATTGCCTACGTGATTCCTCATTCGACTACTATATATGACTTACATATCAGAGATTTTTGGCAGACGGCTGAGTATGACACGAGAGCCAATCCACAGAGGATTGTGGCTAGGGTGATGGGGAATGAGCTGGTCATTACTACAGAGATTATCTCAAGGATTTTGAGACTTGATGAGGATATAGGAGAGGAGCTTACATTATCTGACCAAGAGGTGTTTGATGCTTTCAGATCTATGGGGTATGAGGGACTTTTGTTTGGAATAAGGAGGGAAATAAAAAAGTCCTTCCTGTCCAAAGAATGGAGATATATAGCCCACGTGTTATCATGTGCTTAGATCATCGAAAATGTGGATCTAATAGGCCAAATCTGGACTGGGCTAATGCTATGGTGATATATTGAAGAGGAAGGAAGGCCAGCATTGCTCGTTTGATCTTTGATTGTATGGTTGAGAATGTTATGGCACTGAAGTAGGACAAGTGGCTTCGGTACCCATGATTCATTCGGATGATTATTGATGATCTCATTCCCAACATTCCCCGACATGGAGTGTTGGTCCATTTGATAGATCTACAGTACAAATGAGTTGTTGAATCGTTCAATATCAAATACCAACAATAGATAAGAAGGATGATGAAGATTGAGAACAATAACAATTCAATCAAAGTAAGACAATGATGATCAATATACTCAATAATAAAAAAGCACAATGATATTTCTATGAAATTACTGCTTATAAAGGTTACTTGCAACAAGGATAAATAGTTAGGGTTATGCAAGATTAATTCACAATGAAAATGATCAAAACTATATATAGCAGTCTTAGTTTCACAGACAGTTCCGCTGCCAGCGAAACTATTCTACCGAAACTATAGTTTAGCTCGGTAGAAACAATAGTTTCACCGAGAGTAAGCTAACATAAGACCTATTACAAGGAAATATAAACAATCTAATCTCAGGTGAGTCCAACCTATGCATGATCTTCAATACTCCCCATAGGTTGGAACTCACCGACTTCAATCGTCTTGATTTGTCTCATCAGCTCCAGTCTCCCCCGCTGCCTTTGATCTGTCCTTTACATCTCCTGCAGCAACCTCCTTAGGGGCTTCAGTAAATGATTCACCTTGGTCTCTTCCTGCTTCATTAGCCCCTTCGGGATGAGCCTAGCTTGCTCAAATTATCTAGTCAAATCTTGTATATCCATGTTTAGATCATCTTGGCCCCTCACTCTTTCTGCAAGCCTCTTCACCTCTACCTTCACACCTCTGATCTTATTAGCCACAGTCAAAATATACTAGCTTCTTTTCTCATCTCATCACCCACACCTGCTTTAATATGATTCTCGCAAAGAACCAACAGGTATTCATAAAAAAAACTAACATCTCCATCGGATCAAATACCTTGAATTCACCGCCATTCTTCACTCTTATCACTCCCCTGCCCCCCGTATTGTTGTCATAAAACCATTTCTCAAAGTTCTGTAGTTGCTAGGGG
Source organism: Flaveria trinervia (assembly GCA_025506515.1). Taxonomy (NCBI): domain Eukaryota; kingdom Viridiplantae; phylum Streptophyta; class Magnoliopsida; order Asterales; family Asteraceae; genus Flaveria; species Flaveria trinervia. The sequence continues at coordinate 47,028,258 of CM046446.1, forward strand.
AGGGGATCTGCCAATTTGACCATGTTCACGGTCTTTGGGGGTTTCACCCTTAGCACAATATTCCCTTCCCAGTCTCTTAGTCCTAACTTTCTTCGATCATCTTCTTTCCGCTTTCATAAATTCGAAGGACTCAAAATTGTCATTCAAGCCATTTTTTATCTCCTTCTCCAACAATGAAGCTCATTCACTAAGATAGGCGTTTAGTAATGGCAATGCTGCCATCCTCCTCATATCCTATTTGGATAAGGTCTTGAAAGCCTTCCTCTTGTGCATGTAAGAGATACCACCCCCTCTCCTCTTAATCATAAACATGTTAAGGCTGGGGTTATAACACCAACTGATGATTCTCTTGTCAGCCTCCTTTTTGCTCAACCCTTCCAAGTTTTGGAATAAGAGAGTTAGCTCTTCAGGCTCTTTTTCTTTGACAAACCATTCCTCTTTATCCATTTCAAACATATCTCCATCTAACTATCCCTTCTTGGCTACATATACTAATGGCCTCTCATTAACCTTATAATATTCTGGTTCTGAATCATAGTCAACTAGCTGTTCATCTTCTTCTTCTTCATCGATAGCCCTTTACCTTTTAAGTTTCCCTTTCAACTGATTTCTCCCTCATTACCTCCTCACCAACCAAATCTTTATCTATATCAAATCCCATATTGACAAACCCAGCTTCCATTATTTCCTCCACATTCTCCATAGTTTCATTCTCCTTCTCCACTCCAGAACCTCACACTCCTCCAGTTGCTGCACCAAATGTGCCCTCTCCTGCCCTAGAGGATTTACCCAAATTCAGGAATGGGTATTTGGAAGTATCAGTTAAATCATCTAACTTAGATTGAGTTAGTGGATTGGGTAGGCTAACAATAGCTTTTAACTCATTTATTTGCTCAAACAGCTTCTTTATCAACAGGATTTGATCCACCAACATCTTCTTCATACCTTCAATCACCTCATCCTTTTGACTCTCTCTAATCTCTTGATTAGTAAGTTTTTTTCATCATGCTTAGCTTATTATAAAGAGAGTTGTTGAGATTTCTAATCACATCTTCATCTAATCCACCTCTCTCCTCTCTCCTTGAGGTCTCTATAAATGATTGTTGTCTTTGTTTAATTCTTCTTTCAGACTCACTCACATCAGTTTTCTTCTTCGATCTTCTCTCTTTTTCAACCTTTAGCCATTTCATTCATCTCCTCTTCAAAGTCATAATCCTTTTCCTTCGCATATCTTTTTCTTTTCTTAGCAGCATCTGTCTGTTGTGCCCTGGTCTCCTTAGCTCTTTTATTTTTTGACTCGTCCACCCTCTTGATATAACTCCATCTTTTAGATGGATACATGTTTTCCCACAGATGGGTGATCTTTCCACTGAAATCATGACAGATGGCACAGTAGTCTATGAAGATACGGGTGTTCATCTACACCAACCTTTTAACCTCCCTGTGTCTTAGCAAATTAGGAATAGATCATCAAAGATCATGTGTAGAAATCTAGGATAAAGCAACCATTTATCCTTCTTAGTGCCATCACGTTCTCTGCCGTACATGCAAATATCAGCCTAGCAATGTTTGCCTTCTCTCCTTTGTAGCATAACACCATGGCTTTTGCCTAGTCTACATTCAGCCCATCTGATCCACCTTTACGGTGATCTAAACAGATAATAAAGATGTGAGTTATGTATCTCCATTGCTTGGAAGGAAGGACTTCTTATCCTCTTTTCGTGTACCAAAGGATAGTCCCTCATATCCCATCTGCCTAAACGCCTCAAATAGCTCCGCATCAGTCATAGAAACTTCCTCTCCTATATCTTCGTCTAGTCTTAGTATACTCGAGACCGTCTCAGCTGTAATAGTCACCTCATTCTCCAAAAACTTAACTATCCTCTGTGTGTTTCCTCTCGTATCATACTTAACTGATCTCCAGAAATCTCTGATGTGAATATCATAGATGGTAGTAGAATAATATATAGCATAAGCAATAGGAGATCTTTACAGCCAGCGAATGCAGTCTCTAAAGCCAACTGCTTGAGGATGTGTATCGTCTAAGATGGCTATGCTGTTGTTTCTCTCATCAAATTTTAGTTTTGCTATTTAAATCTGAAAAGCAAATGAATGCATTAGAATAAAGTATGATGCTAATATGAAATAAGGATAAGAAAAGAGTAAAGATTACACAAAATTAAATTAATTTCGCTGGCCAAAACTATAAATTGAATAAATTTTAGTTTTGACAAGTGAAAGTATAGTTTCGCCAGCAAAGGAACATTAGTTTCGGCAAGATAGTGAAGTAGATTCGACAAGCTGAAAGTATAGTTGCGGCACAGCGAAACTGAAGTTTAGTCAGCAAAACTGTTAAGTTCACTCAGCTAGCATAACCTCATAGTTTCGCTAAAAATCATGAACTTTCGTTCAGTTTCGCTGAACTATCGATACTTTCGCAATAAGAACTGCGAAGGTACCGAAGAGTCTCGATCGAATAGACCCACAATGTTGCGGTTTAACATGGATTAACTTATGGTTCTGAGTTCGAAACTCACTTGCAAGCAAGATACAATGGTAAATGAGTAATCAAAATGACAAATTGTCAAATACGCATACAGAGGTCACGGAACAACCCTAAGAAGTCTAAACATTCGATAGTGTGAAAATGAGAAAATAATTTCGCAAAATAAGTTAAATAGCAAATAGTTTCGCAGACAGCAAAACTGGTCGAAATTGACTTCGCACAGAGTGAAATTACCGAACGAAACTCCAATTTTGCATTTTGAAACTGTTTGAGAAAGTATAGTTTCGCTGAACTTAAAAAGATTTTAAGAAAAAAATTATTATATTTTATTAAGACCGAGAACTGAATCAATCATGAGATCATATCTTCAAGATATACTTTAGCACAAAGATGAAATTAATCATCGACAAGCAATAAGATCATACTGATAACGGAATCTAATCACAGTCTACGAATAATTTTAGAATTTCTCAAACAGATCAAAAACGATTGCTGATATGTTTGTCAACTTAAACCCATGCCCTATCTTTTTCAACAAGCATGAAATGATTTGTTAAGATTCGATTAGATACTTTAGAATACTAGGACCCCATAATCATTTGGCGAAAACCCTCACCCAACCTCAGGATTTCTTGAATTTTGTTATGATCTTTATAGAGCAAGGCTTGTGCATTAGTGTGCAAGTGATTATCAATAAAATATGCATTCTGTGATGAATTCATTGTTGAGATGATTTGACACTACTTAGACCAAAATGGTGAGAGCTCCAGGACTATACTCACGTATAACAAAGGAGATGACCATTTAGTCATATGCCGATGAGAGCTCTAGGTTAGTACTATCATACAGCAAAGCAGATCATCACTCCAGGTCGGTACTTCGTACAGCAGAGGAGATTAGCACAAACATAAGCCACATAAATACACCAATCATGGCTCAAAGATATGGCTTATATGATTTGTATCATGGTGGGTAAAAGATCAATTCTCAATCAAATTTTTGTCGGGACTCAGTTTTCATGCAGGCCAAAATGATTGTGTAAATCCAGACGTCCTTAAGCATATATTTTAATTTAAATCATTATGTTGTTGTCTAGTTTATTCTTCATGTTGAGTTTACCAAGCATATCATTAAAGAATCTGTTTGTTTTTTTATTATTTGCACATTAAAATTAGATGTGAAACAAATAACAATATCAGTTACTATCATTTCTTATTTTAAATGTAAGTCATGCACAAACAAGCATATCCAGAAGATATACAATCATTTCCCGTAATCTCGACTTAAGTTCCCAAATCTCTTTTCATTTTTTTATTTACTTACTCTCCGCCTAAATTTCCATACCTAAGAAAGATGTGGAAATTTCCATTTTTATTATATTTTTTTATTATTAAAGAAATCAAGATGTTTAAAGAAAAAGAGTTTTAAAATGATATTAGACCTAGCATAGAGATCAATTCATAAAAGCGTGGTCTATTACATGTTTTTTTATGAAAAGATCAGATTTTTGATTTTTTGTGTCAATGGGAATAATATTAATAAAACCTTTTTCCTGAGCATCATGGATTGCATGAATCCATGTCTTAATGTGCTTGGTTCGAGAATGATGAATAGGATTCTTAGCAATCCCAATGGCTACTTCGTTGTCACAAAACAACGGTGTATGGAGAAAATTGATCCCATAGTTAATCATCTGGTGTTGTATCCAGAGAACTTGTGAACAACAACTAGAGGGAACAATATATTCTGCTTCTCTTGTAAAGAGAGAGATAGTGGTTTGTTTCTTGCTTTGCCATGAAACTAGACAATTGCCCAAGTGTTGACATCCTCCCATGACCGATTTTCTGTTTAACCTACAATCATTAGAATCACTATCAGAATAAGCATGTAAATCAGAATTCCCACCACAAGGATACCAAAGACCAAAACGAGAATAACTTTAAGGTAAGGAAAAATTCGTTTTACAACCTTTTCATGAGACTCTTTCGGGGAAGACTGATATCGAGCACAATATCCTACAACAAAAGTGATGTCAGGACGACTTTCTGTAAGATACATAAGGGAACCGATCATAGATCTATAGAGATGAGGATCAACAGGTTTCCTGTTTTCGTTAGGAGTGAGGCACGTTTAGTAGTAAGAGGATTCATTTCAGGAGATGCTTCATCCATCTTGAATTTCTTCAAAATTTCTTTAACATACTTTTCCTGGTGAATGAGAATACCCTCTGGCTTTTGCCCACCTGTAGCCCAAGGAAAATGCACATCTCCCCCATCATGCTCATTTCAAAGCGACTACGCATCACCTCCTCGAACTCCGGACACAATTGTGAATTGATGGAGTTGAAAATAATATCATCGACATAAACTTGTTCAATATCAATATTTCATCAATTCCGGATCAAATTTGAGTGTTATTGATATGGAAATTGATTGAAGTTTGCTTGTTATTGGTTGGGAAAGCTCTGTCAATCATCAGATCTCAAATCCTTTGAGATTTGGGCAATTTCAGACTGATTTTGTGTTGAAAAAGCTTTTCAGCTTCGTCCATTGAAATTACCAATTCATCCAGCGAAACTGTCTGTTCTTTCAGCGAAACTACAAGTGTTTTACACTTTGTAGTTAATTTCAGCATCTCATCGAAAGTAGTGATCTTGAACGAAAGTTCAATAGTGCTTGTGTGCATATTACAAGCGAAATTGATGTCGAAAGTATCTTTGAACGAAAGTTCAAGCTTGTTTTGTGAGAAATTGTCGGCGAAACTAAGCAACCTAAAGCATTTGCTGGCGAACTGCTGCCGAAATATCCAGCAAAACTATTGTCGGCTCAGCGAAAGTAGATTTCACTACGAAACTAGCTCTGCAAAACTACAATTCCGGCGAAATTATCATTTTTTTGGAGAAACTACAATGTCAAAGATGAATTTTTCCCCTTAGTTGCGATTAATTGATTTCATCCCGACAAAAGAAATTTTCATCAATTTTAAAAGAAATTAAAAAAAATTAAAAAAAATTTATTTTTCCCGAGGGAGAATTATTTTAAAATATTTGGAGAAATATTTTTGAGGCGTTTAATTGTTCAAAAATTTTGATAAAATGTCATCTTCAAAAGACTTTAAATCAGATAATCTCATAACGACATAAAGCCGGATTGACTCTTTTGCAGCAATAAAGAAAGAAAAATTGACAGATTTGATTAATCGATTCTTAAAGATGGTGTTGATACATATATGTACCTAGATCCTGATCTGAATGTAATATGTCTTACACTTATGTAACTATTGGGTACTTAATGAAATACAAATGTTTGGTTATGTTTATAATGTATAATATTTTATTAATGAGTTGTTTAACGCATATTGACTTAATTATATAGGTTTGTGATTGTTTGAAGTGTCATACGTAATGTTAGAATATTGAATACACTCAAACTTGATGAAGTGAAGTTCTCATGCTTCCGACTGGACCATCCGCCCCAACAGTGGTCATGCGTCCGAATGGCCATGCGACTGAGTGTCCATGCGCCTAATAGTCTATACGCCTGAACAACTTCATGCATCAGACTCAGTCGCACGACTGAACACTCAGTAGTGCGAATGGATCAACAGCATGGCTCAATCGCATGAATGAACCATGCTAATGGTTCAGTCGCCCGAATGAGCAATCCTAACCTATAAATACCACCTAATTCGTGGAAAAATGTAAGCATTGAATCCACTTTGACTCCAGACGTACCCTAGCCGTCCAGAACCGTCCAAGTTCGTACTCCAAGTTCATAGAACGCTATAGATCGATTCTCAATCAATTCTTGACGTTAGATTCAAGTCGTTGTTGTGTCTACGTGCGTTCTCACTAATTGGATCGCGAATCAAATAGGATTCCGCACTATTTGGTTTGGTTTAACACGTTAATCAGTAGGTGTTTGGTCAAATACCATATCCTAACAAGTGGGTATCAGAGCAGCAGGCTATTGATTACGTGTTGATTCAATTGTTTCGATACAAAATTGTGTTTTTGCATAAAAAGTGCAATCGTTTTGTGTCTAACGAAGTCTTGGATGGTTCCTAATCGAAAAGTGAAGTTTTTCCGGCATACGGCTATTAGGGTTTGATAAAATTCGAGTTTTTACGGCCAAAACAAGTTTAACCTACGAATTATCAAACTTCAGCAGGTTCAGTCACACGATTGTATCAATCGCACGACTGAGTTCATACGTATCCTTCAACTACATGATTGAACTCATTCGTACATTCATTCATACGATTGAGATCTTCATTCGGACAGCTCAACCGCATTAGTTTATTCAGAAGACTGACTCATCCGCATTAACTTAGTCGCACAATTAACATATTCGCACTTTTTCAATCGCCCGAATAAGCCCAATTGCATACCTTCATTCGCAGCTTGTTAAATAGTAAAGTGAAGTGTAATGGACGATCAGTTTTCAGCATGCACAGCAAGTAGAGATACACATATTTAGAATCTACTGCTATTGGAGAACAAAGCAGGGATTCACAAACCCCCAAATCTTATTACCTTAGATGACTACCCACAATGGAAGCAACGTTTCGAAATCTACTTAAATGGAGTGGATACAAATTTGTAGGAGGCAATAGAGTCGGGGTACATCATGCCAGTTGGAGCTGACGGAGTAAAACATTACTCTAAGTGGCATGTCAGATGCACAGAAGGTAAAACACAATGCTGAGAAGAAAGTCTACGCCTTGCTTACTCAGTCTATTCTGAAGGATATTTTCCATCATTATTCGGAGTATACTCAAGCCAAGAAACTTTGGGATGCGTTGGAGAAGAGGTATGACGGGAATGCCTCTCTGAAGGCTATCAAGGCAAAAGCCTTGAATAAGGAGTTTGACAACTTCTCTTCAATGGGAAAAGAAGGCCTTGATGATGTGATCGATAGATTCTACCACTTGATGAGTGAGATGCACACTCATGGAGTGGTTACTTTGATGGAAGATAAGGTATCCAACTTTCTGATGGATTAGCAGAAAAATGAGGTTCGTTTGTTTCAAATCTCAAACAGAATGGAATGCTCTCAAAGTTAGACATAAATGACTTCATTCTGAAACTGAGAAAAGAAGAGTTTAGGATGAAGTATCGAGCCTAAAAGGAAAACTATGATCAGAATCCTACACTCTACAATGCTACTCTTTCAGTCAAGACATCTGGAGCACCATTGCAAACCGCCTTCATCTCAAGCGCAGGAGTTCCAGCACAACCCTTAATGTTAGGATCAGAAATGCCAGGGTCGTCTAACACACAATATATAGTAGATGAAGCTAATGCCGCAAAGCTGAAAACCGACAACCTCGGGAATGTAACTGTAGAGGTGGCCAGAGAACACATGGACCTTTTAGCTACGGTGGTTCACTCCTACGATGGATTAATTGCTGGAAAGATAGGTAACTGCCACCTGGCAGATGAAGATTATGAGCAGGTGGATGAAATGGAGTTGGAACGTATGGACATAATGTGGGCTCTGGCAAGTGCTGTCCGACGAGCTAAAAAGTTTGTCAAAAAGACCGGACAGAACCTTGTTGCAACAAAAGACACAACCTTTGGGTTTCATAAGTCAAAGGTTACATGCTTCAACTGTGGTGAGAAGGGACACTTCAAGAGGGAGTGTATAAAATCAAAGAAGACAGGATTGAAATCCCTTCTCGTCATTTAACTGTTAAGACAAGTCCACTGCTAGTAATGCTGACTTATCAAGTAAGGATCCAAAAGCCTTAACTGCTAACGAAGATGAAGGACATGATTGGACCTTTCGGTTTGTCTCACCAGGAGAGTCGAATATAGCTAGTGTGGAGGATACTGATGACGATTCTGCAAGTGAAGGAGATATAGTAGTAGAGATCGCAATGTCAAATTCTGAAGATACTGCAAATGTGGTCAACTACCTGCCTGAAGAAGAAAAATCTGCAAATGCATCATCATCTGAATCATCGTTACCAGAGAAAAGCGAGGCAATACTCATGGCTGATTCTTCTTCTTTTACATCCCAGGTAATACTTCTGACCAACTGTTTATAATCATGTTTGCTTAGAATGTAACAAATTTAGAGAAAGTATAGATTCAAAATTTGATAGGTTATTAGATCATATTGATAGCCTAGTAAGGACCTAGAACTGTGCACAGAAGCTAATAGAGTATTGAAACAAAACGAGCGCAATTACAAGGAAAAGATAGACCTATTAAATAAACAGCTTAGGGAAACCGAGGTAGTTGCCTTTAACCAAGCAAATGACATTAGGTACTATCTCAACTCTCTTGAGGACACTAAGAAGCAAAAAGCAGTTTTAGAAGTAGAAGTCAATTTATTACAAACAAAAACTGCATAGTTGGACAAGCTCATCACATATTGTCCAACACTTAGTAAGAGAGAGAAATAATGGGGAGGGACTGGAATATAAAGTGGTTCCACCACCACCTGAAACCTTAATGAACACCAAATGTAAATCAATTAACAATAACCCCATCAAGGATCACGTGGTGTCCACTCCTCTGGTGAGTGATCCAGATTCATTAAGTAAACCAATTGGATCAGACACTAAACAGAAGGAGGCCACTTCAAAGGCAATAGGAAAAATGCCTTGTGTTAATCTGGAACAAGAATTAGAAAAGATTAGTTTTAAGTCAGGGTCAAACAAAGTCAAACAAGAACCTAAAAAGACTATAAAACCTAATCAATCACGGGCATCATGTCACAGTCTAGGTACACAAGAGATCAAAGATGTAAAACCAGGTAAAGCAATTAAGTTTGTTAAACCAACTCATACATCAAACAAAGAAGTGTCCCAATCCAAACATAATAAGATCAACTGTGTGGCATCTGCATCTCCACCAAAACAAATAAACAGTAAAGTTGAAAGCAGAACCTGCTATAATTGTGGAGAGTATGGTCACATAGCGTCTCATTGTCCTTATTACCAGACACCGAGGAAGAAAGTTGAACTTTCTACATCTACATCAAAATCTTTTAAGAGGAACTCAGTGACTCCTCCTAAAAAAGATTGTGAACCCAGAGTTCAATCCATCAGCCAGTTGTCTGTTTATCACAAATAGGCCTTACACAAATCTGGATTATGGAAAGAAAAAACCTCCTTAGTACCTGAAAATAAGAACACACAGAATTCTGATCAATCCTTAACCTCAAAGGGTCAGTGGGTTGAGTTTGTGATATGTGATGCCTCAAGGAAACCCAAGCCAGTTAAGGCTTGGGTTCCTAACATGAACTAATGTTTTCATTGACTGTGTAGGGTGTTCGCTACAGTTCTGAGACTAACACGTGGATTGTTGATAGCGGAGCATCCAGGCACATGACAGGGAACAAGCTCTCTTATCAAATGTAAGACAAAATAAAGGAGGGCATGTTTCATTTGCTGGAAACAATGTCGGGTACATCACAGCCCAAGGAGAAGTGGGAAATGAGAAAGTTAAGTTTGATAAGGTAAACTATGTCCAACAATTACAAAATAACTTACTTTCTGTTTCTCAAATCTGTGATAAAGGATTCAAGGTAGTATTGACAAAAAGAAGTGTTACGTTCTAAAGAAGGACTACGTGATTCCGGAGGATCAGATCCTAATGTCAGCTTCTAGATATAATGATCTTTATGTTTTGGATCTCTCAAAGGCATCCACAACGGATAGTGAAGTCCAATGTTTCTTGTCCAAAGCTACTGAGAAGGAATCCATCTCTTGGCATAGGAGAATGGGACACATAAATCCGAGGAAAATGAATCACTTGATCCAGAATGATCTTGTGAGAGGAGTAAATGTCAAAAACTTTCAACTCCCAGATTTTTGTGTTGCGTGCAAAAAGGGCAAACAGACAAAGAAATCTCATAAGGAAAAGAAAGTCCATTCTATAGAACTTCCACTTGAGCTTCTTCACATGGATCTGTTTGGTCCAGTCAGTACAAGAAGCATCGCAGGCGACTTGTACTGCTATGTAGTTACCGATGACTACTCAAGGTTCTCTTGGGTAATGTTTCTGAAATCCAAATCAGAAACATTTGAATTCTTCAAGGAATTGGTAACTACTCTGGAATCCTTATACAAGCTGAAGGTAAGGCATGTGCGCTCAGACAACGGAACCGAGTTCAAGAATCAGAGGATGGAGGACTATTGCAAGGAAAAGGGAATTGTGCATCAATTCACCTCGGCTTATACTCCTCAGATGAGCGGTGTTGCTGAACGGAAGAACCACAGCTTGATAGAGACGGCACGGACAATGCTTGCAGACTCGAAACTGCCTATACAATTTTGGAATGAAGCACTGGCAAATGCATTTTATACTCTTAATCGAGTTCTGATAGTAAAACGCTATGGAAAAGCATGCTACGAGTTATTACAGCGACGTAAACCTAACTTGGAATATCTCGAGCTGTTGGCGCTCCGTGCACCCTACTGAAAAAAAAATCAAGAGGGAAAATTCAGTGAAAAGGCTGATGAAGGGATCTTCATAGGATACAACATACCGAACAAGAGAGTTTACAACAACTCAACAGGTCAAGTAGAGGTGTGGTGTAACGTTGATGTTCAGAGATATATCACACCACCTGCTGGAAAAGGGCCTACTTACTTCTTTGACTATGATGGATTCTTCAATTCCTTCAACATATCTCTTTCTTCTTCAGAAAATGAGTGGGCAAACAAGATGATGTACGATGTCTTGAACACACCGTCTCAAGATTCAACATGTCATGATCCTACTAGCTCAGGGGGAGCAGTTGATGTGAGCGATTCCTCCTCTAATGAAGTAAATGAAGAAAATGATCAGATTAGATATCATGTATGCGACATGTTTATGCTCGCGATGAGAACAGTGATGTGGTAGATGCCACTATGTACCGAGGGATGATTGGATCTCTCATGTATCTCACTGCCTCCAGACCAGATATCATGTATGCGACATGTTTATGCTCGCGATATCAGGAAAAGCCTAAGATGAATCATCTAATTGGGGTCAAAAGGATATTTCGTTATCTGAAGGGCACACCCACACTTGGATTGTGGTACCCTCATGATGATGACTTTGAACTTACAGCGTATAGTGACTCGGATTACAGCGGCTGCAAGATGAACTACAAGTCTACATCAGCAGGGTGTCAGTTCTTGGGAGAAGATTGGTAACCTGGCGGTGTAAGAAACAGACCTCGGTTGCCTTATCAACTGTGAAGCAGAATACGTTGCTGCTGCAAGCTGCTGTTCCCAAATCATATGGATTCAATAGCAAATGCGGGATTACAGTTTGCATTTCACTTCTACTCCTATATTTGTTGATAACTCTGCTGCGATTGCAGTCACTAGTAACCCAGTCCAACATCCCAAGACCAAACACATCGGGTTCAAATATCACTTCATACGTGACTGTTTTGAAAAGAACTTAATCAATGTGATAAAAATAAACACTGATTTTCAACGCGCAGACCTCCATATAAAGGCTTTTGATAAACCACTTTTTCTATATCTGTTAGAGGTCAATGGTGTTAAAAAGAAGAGTGAGGCCATTCCTAAAGACGACCATGTATAGTCCGATGCCTCGCGTCTAGTGTCTTTTAAAATTTCTTAAATTATAGTATTTTTTATGTTTAATTCTCTTGTTTTGTTTACTGTTAGTTCGTTAATTACACTTAGTGTCGGTCTTGCTTATTAAAATTCTAAAACGCAAATCCTTAGAAGTTTTAGTATTTTAGGGGGAGAATAGGTACGAAAAAAAAACGAGGGAAAAGGAGAGGCAAGCAGATAATAAATAAGATCGTACGTGTGATACCGATTTAACGTGTGGAAGATGATAGTACACAGGTACAAACCATTTGGGACTTTAAAAATCCAAATTGAAAAAGATGCAAAGTTCAAGTATAAGTCTGAGTAGTCTGAGCAATATAAAAGGAAATATGATAGTTAAGTTAGCTACTACTAAGGTAACACAAAGAAAGTAGACCTATAGGTTGCTAGACCACAACTGATATGTTGGTAGATCGAACACAATAGATGACTAGACCGGTTGGTGATCTCAAGATTAACTAAAATGTTTGACAAGCTGTGGGAAACACCTTATCCCCTGTTAACACAGTCAATAGGATTCCAATAAGGGGTGACGAGCAAAATAAACGCCACATAGGTGTGCGTAAGACCAAAGCATGAGCAAAAGTACATAAAAATGAAAATACAATCAAGCTGATAACCTAGGTTGCTAGTGAAATTTGTGCTAAAAAGAAAAATTGCTCAAACAAGAAGATAGATTATGTGCCTCTATGATGTGCGATGGCACTGACCTGAGGATAAGCATAACCTATATATTCTAGAACTCATTGTTGTTTGCCGCCTCTCTACTGTGCGATGGCACTAACATGAGGATTGGCTTCTCTTTGAAAGTTCTAAGAATAGTCTCTTCTTGATTTCTACCCTTAGACCGCTCAAAAATCTCCTGAGGAATGTTGATTACCATATAAGTGTGGGATCCACAAATGCTTGTTGAAATAAACAAACCTTAAAATGATCACCAAACTGTGTTGAAAGTCTGTGTATGGATTTAAGAGGACAAGTATACTGACAATCACTGTGGCTACAATTCTTGAAAGTTCAAATCAGTGTGGGGACCTAATAGTACTAGTATGATTTCCTAAATTTGCTAAATGACTCCACATGAAAAACAAGGAAAGAGCATTAAAGCTGTATTTTTAATAACTTGTCCTGAATGAGTTGAATATCTATATGATTCCAACTTAAACTGATCCATGTATAGCTTAAATGATTGAGGTTGCTCTCTCAGAATAATTATTCCTAGAACTACATCTTGGAAATTAACTCTCATAAAAAACACAAAAACATGTCTTAATTTTTAAATTTTCAGTATTATTTCTTTTATTTCTGTACAAAGTTTGTCATATTCAGTATGTATAGTATCGGACTATGTCATGGAAGTTGATAAGGTTCCTTATCATCTAAAAGGTCATGTCTGAGATGACCACAAGTGCTTTCAAACAACAATTGGGTCACATCTGAGGCGACAAATTGGTTAAAGGATCACGTCTGAGGTGATCAAAGGTTTTTCAAGTTAAAATGATCATGTCTGAGATGATCAAATGTTCATAATGGTAAATTAACAGGTTAAAAGGTTTAAAAGTCAAATGTCAAGTGTATGACCCATTCGCACAACTGGACCTTGAGTATGGACAAATCATGCGAATGGACCATACTAAGCATTAAATAGCCGAATGGACATGAGTATAACCCATTCACCCGAATGTATTATGAGAATAGGTCATTCGTCCGATTGGGAGCATGCGACTAAGTCAGTTGACTGAGTGAGCCTCAGTCGGGCGACTGAATGTGATCGACTGAGTCAATCGCCCGACTAAGCTTCATTCACCCAAATGAACTGAGCGAATGAGTCCAGTCGACGGATTGAAAGCAAAGTCAATATATAAGGGCCACAGCCGATCGCATTATTCTCATCACTCCTAATCGCCCTTATTTCGCATAGCCTACCGTTACTCTGCCAAATTTTCATCAGACCAAGATTTCATACTTCCATTGCCTTTCTGACGATTGTGTGTGATTATACAGGTATAATACGATGAAATCTCATAGAAATCAGGAGAAATGGTGCCCTATTTTGGGATGTTCGAATGAAACAAGAACCGAAACACTAAATGGATTAATAACCCCATGAAACCATGTAAAATGTTAAAAATAAGGTTATTAGGTTATTAGTTATGGGATTGCGAGTCTAATGAACCATTTCATAATGTTTAATTTCATGATTGTGTCAAGACTCGAACCTTAGTCAACCAAATAGTAAGTCATGCGACTGGTCAGATGGATGAACTCCAATCGCACGATTGAGCCGGAAGAATAGCTCAATCGGCCGAATTGGACATGCAAATGAGCTCAGTCGGCCGACTGAATCAATCGCAGGATCAGCCAACCGATTGAACTCAGACGCATGATTCATTCGCATGAATGAATCAGAATGAAATCAAACAAGATACTTAGAACTGATTTGTGTTATGTGAGTATCTGATGATTATGTGTCGTCTGTTTCGGATTGATGGCTGCTAGATGGTCAATCAACCCTAAGCACAACATATGTGCACATCTAGATCATACTACTCGGAATGGCGCCGAGTTTACAAAGATCATCACATTTCTTAGGCGATAAAGGATCTACAAGGCCATTTCTACTCCTTGCACGCCATACAGGTCTCTACATCAGGCATTTTGGGAGAATGCTTCTGTTGATCGATCCCAAGAGCCGTATAGCATACGAAGCTCTATCTATAGGATGGCTATCGAGATCACTACTGCCGATATCCAAAGAGTACTTAAGTTGGGGAACGATATTGATCATCCCACCAAGCTACATCCATTGACTGTAAGGGGATACTTTATGAGGATTAAGTATGCTGGGGACATTAACTCAGGTGTGCTCAATAAAAGCAACCTGTGTCCTCAGTACAAGTACTTAGCACATGTTATATTGAAGTGCATCGCCTCCAGAAGAGGTGGATTTGATGATCTTTCAGACCAGATCCAGAATGCCTATGTGGCACTAGTGCTAACCTATCCTTTCAGCTTCTCGAGCATGATCTTCTCTTACCTTGTGGAGAATCTGGAAGCTAAGGGTAAGGAGGGTTTTTGCATGTACCCCAGATTCTTACAGTTGATATTCAATGAGAAGCTTCCATCCCTTCCCAAGGAAAGCCACGATGCTGTGGTGCTAGAGATCATGGATGATACGACACTGGGTCGTATGAGAGTTTACAGGGGTAACCAAGTAAAGCCCCAAGTGAAGAGACTGATAGGCCATCTGGCCAATGAGAGTTATGTAGCGCCGGGGAGACGTAAGTGGCGTCACACAGATAGTGACTCCAACGATGAGCAGCTACTGCTCCCAGAGCATGACTCGGATGACAATGATAGCGGGAAGGAAGGAATGTAGGACCCACTGCTGATATTCCATCTCCTGCATTTGCTCCCACTGGAGAAGGAGTGGAGACTGCTGGGTTCCACCAGGATTTCATGCCTGGTGAGGAAGAAGATGAGTCAGATGAGGAGCCGTTGACTCGGACTGTGGGAAGTAAAGTCGTTCCCACAGAACGAGGGCTCCGGGCGGTTGGTGAACGCCCAGGTGGATCGGGAGAGACTGTTGCTGACCCTACTTATACTCCAATCTGCCAAGCCAGTACTAGGGGGAGCATCCTCCTCGATAGGATCGAGGAAGAAGAGGATGGCTCAGCCCCATGGCTTGAAAAGGAAGAAACGCAGAATCACCTTTATCACCACCATAACCACCACCACAGCCACCGTCCACCTACCACCACTACCACCCTTCCATCCACCACCATATCATTCACACCTACATCACCACCACCATCATCTATACCGCCTCCAATCTTCACCACAGTCACCACCACCACTAGCCATCCTACAACACCATCCTCTTTCTCTCCATACCCATCAGGATCGCTCTGCCTCCCAGTGGGGTAGAGGAACAGCTCTCGGCACTTAACCGTATGGTGCTGAGGCTGTTGGCGGCAGAAGAAGAGAAGACTGCTCAGTTGGGACAGCTTGTAGATCTTACTGCTTCCCAAGCTCAGCAGGCACAACAGATGGAGATTCAACGTGAAGAGATGTCCCAACTCGAAAGCAGAATGTTCTATCAACAAAGAAGATTGAGGAGTTGGAGACTACTAACAAGACCATCATGCTACACCTAAAAGGATCCAAGGAAGAGCCACTTAAGATCAAGGAAGGGGATGGGGATGATAATGTTGATGATAGTGATGATGAAGATAATGATGGTGATGATGATACTGATGCTACTGGTGATGTTGGAGATGATGTTAGAGATGATGATGATGATGACTCACCTGCTGCGGGTGCCACATCTGCCAGTGAAAAGAGGACCAAAAGAGCACAAGATCAAGGTGCCTCCACATCAGCCCGTCAGCAGAAGAGCCGATGCTCCAGGACAAGAGTAATGCTTAGATGTCTTATTGTTATTTAAAATCACTTGTTTCTAGATCATGAGTAAAATTAATGAAATGAATGTTTATATGTAATATAAATGATTATGCCTTGATTATCAGCTAATGATTGCTGTGTTGAATGTTTAAATCAAGCGGATCCTGATTCCCAAAGAGATGAGTATGACATTGCTCCCCTCCAACAGGTCAAGACTCAACTGACATTGATTCTTGATCTACAGGGTATTGTCAGGAGATCGGTAATGTATACTCCTGAAAAAGGAGAAATCATTAACCATCTTACTGACGAGCAGATAGCCGAAATGTTCCAGCTAAACGCTGATGAGATTGTGAAAGATGCTCCAACTGTGCAAACATAGAGTGACGATGAGCTTTAGGATGTAGATGAGATTGAGATAGAAGATGTCACGGCTCAACAATATCATGAGTACACTGACAAGGAGGGAACTGCCATTCCTAATCTGGGAGACACTCTTGTTAGTGACACTTTGCGACTCTGGACAGGATGGAGAAAGAGTCAGATAAGGACAAAGAGAAGGCCCAAGCCTCAGACACCGAAGTAAACATCAAAAAGGCTGAATGGGCAGCATGTTTTGAAGAGATAAGAGCCCAACGCAGCGCTACAACGTCTACTATCTACACCAAACTGTATCAGGTCAAGAAACATCAAAAGGTGGCAGGCAGAATCATAGCGTGGGCACATTTTGTAGACCTCTACATTTACACAGTTAAACGTGAGAAGGGAATATAGTACTTCAGATTTCCACATGATCTGAAAACTCTTCCAGGTTGTGAGCTCAACCAGTTAGCTAAGTTAAACTTGCTATATGCTGACCCTCGTAAGATGTCAGGCTAGTTTGAAGCTACTCTAAAGAGGGAGTACCACACCACATGGGTCAACTTCAAACCTCAACAACCAATGAGGTACATCAGAAGATCTGAGGTTGATGTCATAACTGGTAAACCTAGAGTAATGCTGAAGTGGAGTCTACCACGTATAATATCTAAGATCCCACTACGTGAGATGCCACAGGATTTCAGTCCACACTTCAAATGGTGGTACTATGATCGGAGAACGGGAGAGGTCATGATAGTCTTGAACAGGAATGGCACAATAGAAACCATAAGGGTGTTTGACCTGATATGGCTCACCAACTTGTCTGCACAAGATGTTTATACTTTATACAAGTGACCACTGTTCTACGACCTACAGGATATTGTACAATCTTTACAGTTCCAAAAGGTGATAAGACTCTATTTTGTTTTTTAGATAAACACAGGAGTTACCAAAGAAGCTAAGTATAAAAAGTTTGAGGAAATAATGAAAGATGTTAGACAATAGATAGATCTAGGTCCAAGGGGGAGTTTGTTGATACATATATGTACCTAGATCCTGATCTGAATGTAATATGTCTTACACTTATGTAACTATTGGGTACTTAATGAAATACAAAATGTTTGGTTATGTTTATTATGTTTAATATTTCATTAATGAGTTGTTTAACACATATTGACTTAATTATATAGGTTTGTGATTGTTTGAAGTGTTATACATAATGTTAGAATATTGAATACACTCAAACTTGATGAAGTGAAGTTCTCATGCGTCCGACTGGACCATGCGCCCCAACAGTGGTCATGCGTCCGAATGGCCATGTGACTGAGTGTTCGTGCGCCTAAATAGTCTATACGCCTGAACAACTTCATGCGTCGGACTCAGTCGCACGACTGAACACTCAGTAGTGCGAATGGATCAACTGCATGGCTCAATCGCACGAATGAACCATGCTAATGGTTCAATCGCCCGAATGAGCAATCCTAACCTATAAATACCACCTAATTCGTGGAAAAACGTAAGCATTGAATCCACTTCGACTCCAGACGTACCCTAGCCGTCCAGAACCCTCCAAGTTCGTACTCCAAGTTCATAGAACGCTATAGATCGATTCTCAATCGATTCTTGACGTTAGATTGAAGTCGTTATTGTGTCTACGTGCGTCCTCACTAATTGGATCGCCAATCAATAGGATTCCGCACTATTTGGTTGGTTTAGCACGTTAATCAGTAGGTGTTTGGTCAAATACCAGATCCTAACAGATGGTAAATAATCTAAGAAGCATGTTCAGATCTTAGTAATCATGAACATATTCAAAAGCTTCTCAACTCTCTTCCGTCTACATGGAATCATCAAGTTAAAATGTTAAGGAAGAAAGAGGTTATGTCAACACAAAACTTATGGATATGATCAACATACTAAAATCTCTTGAGCTGGATATCCAAAGAAATGACTTCCGCAAGTTGTGTTCCCACATCAAACCCACACGCTTAATACTGATCTTGTTTCTTCTGTAACAAGCATACTTGATTACAAAACAGAGATGATTGAAAACTTGAAGTTATTGAGAACCGATTCGGATTTAAATTTTGAATTCAGAGAAACTGTTGAACAGAACTATGAAACTTTGAGAGTTGACAGTGACAATAACCCGGAGTCTTTGAGAACTGATGATGATAAGGCTGGAACACCTAATAGCAGAAAGAAAGAATCTAAGGCTGACGAGATGCTGAAGGTCAAAGAAGAGGAACAACAAAGAATTACAAGGATTTGCAACTGTGAACAGAGCATAGCTACAGAACGAACTATTATGGGTCTTCCTTATGAGACTGTTCATGATATGTGTTCTTCATGTTGAAGAATCTGATTATTAGGGAATTATAAGGCAAACAGATTGTTATTGTAAAATGAAAAAGAATTAAAAATAATAAATCAGGAAAAAAAGAAAAATGAAATTTGCTTTGTCAAGGAAACTTAATGAAGCATTGGCTGAAAATAATCTTTTACGAAGAACAGTTTTGGAACGTAACATTGATATTAATATTTTAAGAGAAAGGGTTGTTTTAGCACAATTTGAAACAACTCAGCTTCAAACAAAGCTTGATAAATGGACCATTTCACACATGAAAAAGATGAGCTTGTTGCTAAACAAGAAGGGGCACAGGTAAAACATGGGATTGGATATAAATCTAATGGTGAAACTATATTTAATTCAGTTCCACCTCCTTCTACTTTATGTTATTTACCAATCCCTAGACCTCATTCAACAAATGATTTCATTGAAGCTACAGAAACTAATTGCTTAAATGCAGGTTTAAGCAGCGTTAATCTTAAAGAGGTTAGAGATGTCCGGATTCTCCTGTAGGGTTGGGACTCCTCAAGAGGGGTCTGATAAGAAGATTAATGACCATTCCACTTTTGATGGTCCAACACCAATATCAGCTGCTTCTCCAACCTTCTTCAACAAATTCAAAACAGGTAATATTCTTTCGTTTGTTCCTATCAGGTTTGTAAAAGAAGGAACAGTTGTCGAATCATCAAGTTATCAAAATCCTATAATCAATGCTGACAGAATAGGAGTGTTAATCAAGATCTGTTAGGGAAAGATTTGTGTATACGAGACTAGATAAGCTCAGATGATGAATCAATCATAGAGAAGCATGTTGGTTTCTTATAGATCAAGATATCTCCTGACATTGTCAAGTCACAAAAGCTTCCAGAAGTTGAATCAAGACAAATACAGATCTCTTCTTCAATTGCAAAACAACCAAGTCAATCAGTGAAGATCTCATTCCCTATTCTAAATAGAAAATGCCAAAACAAGCAAGAATCTGCAACAATCTCAAAGCAATCATCATCATCACCTGCACAACACGGGACTACAAAGAATCAAAAGCCTTTCAAGGCTTGTTTTGAGTGTGGAAAAGAAGGTCATGTGGTAGAGAAATGTCCTCAAAGACTTGCTTTGAATGGTAAAGGCAAACCAAATTGCTTCTTCAGATGTAAGTCTACAAAGAATGTTCCAGACGGTAAAGGCAACACGGGTTGCTTCTCTGGCTCAAAAGATAAAAAGCAAACATCTTTGAATGATTGGATGAATAACTCTCCATCTGAACCTTTTCATGTGAAGCCGGTTTCACATGATACAAAAATGAAAATGACCAAAGCTTCAAAACCAAATTCTTTTCCTTCTGGTCTTAAACAAGAAATGATTTCCAAATTTGGCAAATTTGGCAAATTAATTCAAATCCAAATTAATTGAACTGAAATTAATTGAACCGAAACAAATTTGGCAAATTAAAAAGAAGGAAATGATTTCCAATTAATTCAAATCCAATTAATTGAATCGAAACAAATTTGGCTAATTAAAAAGAAGGATACTGCAATCCCTTATTGTTTTAACGGTTTTGTACCGAAACAGATTTCTTATATTGATAAAAATGAACATCCGTGTAGAGAATATGCATAGAGGCTGAAGCAACTAAAATCTTTCTGCATGCATGCTGCACAAGTACTGAAGAAGAATGCTTCAAAAGTTTCACACATGCAACAGAAATATTTTAAGTGTGAAATCTTCCGAAGCCAAGACAAATATCTTCCGAAGCCAAAGATGAAGTCTTCTGAAGCTTCAAAGACAAAGTCTTTCGAAGCTCCACACTTGAAGACATATTTCTTGGAATACTTTTAGTAAAATGCTTATCTGATGTACTTTTCCATAAAGCTGGACCCCTTTCTGCTGCATCTTTATAAAGTCACCAACTTACATGAGTTGGTGAAAAGGTCCATGCTTTTGGTAACTGTACATTGAGGTCTTGAGTCTGTAACTTTCTACTTCATGCACTTTATCCATTTTGTAATAGATAAGGATGTTAGCTATGGCATGTCATAGTCACAAAGTCAAAAAGGCAATCTGCCTTTTTGACTCTACAATTGATTTTGTTTTGAGTTTAGTCAATTGTATCCACCTGGCTTTCATAGTATGGCCGGTTGTAGGATGTCGTATAAGTATCTCATGTTCTTGTAACTTTATTGATATGCTTTGTAACACATGTAATAGAAGATAGAGAAAGCAATATACTGCATTCTTGTAAACCATATACTTGTGCTCTTGTGTTATGTCTCTTACATTACTTGTGTTCTTAGTGTCTTACTTTTGGTTAATCCAGTTCACTGTTTATTTAAGTTTGGTTAATCTCCTCTTTGTGTTGTTGTGTTGTAAGTAAACCCTTCACCGGTCCTGCAATCCAGGACTACGATAGTCTGGGTTCCCCTTTCTAACTAATTTGTTAATGAGTGCAGGAACAATTCAGGAGGACTGTTAGTAATCTGGTTTACTAACAGAGATTGTTTCTAATTCAATTTGAGGCGGAACAAATACGTTATAGTTATGGTATTTTATCCACAATCTGGATTTTTAATCTGCACAATCATAGTTCTCACTTCACAATCACTACATAGTTTTGAAGATATTCTTTGGTAAATTTATATTTTTGTTTAGTTAAAAAAAAATAAAAAATATATATAAAAAATAAAAAACAAAACAAAAATAGGTTTGCAAAAATAAAAATTTAGGGGGAGTGTATTTCAAAATTAAACAAAAATATGTAAATAGAATTGGGAACTTGATTCAATATGACTGGGAAATGATTGTATATCTTCTTCAAATGCTTGTTTTTGCATGACTTGCGTTTTAAAATGAGAAACAATAGTAACTGATGCTGTTATCTGATTCTTTAACAATCAAACAGATTCTTTAATGATATGCTTCGTAGACTCAGTTGAAGAATAAAGTAGACAGCAACATAATGATTTAATTAAAATATATGCTTAACGATGTCTGGATTTACACAATCATTTTGGCCTGCAAGAAAACTAAGCCCCGATAAAAATTGGATTGAGAATTGATCTTTCATCCACCATGATACAATTCATATAAGCCATATCCTTGAGCCATGTTTGGTGTATTTATGTGTCTTGTGTTTGTGCTAATCTCCTTTGCTGTACGGAAGTACTGACCTGGAGTGATGATCTCCTTTGTTGTACGATAGTACTGACCTGGAGCTCTCACCGGCACATGATTAAATGGTTATCTCCTTTGTTATACGCGAGTATATACCTGAAGCTCTCACTACTTTGGTCTAAGTTGTGTCAAATCATTTAAATGATGAATCCATCACAGAATGCAATATTTTGTTGATAATCACTTACACACTAATGCACAAGCCTTGTTCTATAAAGATCGTAAAAAAATTCAAGAAATCCTGAGCTTGGGTGAGGGTTTTTGCCAAATAATTTTGGGATCCTAGCATTCTAAAGTATTTAATCGAACCTTAACAAATCCTCTATTGCTTGTTGAAAAAGATAGGGCATGGGTTTAAGTGGACAAACATATCAGCAATCATTATTAATCTGTTTGAGAATTTCAAAATCATTCAAAGACTTTGATTAGATTCATTTATGAGTGTGATCTTATTGCTTGTGGTGATTAATTTCATCATTGGGCTAAAGTATATCTTAAGGATGTGATCTCATGATCGATTCAGTTCTCGGTTATAAAAAATTTAATAGATAAAAAAATTATAATAAATTTTCATTTCAAAATTCTTTTAGGTCTTCCATATTATGTTGTTACATTTTTCATGCATTTCATAGAAATTGCGCACAAGCGAACACTGGTTCTCATGTTTCATACACAAATTAACACGGATTTATTTTGCTAAAATGAAAATAATCTAATTAGAAATGTCGAGAATATGTTTGTGAAAGTATTTCAGATTTTTGCTGCAAGTGATGGCCGATCATCAGTTGAGCAGTGTATCTGATCCAAGAACTTGCTCCTCAAGTTTGCAGAAGATACTGAGCTAGGAATTGTCCTCCTACATCATCTGAAGCACTTGAGATTAGAGATTTAGGAAAGGTGTTCCAATATCTTCACAAATAATGCACTGGAAAAAGGGGAGCATATACAAAAGGGGGAGCTTATGAGATGAATAATCTTCTGTCAGATTCAGAAAGCTTCAATTTGAAGATCTTTCTACTGTTGACTTCTTAGGGCTAAATTCATATGAAGACGTTGATAATGATGGACTAAGGGGGGGTATTGTTGGAGTTGTACAAGATAGTCTATATTATCAACATAGTAAAAGTCAACAAAAGTCAACGTCACGGTCAAAGTAAAAAAAAGTCAAACCCGACATGTTTGAGACAAGGAACCGAGACGAGACTTTGAAGATTTAGATGACTAGGATTTTTATTGTAATAAATATATTTTGTGTGAACAAAATATATTTTATCTTGTTTTAGTCATTTTATGATTTATATGTAATTTTCATTAATTAGCCTAAGTCAGGAGGTTAAGTGCAATTAGTGAATATTAGTCTAGACTATAAATAGGTAAATTGTTATTAGTGTTGAAAAGGGGTTGTATGACCAATAGATTGAGGGATTACTTGTAAACACATTATTAGTAATCTAATTGAAGATCAAAGGGGGTTTGATTGTGATTATCATCTTTTGATCTATAATATTCATGATTTGATTCAGTGTGATCAACGTGGGTTTACATGGAGAGGTCAACAGACTAGTACAGATGAACATCTGTATCTTTGCTAACTGTTGTGCTATCCGTCATGATTTTAGTAGGAATATTACTCATCTTTGGGAAAACATGTACCCTCAGGAGAGATGGAACTATATTAGGAGGGTTAATAAGTTTGAGGAGAAAAGGGCTGAAGAGACTAGGGTGAAACAGACTAATGCTATTAAGAAGAGGAAACGATATGCAAAAGAAAAGGATTATGATTTTGAGAATGAAGTGAATAAGATGGCTGAGGAGCCTAGGGTTGAGAACGAGTTGAGTATGATCAAAACCAAACTTACCAATCAGGAGTTAAGGGAAAAGTAGAAGGATGAGCTGATTGAAGGCATGACTAAGATGTTGATTGATCAAAATAAGTTAATTAAGAGATTTCTTGAGGAGGTAAATAAGCTAAAGGCTGCAGCCAGCCTGCCCAATCAGCTAACTCGAATTAAGTTAGATGATTGACTGACACTTCCTAGTACTCATTTTTAAATATGGGTACTTCCTCCCGGGCAGGAGAGGGCATATTTGGTGCAGCGCCTGAGGGGAAGCAGGAGGTTCTGGAGTAAGACATGAGGCTGCGAATATGGAGAATGTTGATAAGATATTGGAGGCTGGTTTTGTGAACATGCAGTTCGATTTTGAGAAAGATTTGGTTGGTGAAGAGGTGGTAAGAGAGAACCCTACTGAGAATGTTAAGAAAAGTATGAAAGAGATTGATTGCTGAAGATAAAGATGATGAGCAATTGATTGACTATGATTCTGAACCAGAATTTTACGAGGTTGATGAGAGACCTCTAACCGATATTGCTAAAAATTGTGATGATGATGGAGATGTGTTTGAAATGGAGAAGTAACATTGGTTTATGAGAGAGAAAGGGATTGAAGAGCTAACTCCCCTTATTCCAAAACTTGGAAGGGTTGAGTAAATCTGAGGTTGATAAAAGAATAATAAGCTAGAAGTGTAACCCCGGCCTCAAAATGTTTATGATAAAGAGGAGAGGGGGAGGAATTTCTTATCTCCATAAGAGTAAGGCATTCAATACCTTGCCTAAGTGGGACTTGAGGAGGCTGATTGTGCTGCCATTGCTTAATGCTCATCTGAGCGAGAGAGCCACATTGTTAGAAAAGGAGATCTGGAATGGAGTAAATGATAATTTGAATCATTAGGGTTTGTGATGGCTGAGAGGAGAAGATACAAAAAGGATAAGGATTAGGAGACGAGG
This sequence comes from Flaveria trinervia, assembly GCA_025506515.1. Classification (NCBI taxonomy): domain Eukaryota; kingdom Viridiplantae; phylum Streptophyta; class Magnoliopsida; order Asterales; family Asteraceae; genus Flaveria; species Flaveria trinervia. The sequence goes on from CM046446.1 coordinate 47,053,423, forward strand.
AAAGCAAAGATTGTGCTGAGGGTGAAACCCCCAAAGATAATGAACAGGATTAGATTATTAGATCCCCTCCCCGAACAATTATAAAACTTGAGAAGTTATCCTATGATAACAACACGGGGGAGGCTATGATCAGGGTAAAGAACAAGGTTGAGTTCAGATTGTTTGATCCCATGGAGTTGTTTGGATTCTATGATGAAGACCTGCTAGTTCTTTGTGAAAACAGCATCAAAGCAGGGGCAGGTGAGGAGATGAGGAAAGAAGCCAGTCTGTTTATGATTGTGGCTAATAAGGTTAGAGGCGTGAGGAGAGAGGTGAAGGAGCTGGCTGAGAATGTGATAGCACATGATGAGCTGAGTATGGATGTGAGGGACCTATCGAGATAGTTTGAGCAAGCTAGTGCTCATCCTAAGGGAGCTAATAAGGCAGGAGGTGACTAGAGTGATTCAGTTGTTGAAGCTCTTAAGGAAGGTGTTGCAAGAGCTGATGAAGAAAAATCAAAGGTAACGGAGGAGACTGGAGCTGACTAGTCAAATCAAGACAAGTGAACGCGGTGAGATCCAACCTTAGGGGAGTATTGAAGATCAAGTATAGGTTGGACTCATTTTAGATTAGATTATGTTTATATTAATTTGTAATAGGTTCAATGTTAGTTTACTTTTGAATGTTGTTTATTTTGTTTAGTTTTGTAGTCCAGCGAAACTGTAGTTTCGCTCATAGTAAGCTATTTAGTTCACCCGGCAAAACTATTGTGTCTGTCGGGCGAAACTATAGTTTCGACAGCATAGTTTTGTTGACAACGAAACTATCTACGAAACTAGGACTGCTATATATATATTTGATCTTTTTCATTGTTGGGATCTTTGCAAAAACCCTAATCGTTCATCATTGTTGCAAGAGCCTTTTGTAAGCAGTTATTCACTGAAATATACATGTGCTTTGTTATTATTGATGGTATTGATCATTATTGTTCTTAGTTGTTGACATTGAGATTGTTCTTATTTTTATTCATCTTTGTTATCTCTTAATTGTATCTGATATTGAATGAAGCAACATCTCATTTGTACTACAAATTGATCAAATGGACAAACAGTGAAAGAAGGGGGGAACCATTGGGTTATTATATGAATTGAATTTGAGAGAAATTAATGAAAGAGAATAAAATTTGAAATCCAGATGTTGGACTCACATTTGACAAAGTGCCTAAAAGGTAGTTTTCTTGGAAGACGAAAATCTTTCGAAGGTATTTTGTCTTCAGAAGTTTTGATAAAATGGTTATGAAGCTAAAATGGATTCCGAAGAACTTTCAACGATTTTAGATAATTTTGCTTCGAAAGATATTTAGACTTGGAGACTCTTATTCTAAGAGGAATAAAAGGTTCCGAGACTTAAATTTGCTTTTGGATGAAAATTGTTGTTCAAAGACATACAAGTACTTATATTCACTTATGATTCGAAAGATATTTAAAACTACCTTACAAAGTTAAGTTGAAATAAGTAGTTATTTGTTTTGGAAGACATAATTTTCTTTTGAAGATAAAAAGATATCTTCCGAAGGCAAAAAGATCAAAATTCTAAATAATCTAAGAGATTGAATTTTAAAAGATTTTTCTTCCAAAGTCAACAAGGGCTTATGAATTTGATTAAATAAACAACTTAGGAAACAAACATTATGGAAATAATATGAATTAAGTTTATGAAAATCAACTGAAAGTTAATCATCCCAAAAACTGATATAATATATTTAAACATTTGTTCATCAAAAGCTTTAGTGAACATATCAACATATTGTTCATTGTGTTAACTTTGACTAGTTTGATTAATCCTTTTTCAAAGTTATCTCCAATTAGATGATACTTCAAGTTGATGTATTTTGTCATTGAGTACTGCACATGATTGTCTATAATAGAGATAGCACTGTTGTTGTCTATATGAAGAGGAGTCTCTTTAAAATTGAATCCATAGTCCAACGTCTAATTCTAAATCCAAAGCACTTTAGCACAACAGCTAGCAACAACAATGTATTCAGCTCAGCAATTGATGCAGATACACAAGATTGTTCTTGCATTTCCAAGAGACAATCGTTCCACCCAATTGATAACCCCTAAATATAGAATTTGCAATCATATTGCAGAAACCATAGTCACTATCTGTATATATATACAGGTTGAAGTCAGAATTCTTTGGATACTAGAGGCCTAATGTAGCAGCACCTTTGAGATATCTTAGAATCCTTTTGACAAGGACTAGGCGTGACATCTTAGGGTTGGCTTGATATCTTGCACAGATACATGTGGCAAACATGATATCAAGCATGCTAGCTATAAGGTACATGAGAGGCCCAATCATAGCCGGTAAAGATAGTCGTCTACATACTCCCCCTCAAGATCAGGTCCAAGGTAGTGGTTTCTGCTATGGGTGTTTTAGCAATCTTACAATTAGTCATGTTGAATCTTGCAAGTATGTCTTGTACATACATTGAGTGACTTATGAAGATGCCACTGGCAATTTGCTTCACTTGAATTCCTAGAAAGAAATTGAGTTCTCCTATTGCACTCATTTCAAATCTATTCTTCATCAGCTTCTTAAAGTCTTTGCAGAGCTTTGGATTAGTTGACCCAAAGATAATGTCATCTACAAATACTTGAAATAGAATGAATCATTCCCTATTTCATTGATGAAAAGAGTTATGTGTATAATACCTCTTTTGTAGCCATGTTGATAGAGATACTGTGATAGAGTCTCATACCACCTCCTTGGAGCTTGGTGTAGCCCATAAAGAGCTTTATCAAGATTGCAAACATAATTAGGATGATCAGGATCTACAAAGCCAGGTGGTTGTTTAACATACACCTCTTCATCAATCACCTTATATAGAAAAGCACACTTGACATCATGCTGGTAGACCTTGAAATCCTTAGATGCAGTAAAAGCAAGGAATATTCTGACAGTTTCAAGTCTGGCCACAGAAGTAAAAACATCTATGTAGTAAATTCCTTATTCTTGTGTGTACCCTTAGACAACTAGTCTTGCCTTATATTTTATGACAAGTCCTCTCTCATCTTTCTTGTTCTTGAACACCCATTTGGTTCCTATAGGTTCCAAACCTTTTGCCTTTTCAATTGAAACAACTCCTCTTGTATAGGTTCAACCCAAATTCCATCCTTTAAAGCCTCATCAACTTTCTTTGGCTATATCCAGGACAAGAAACAAGAGTGAAGACAAACATTTGTATTATGGGTTTGTCCTCTTGTTTTTACCCTTGTGTCAACATCTCCAATGATATTTGTGGTGGGGTGAGACTTATGAATCTTGAGTTGAGGATTACAACAAGTTGCTTGGAGAGATCTAAATTAAAGAAATTTAGATCAGGCATTAAAGTTTCTCCCACCACATCAGCACACTTATTAAGAAAGACTTGATCCAATGAGGGTGTGACATCATTTATGTTTTTTCAATGGAGTGGTTGTCAACATCAAGAAACTCTTGATCACTGTCACCACTACCATTTCCATCCACATTTGAAGCTCCTTCATTGAGTGTTGTGCCTCAGATGTATCAGCTGAATTTGACATGGTTATGCTGATAAGGACTCCATCTGCAGGATTGTTACCACTGCAGATAAAGTAGTGTGATTTTATGGTCTTCTCAGCTCAAATATTGGATCCAGATCACCCACTGATAAGATACTTGTGGATCCTGAAATACACTCACAAGCTTTGTTAAAAATAGTTGGTAACTAAATCAAGATCAAATAGCCAATCGGGACCAGAACCTTTCACACTAGGAGTGTAGTCACTAAAAGTCACAATGGCTGACTCCTTAACTACTCTAGTTCTAAGATTGTATACTCTATAAGCCTTAGCTTGAGAAGAGTATCCAATAAAATGTCTATCATCAGATTTCTCAGTGAATTCGGCTATTTGGTCTTTGTTATTCAAGATGGTGCAAGGACATCCAAATTATCTGAGTACACTAATGAAATTTTTCTCTTATGCCAAAGTTCATAAGGAGTCTTACTATAAATGTTTATTGCTTTTACCCAAAAGGTGATGTCTAGTTTAGAATTAGACAACATGGTTCTTGCAGCTTCAATTAGGGTCTTGTTTCTCCTTTCAGCAACACCATTTTCTTGAGGACTCCTAAGAGTACTAAATTGTATTGTAATACCCTTTTCATCACAAAATGTATCAAGGATTGGTTTTTGAATTCATTTCCCTAATCACATCTTATGGTTTTGACCTTCTGATCACATTGATTCTCAATCTTTAAGATGAAACTCTTCAACATCTCAGGAGTCTCATCCTTAGTTCTAAGAAAAAGACCCAAGTAAATCTTGTAAAGTCATCTGTGATCACTAAACAGTATGAGGTCCTTCCTAGACTCACTACACTAGTGGGGCTATAGACCTGTATGGGAGTAGCGTGTCCATCGCTTGACGAATAGTCTAGGCTTAATGTAATACACTTGATATGTTGTAAACGCATGAAACTGAGTCATTCGCAGGAGCATATGCGAATGAGACTCAGTCGTACGACTGAGCCATTCTAATGGACCAGTCGTGCAACTAAGAGATGCTATTGGGCCATTCGTAAGACTGAACCATAAGTATGGTCCAGTCGTACGATTGAACCATATGCATGGTCCAATCATACGAATGGGCCCAGTTGCTTCTCATATGGGTTGAGGCCTATAATACTAGTTTCATTATGTAGAGACGTAAGGTTTTGAGAGTGTGGCTGGGGCCTAGGTGCTGCCGGATGAGAGGGGAGATCATGCTCGATCTACCCTTGCCAAGATTCATGATTCTTCTGTTTAACGAGCTTGTAATCATTAGGTTTTATCAATAAAACCATTCTATTATTGTTCGTTCTCTTGTTTGTCTCTTGGTTCTTTTTTTCCTCTGTCAAGAACACGCTCGGATGTCAACAAATCCAGCGACTTCACAATTGGATGGGTTACCATTTCCTATAAATATAACGTAATAAATGGGTTCAATGAAATATAATTTGTGGTTGATGTTTATTAATGTTTAATATTTCATATTAATATTGTGTTAAAATAAAAGGCACTTATATATAGGTTTGAGGTGGTTGTACACAATTCTAAGTCAATTATGATTGAGTAATGTGTTCAACATAGATGCATGAGTATTCATGCTAATTGCCCATACTCATGGACCATACTCATGAATACATCATGCTTATGGAACAGTCGCACGACTGAACCAGAGACTGGATCAGTCGTACGATTGAGACATAAGATTGACTCAGTCGCATGACTGAACTTTCAGTTGTGCGTATGACTCAGTCGCATGACTGAACCATGCTAATGGTTCAGTCGCATGAATGAAAGCCCCTAACCTATAAATACCTCATAATTCATGGAAAAACTGAAGAATTCGAAACACTTGATACTCTTACGAACCCTAGCCGTCTAGAACGTCCAAGGAAGCATGTCCAGCTTCATAGATCATTCCTGATCGATCTTTATTCGTTCATAACATTTAGTTTCAATCTTATATCAATCAGGTAATTGTTCTCACTGATTGGATTGCCAATAAAATAGGATTCCACACTATTTGCTTCGGTATAAATGCATAATCTATTAGTATTTCGTACGTACACGGTCCTGACAAGTGGTATCAGAGCCTTGGCTCTTGATTTTGCATTTGATTCGATTAGCATTGTGTCAAAACTCATGTTTTAACTCAAAAAAGTCATCTTTTTTATTCCACAGGTGTTTTTAGATGTTTCTGGGCATTAAAGTTGAAGTTGTTTGTCATACGACAGATTAGGGTTTCTGGGTAAATCGAAATTCGTGTCTAAGTGCCAAAAATTCGATTTTTCCAAACACAGCAGCCTTCAGTCACACGAATAGCTCATTCGTATGATTGAACTCATTCGCACCCTCCATCCGCATGACTGAACTCAATCGTATCCTTCATTTGCATGACTGAACACCTTTAGTCGGTTGAGTCCATTCGCCTTGTTCATACGCATGACTGAATCCAATCGCACGATTAAATTCATTCGCACTCTTAATTTTCACGAGTGATCCATACGCATGGTCCATTCACACGATTGAAGTTGTCCTGTTCTCAAAGTACAAAGTTCAGACAAATGGAAGATCAGTTTTCTGCGTTTACTGTCGGGAAGAACTCACACATCCAGAACCTTCTGCTTCTGGAGAATGAGATAGGAAATCACAATAAACCCTCGAAGCTTATAACGTTGGATGACAATCCACAATGGAAATACAGGTTCGAGATTTATCTAAATGGAGTGGATCCAAATCTCGGGACTTCTATAGAGACTGGTTACATGGTACTGGTCAGCGCAAATGGAGTAAAGTTAACATTGGGTGGAATGAGCAAGGCTCAAAAGATACTTTTCAATGCTGAGAAGAAAGTCTATGCTCTGCTGACTCAATCAATCCTGAAAGACATCTTTCACCAATTTTCTGAGAACAAGCAGACTAAAAAGTTATGGGAGGCATTAGAGAAGAGATACGATTGGAATGCGACATTAAAGGCAATAAAGGAAAAAGCTCTCAAGAAGGAGTTTGATAACTTCTCCATAATCGGGAATGAGAGCTTGGATGACATTATCGACATGTTCTACCATCTGATGAGTGAGCTGCAAGCTCATGGTGTAACGACGTCTATGGCAGATAAAGTTTCAAGATTTACAGATGGTTTGCCTGACAAATGGGATTCATTTGTGTCCAACCGGAGACAGAATAACATACTTGCTACATTGGACATAAATGACTTCATCCTAAAACTAAGGGAGGAGGAACTGAGGATGAAGTACAAGTCTAAGAAAGGATCATACGTTCAGAATCCTTCACTCTACAACTTGGTTCCCAATCCAACTGGTTCAGGAGCACCACTTCAAACAACGTTTGTTTCTAGTTCCACGGCTCCTTCTCAATCCACTGCTTCAGGACCAGAAACATCTGGGTCATCATAAACTCAATACATAGTGCCTGAAGCTAATACTACGAAGTTGAAGACCAAGAATCTCGGTAATATCACAGTGGATGTTGCAAAAGAGCACATGGATCTTTGTGTAGCAGTGGTTCTATCATATGACGGTCTAGTTGCTGGGAAGATCCGATATTGTCATCTTGCAGATGAAGATTACGAGCAGGTTGACGAGAACGAGCTGGAAAGGATGGATATCATGTGGGCTCTTGCAAGTGTAGTTAGACGAGCCAAAAATTTCGTTAAGAAGACAGGACTGAATCTAGTAGCCACAAAAGATATGACCTTTGGTTTTGACAAAACCAAGGTCACCTGCATCAATGTGGTGAAAAGGGACATTTTAAACATGAATGTGTGAAGGTCAATAAAACTGGAAATGGTAACCCATTTCGTACTTTAACTGTCAAGACAAGACATGGTTAGAACCAGTTCTTCAAATAAAGACACTAAAGCACTAACTGCCCAAGGTGATGAAGGACAAGACTGGTCCTTCCGATTTGTCTCTCCTGGAGAATCAAACATTACTTTTGTCAAAGCATTGGATGATGGGTCAGCCAGTGAAGGTGAGATTGCAGCTGAGCAAGCGATGTCCGACACAGAAGAAGCTGTGAATGTGGTAAACCACTTGGTTGAGGAAGAGCTCAGCGTAACAAGTTTAGAATCTCCAACAATTGAAGAGTCTACCTCTGCATTGATGGCTGATTCAACTGAATCCTCACAAGTAAGTTCATTGGATCAACTATTTAATAAACATTCTTGTTCTAAATGTGAAAGATTTAGGGAAAGCATAGATCTAAAATTGCTAGGTTATTAGAACATAATGATAACTTAGTAAATGACTTACAACTCTGCACTGAAGCTAATCGTATATTAAAACAAAATGAGTGTAGTTTTAATCAAAAAGATAGAACTCTTGAGTAAACAACTATAGGAAACCGAGGTTGTTGGTTTAAATCAATCTAATGATATAAAGTTTTATTTAAATTCATTAGAAGAAACCAAAAAGGAGAAAGCAGTTTTGGAAGTCGAAGTTAATTCACAAAAACAAAAACTGGATAGTTGGGCTAGTTCTTCTCACATAGTAAACAACTTAGTGAAAGCAATGGGGAAGGTTTGGGGTTCAAAGTAGTTCCACCACCACATGAGATCCTACTGAATGCAAAATGTAGACCTATAAATAATAACCCAATCAAAGATCATGTGGTGTCTACTCCTCTAGTTAGTGATCCTGATTCCACGGGTAAACTAGTGAAATCTGACACTAAAGAGAAAGAGCCTACTTTGAAATCAAAAGGCAAGATGCTAGTTGAGAACGTAGATGATGCATTTAAACGAGTTAATGTAAGGTCAGGCTCACCAAAGTCAAATTCAGAACACAAACTGACTAAACCAGTTAACCACAAACATGCTAATCATCAAAGTCCAACCAAAGGGCAAGTTAATGATGTTCAAAACGTCAAAAAAATTAATTTTGTTAACAAGGGTGTAACATCTAAAAGAGTAGTAACTAAACCAAACCAGACACACCTCACACCTTCACTAAGTTGAACAACAAACAAAATTTTCCTCAATCTGTAGAAGCAAGATCTTGCTACAGTTGTGGAAAACGAGGACATATTTCTATTAATTGTCCTTACTATCAGACATCCAGAAAAAAAATTTGAAATTTATGATACACAACCAAGTTCTTCTGAAATAAGATCTAACGCTCCATTAGAGTGTTAGTAAACCTAAAGTTCAAACCATAAGTTAATCATCTATTATCACAAACGGGCCTTACACAAAACTGGCTTATGGAAAGAAAAATCAAGTATAGGTCTGATAGTGAGAATGATAAGAAGAAAGATATGCCCTCATCCTCTAAAGGACACTGGGTTGTGTTTGTGATGTGTGATTCCTCTTGGTCACCACAGCTAGTTAAGGCTTGGGTCCTAAATCTGAACTAACAAGTTTCTTTGACTGTGTAGGGTGTCCGCTATAGCGCTATCACTAATACCTGGATTATTGATAGTGGGGTGTCCAAGTACATGACAGGAAATTCGTCCCTCCTTTTGAATTTCAAACAAATCAAAAGGGGAAATGTTTCATTTGCTGGGAAGAAAGGAGGCTACATCACAACACAAGGCGAAGTAGGATACGAGAAAGTAAAGTTTGACAAGGTAAACTACATTTAACAACTTCAAAACATTTACTTTCTGTCTCCCAGATCTGTGATAAAGGCTTTAAGGTTGTATTTAACAACAAGAAGTGCTACATCTTGAAGAAGGACTACAGGATTGAGGAGGATAAGGTTCTCATGTCAGCTTCAAGATATATGTATGTCTTGGATCTATCAAAAGCATCCTCAAATGATCACACAGTTCAATGCTTCTTGTCAATGGCAACTGAAAGGGACTCGGTCTCATGGCATTGGAGAATGGGGCACATCAATCCTAGAAAGATGAATCACTTGATTCATAATGATCTAGTGAAAGGTGAAAATGTCAAGAACTTCCAGCTTCCAGACTTCTGCATAGCTTGCAAGAAAGGGAAACAAACCAAGAAGGCTAATAAGGCAAAGAAAGTCCACTCTATTGATATGCCTCTCGAGCTTTTGCACATGGATCTGTTTGGCCTTGTTAGCACGAAGAGCGTTGCAGGAGATCTGTATTGCTTTGTAGTAAGAGATGATTACTCGAGATTCTCTTGGGTGATGTTTCTAAAAGCAAAATCAAAAACCTTTGAATCATTCAAACATTTGGTAACTCCACAGATGACCGGCATAGCTGAAAGAAAGAATCGAAGTTTGATAGAGACTTCTAGAACAATGCTTGCCGACTCAAAACTGGCTATTCAATTCTGTTGTGAGGCAGTAGCAAATGCATCTTACACGCTCAATCGAGTCTTAGTGGTTAAGCGACATGAAAAACGTGTTATGAACTACTCCAGTGACGTAAACCTAAATTGGAGTATTTAGAACCATTTGGTGCACCTTGTACATTGTTAAAGAAGACTCGGAATGGGAAGTTCAGCAAGAAGGCAGAAGAAAGGATATTTCTCTGATACAGCATACCAGACAAGAGAGTTTACAACAACTTAACGGGTCAGGTAGAAGTGTGGTGCAATGTTGACGTTCAAAGATACACCACCCCACCAACTAGGAAAGGACCCTCATTCTTCTTTGACTATGATGGATTCTTTAAATCCTTCAATCTGTCGCCTTCTCATACTTATGATGAGCTTTTTGCTAGGATGATGTAAGATGCTCTTAACACTCCTCCACCGGACTCGACATCAACTCGTCCATTAGATGATTCCTCTAACCCTTCAGGGGAAGACCTTGAAGTGAGAGAGTCTTCATTTGATGATGAGGCAGTTGAGACTGCTAATGAGGACCAGGAGGAATAGGTTCCTACAAAGGAAAGTACACAAGCATCAAATCCTGATGCCTCTGACACTTCGGAACCTCATACTCCAATAGCTACAGATCCTGAACCTGAATTTAACAATCTAGATAATGAGGTGGTTGTTCCAATAACTCCTGGATCTCGGCTAAATATTTATCATCCTTTAGATAATGTCATTGGGGATGTTCGATTGGGAGTACATACCAGAAATCGCTATACTCAACTGATTATCCCTCGGTAATGGAAAAGGGATACCTTCACAATGGAGCATATCGATGGTTTGTGTCTCAATTTGAGCCAAAATATGTTAGTGAAGTATTAAACGATGAGGCATGGGTCAGTGCGATGCAAGAGGAACTCTTAAATTTCAAGAAGTTAGGAGTATGGACCCTTGTGGACAAACCAAAAGGTGCAAAGGTGAATGGCACTAAATAGGTGCTAAAATGCAAGAAAGATGACCAAGGGGTCATAATCAGGAATAAGGCCCTACTTGTAGTTCAAGGATTTCGACAAGTCGAAGGCATAGATTACAATGAAGTGTTTGCACCAGTGGCAAGGATGGAAGCAATACATATATTTCTAGCTTATGCTTCCTACATGAAGATTAAAGTCTATCAACTAGATGTCAAGAGTGCATTCCTTCATGGTAAAATCCGTGAGACGGTTTATGTTAGTCAACCCGAAGAATTTGAGGATCCTTATCATCGGGACAGAGTTTACAAGCTAGATAAGGCTCTTTATGGGCTCCATCAAGCCCCTAGAGCATGGTATGAGAAACTCTCCACTCATCTGGTGAAACACGGTTTTCACAGAGGAATGATTGATTGTACATTGTTCATCAAAGAAAAAGATGGCGACTTACTGCTGGTACAGATTTATGTTGTTGACATAATCTTTGATTCTAAAAACAAAGAGTTATGTAAAGAATTTGAATCTGTAATGAAAGCAGAGTTTGAGATGAGTGCCATGGGGAAGATGAAGTTCTTCGTTGGATTACAGGTGGATCAGACACCAAAAGGAATCTTCCTACATCAAACCAAGTATGTAGGCGATATCCACAGTTGGTTTGATATGGAGAGAATGCTTCTGCAGCTGGAACTCCATTTGCTACAAACCATGACGTGGCACCCGACGGAAATAGTGATCTGGTTGATGCCACCATTACAGAGGAATGATCGGATCCCTCATGTACCTCACAGCATCACGTCCTAATATCATGTGCGCGACGTGTCTTTATTCCAGATATCAGGCGAAACCAAAAGTAAACCATCTCATCGACGTCAAAAGGATTTTTTGTTATCTGAAGGGTACTCCAACACTCGGGTTGTGGTATCCTCATGATGATGACTTTGAGCTTACAACATATAGTGACTCAGATTATGGCGGTTGCAAAATGAATTACAAATAAACACTAGAAGGATGTTAGTTCTTTGGTAGACGGTTAGTCACCTGGTAGTGTAAGAAGCAGACCTCCATTGCCCTGTCAACATGTGAAGCTGAATACTTTGCTGTTGCTAGTTGTTGTTCACAAATAATTTGGATTCAATAGCAAATACGCGACTACGGTTTGCAATTTTCTAGTACTCCTATTTTTTTTGATAATTCTGCTTCTATTGCCGTAACAAAAACTCCGATCTAACATCCTAAAATAAACATATCAATATTAAGTATCACTTTATACGTGATTGTTTTAAAAAGCAATTAATCAATGTGGTTAAAATTAATACGGATTTTCAACGCGCTGACCTCTACACAAAAGCATTTGATAAAATGAGGTTTTCATATCTTTTAGAGTTTAATGGCATCAAAAAGAAAAGTGAAGTGATTCAAGAAGACGAAAGTTCATAGTCCGACTAGTGTAGCTATTTTATTTTATTTTCCTGTCTATTAAAATCCAAAAACTCAAAAAGATTTTTGGTTTTAGAATTTTAGGGGGAGAATAGCTCAGTTTAGTATTTAATTTGTGTAGTATTTAATTACTTAAAAAAACAACGAGAGAGGGCAGCTTAGCTAATAGAAATGAAATCAAATTTGTGATTCTGATTCAAAGTAAATGGAAAATGATAGTACACAGGGAACGAACTGGTTGGAACTTTAAAACTAGTGTGCTCAAAATGCGAAATTCAAAGTACAAGTCTAAGAAGTCTAAGCACAACTAAAGGAAAATGATAGTTAAACTAGTTGCTACTAAGATAACATAGAGAAAGTAGACCTAGAGGTTGCTAGTTCATAATATGATGTGTCGGTAGATTCAACACAATAGATGAGTAAACTTCATTGGTGAATTAAAAACTCAAACTAACCTGTTCAACTTGCTGTGGGTTCTTATCTTATCCCTGGTTAACACAATCAACACATTTTCAATAAGGGATAACGAGCAAAATAAACACCACAAATATGTGCGGATGACCATATATATGAACAAAGCACATGTAAAAAATGCTAAAAGCAATCAAGCTGATACATATGTTGTTGGTGCATTATGTGCAAAAAGAAAAATAAATGCTCTAACAAGAAGATAGGTTGTGTGCCTCTCTGTTATGCGGTGGCACTGACCTGAGGATAAGCATAACCTAAATATTATAGAATTTAGTGTTGTTTGCGCCTCTCTACTGTGCAATGGCACTGACCTGTGGCTTGGCATCTCTGTGAATTAAAAAGTCAAACTAACCTGTTCAACTTGCTGTGGGTTCTTATCTTATCCCTGGTTAACATAATCAACACATTTTCAATAAGGGATGACGAGCAAAATAAACACCACAAATATGTGCGGATGACCATATATATGAACAAAGCACATGTAAAAAAATGCTAAAAGCAATCAAGCTGATAACATATGTTGTTGGTGCATTATGTGCAAAATGAAATAAATGCTCTAACAAGAAGATAGGTTGTGTGCCTCTCTGCTATGCGGTGGCACTAACCTGAGGATAAGCATAACCTAAATATTATAGAATTTAGTGTTGTTTGCGCCTCTCTACTGTGCAATGGCACTGACTTAAGGCTTGGCATCTCTATGAAAGCTCTTAGAATAGTCTCTTCTTGTCCAATACCCGTAGACCGCTCAAAAATCTCCTGAGGAATGTTGATTACCAAATAAATGTGAAATCCACAAATGCATGTTGAAATAGTTAAACCTAATTCATCACTATTGTAAGTCAAAATTCTATGTATGGATTTAAGGGGACATACATAATGACAATCATCATGACTAAAATTCTTGAAAGTCAAAATCAGTGTGTGCATCTTATAGCTTGCAGGACCGTTGAAAGGTGGTCAAATACAACACAACAACACAAAGAGGAAAGTAAGCTAAACTTAATCAAACAGTGATTAACCACAAGTAAAGACATTAAGAACACAAGTAATTAAGAGACGGAACACAAGAACAAGATACACAAGGAGATGGTTTTCAAGGTTGCAGTATATTGCTTTCTCTATGTTCTATTACAAGTGTTACAAAGCATGAAAATAAACTTACAAGAATATGAGATACTTATACTACATCCTACAGTCGGCCATACTGTGAAAGCTAGTTGGATACAATTGACTAGACACAAAACAAAATTAATTGTAGAGTCAAAAAGGCAGATTGTCTTTTTGACTTTGTGACTATGACATGCTATAGCTCACATCCTTATCTATACAAAAAGGATAAAGTACATGAAGTAGAAAGTTTACAGACTCAAGACCTCAATGTATAGTTACCAAAAGCATGGACCTTTTCACCACTCATGTAAGTTGGTGACTTTACAGAGTTACAGCAGAAATGGGTCCAGCTTAATGGAAAAGTACATCAGATAAAGCATGTTGTTAAAAGTCTTCAGAAGAAATCTGTCTTCAAGAGTTGAGCTTCGGAAGACTTTCTCTCTGAAGCTTCGGAAGACTTCATCTTTGGCTTTGGAAGATATTGGTCTTGGCTTCGAAAGATTTCACACTTAGAATATTTATGTTGCATGTGTGAAACTTCCGAAGCATTCTTCTTTAGTACTTGTGCAGCATGCCATGCAAAAAGAATTTGGTTGCTTCAACCTCTACAAATAATCTATACAAACTCCCCCTAGGCTGATTCTACCAAAACACTTGAAAACTTCAGATATCAACAGTCCTCATCAGGATAATAACCAGCCCTTTCTTCATAAGATGATCAGGATCCTTCAGACTATCAAAGTGTCTTCTCATGTCAAAAAGATCATGCAGAGGCAATTGAAACATGTCTTGCTAAGTGTAGACATTCTTAATGCCATGATCTCTAATGACATGCCACCTTTCTAGATTTGTAGTGTATATCCAGGATAGGATGGGTCTTTCTGATGCAGAGGAGCTATTAGAATGGGAGATGATGGAGCATCCTCCGGCCGCACATCCTCAGGATGTTCTGACTCATCCTAATGTTCAGAAAAGGATGTAGTCTTCTTCTTCTTTGGCTTTGGTTTAGAAGCCAACCTTTTCTTTCTTTTTACTACTTTTAACTGAGAAGACTGGCCTGCAACACCATATTGATCTTCATTGTCTTTCTCAGTTGGATCTTCCACTCTTACAGGTTCAGATTGAGAGTGAGTTTGACCCTGTTGTGGATCAGAAGATAAAGTTTGCTAAGATTCAATAGGAGGTCCAGGTTGTGTTGTCTCTGGTTGTTCAACCTTAACCTCCACTTTAGGTGGAGCTTGACTTGGAGGGGAATGTAAGTCAACCAGCTCTCCACTCTTTATCTTCTACTTGATCACCCTAATATGCTCATCCATAGTGGATAGAGACATGGGGCCAAGTCTCCTTCTGGAGAATCCATACAACTTCAAGAAGCTCATCATCCTCTGCCTGTCAGTAGATTTCTTCATGTTTTTCTGGATGATGGTTCTTGACTTAGCAGCTTCTTCCCTTAACTTTATTTTGGTTTTCTTTCTTTCCTTGACTATCTCAAGTTCAAGTTGTTTGAGATACTCAAACTCAATATAGTCAAAGGATAAGGGAAAAAGTGCTTCTGATTAATAGAGGCCTGTGGCACTCAGGTAGTTGATCATCTTAATCCTTTCTTCTTCATTATCTACCTGAGGTTCTTGTTGAACCACATCCTCTTGTGCAAGACTTTCTTGAACTGGGGAGAGAGTAGGCACATGCTTGTATAGTCTTTTCTTTCTTCTATCTTCATTGATTTGTACCAATAGCTCTACATCTTTTGCCTCCTTCTTCTCCTTTGACCTCTCCATGTCAACTAGTTCATTCAGTTCAGTTAAGGGGAGAGAAATGACATTGTCAATGTCATAGTTCCTGGTCTGCAAGTAGCTTATCTTGACTGCCCTTAACTCATCACTCTAAGTATCTGGTCTGGAGGTAGCCTGATAGCAGACTCCATGTGCCTTGCAGACTTAAAAGAGGAACTTTCTCCCCTCAGCTTCCTTTTCCTCTCTCTCTCCTCCTCCTCAATCTCCTCGTGTGTCATCTTTCTTTTCTTTTGTCACTCACAGACTTTTGTGAGTTAGGGTGGAGAGAACATTAGCCTTCATTGCTTGGTGTAGCTTCTGAGCTCTGGTCAGAGAGAGGTTGAGAAACACCTTCACCAACAGGTGTCTCAAAAGGGTATGGATCACTACAGCAGTTGATGTTGATGGGACTAGGCTCTCAGGTTCTGCTACTGGGCCTTTAGTCAAGGTTTCCCCTATGAAACTAATCTTAGGGTCTGCCTCAACATCTAGTTGACCGATGGCATAGCCTGATTGCCTTATTCTTCTTCTGAAGCTGAACTCTACAATGATCCTGTCTTGGATTCTTTGAGTCATTCTGTCAGCTTGTCTTGATTTGCTTGGATTGACAAGTGGAATTATGACTAGATCCAGATTTTCATAGAAGTTCAAGGTCTGAAAGTTGAAGATCTCATGCTGCCTTGAACTCTAATGATGATTAGGGCTCTTCTGTTGTTATCATACCTCCACCCAATGATGTGATTGGAAGATGGTGGAGATGACATAGCCCTTGGTATCCCTTCCTCCAACAGACTCTGTATGAAGGAGTCTATGTAGTCCACATCAATGTGAACTTAAGGAATTTGTTGAGAATATACAATTGCAAGTGAGGATGGTGAGTCCTCAGTGTCCATTCTCTCTGAAGAACTCCCAGTTTCTATGACTGTAATGACTTTCTCCCCATTTTTGGTAGCATCACCCACTTGCATAGATGAGCTAGGAGTTAGGTCAATCACATTCACAGGTTCTTGTGTTCCTGGTGAGCTCTTCTTAAAGGTCTCCCTGCTAGTTGTTCCTTAAGATAAGAAATCTCAAGTTGTTGATCATTGACCCTGTTTTGCAAGGTAGTCACTTGAGATTCAAGGTGACTGGCCTTGGAGACTAAATAGGTGCATGTTTGAGATAGTTTTTGCACCTTTAGTCTTAGATTCCCCTCATCTTCATCAGAAGAATCATTGGGGGATGAGATGATTAGACCAGAGTCCTCTTTCTCACCACTAGCTTTAGGTTCTTAGCTATTGGATTTCCTCTGCTCACTAGCAATCTCAGTTGAGATGTCAGTGGGCTGAGTTGCCATGGTTGAGGTCTTAATAATGTTATCATCTTCAAAAGTGAGAGCCTCTTCCATATAGATATCTTCAACCAATTCAAAAGTGTCCACCTCAGTAGTAGGTGACTGATTTGGGCTAGAAATAGGAGCCTCAAAAGCAATCATCTCTCTTTGAGTAGGGGAAAAGAAGAGAGAATCATGGTACTCATTGAAACCTAGATCTTCATCAGTGTAGAAGTCATGGTTGGGGATTGGTTGGTTAAGATCTAAAGGTTGGGGGTGGTAGCTATCCCCGAAAGGTTGATCATTTGAGTGTTGAGACTCAAAGTGATGGCTTAAGGTAGTTTGGCTTATGAGCTCCTCAGGCTGAGCATGAGGAACCTCTGATCCTTGAAGAGATGGGAGTGGTCTGCTCCTCAGGAAAAATAGGAGCTCCAGTGTCCACTTCTTCCTGTATGGGTGAGTGTATAGGGGCCTCCATAGACTGAATAGTCTGAGTAGGGGTTCGTTTGGATTTCTTTAGTAGGTGAGGGTGATTTGTGGCTGTTTAGGTGGTTGGGAAGTAGAAGGTGTGGGTTCAACACTAGCTGGTGCTGCTAGGTTGTCACCTTGAGCAATGAGCTCTAACATTTTTGGGACCAGGGCTGTTTCTACCCCAGAGAAGCCAAGAGTGGGCTTTCTCAAAATTTTGAAGATGCCAGGCTTCATCTATCCCGATTTAAGAATATTACCAGTTCCTTTTAACTATGAGCCCAATTCACAGTTAAGAATATGCTGAACATATCTAGGGAACATGTAATACTCTAAGGAGTCCATGTTAGCAAGCAAATTTGTATAAACAAACTGAGAGTACCTGAACTTGACCCCCTGAACCATCCAATGGACAATGAAGGAGAGATCCTCAGGAATCTGATCCCATCCACCATGCTTGTTTGATAAGTTATGGATAACCACATGGAGCAGGAATTTCCACTGGGATGAGACCTTCCCTTTCCTGAAGGTTTTGACAGAGTAGTCTCCCTCATAACCCATCTGCTTAAAGGAATGATTTACAGCTTCCTTTGGGAAGAACACCTCACCTTCTTCATCATCCAGCTGAAGATTCATGTTGATGATGGCCGAAGTGATGAAGATTGTTCTCCCCTGCACCGTAGCAGACAGTGCTTCTCCCCATCCATTACGACCTCTTGGCAGTGTTGGGTTTGCAAGAACAAAAACTAAGTTTAACCCATTAAACTTACTGAAAACGCAGCGGAATAACAACATATTATTGACTTACTTATAAGCTGAAAAATATGTTCTTTAGGTGACCATTTGAATGTATAAAGCAAACCTAAAATCAAAGGATCTAAATATGTGAATAAGCAAGCTATGAACACATAAAACAAGCATAATAGACAGCCATTAACAAGCTGCCAAAACTACCTTTCAGCAGTTGAAAACAATACTTCCAAAAGGGCTGCCAAAAACGTGGATTTGATGAAGATGGAGATGTCAAAATCGGCCAAGACTCCAAGAAAGGAGGTCCTCAAGCTAGTATACCCCAAGCACTATCACAAAACACCTTAGATGCTAGGATTGAACACCAAAACGAAGAGAGACTCTCCTGAAAAGAACTTTCAGCCGATTCTTTTAGCAAGAACAATAAGAATTTCTTGTGTTCTTCTATTGATGTATGAGAGAGAGAGTGAGATGGTGAATAGTATCAAATGTGTGTTTTTTTCAAGGTTTTCAAAAGCAATCAAGGGGATAGCAAGCCCCAAGGGCGGCCGAATCCCTTCACACATTGATTTCCCCCCCAATTTTAAAAGGAAAATGTTAACACATTAAACAAGTCATCTCCTTTTAAAATTTGTTCATTCAATAAACCTTTTTATTAGAATAACACATATACACTCACTAATTATTTGATGTTATTTAATAACTTAAATAACATTACAAACAATATATATATAAACAAAATATCCATATAATTGTTTAATCTCATATGCAACTTATTTAGAAAACCCATTTTCTAAATTTGGTGTTATTATTTAATTGCATGATCATATCATCAATTGAATAATGTCGGTGATTGCAAAGCTTGTTATTGGGTATAACCCGACTTGGATCATGACATACTAACCACATCAATGTTCTATGTGTCTTGGGTATATAAAATTTAACAATCTCCCACTTGCCCAAGATTCATAGAAGATTAATGCAAGCAGTAAATACCGCCTAACATCGGTTTACTACCCTTAATACGCATGACTTATAGCCATTCAATAACATCATCTTATTCAAGTATCCTACTTGAAATGATTTAGGTGAATCAATCATCTATCCTTTTGTTACAGATGTCATGTGAAATCCAAGACACAGAGTGATCATTCCTTGTTGATTTAACTTATCAGGCCTTAGACATCTAACTCTCAACGAATAAGAGGAACAAATTCCATCTTGACTACATACGTCTCTCACAAACACCTCGTGTCACACCTGAACATACCCTTATGTACTGTCCATTATTTCAGGGCAGTGAAGAATCAGTTCAAGGCATAATACTTGGTGAATATCAAAACCCAATATGTATCTCAGGTCGGAGGATACCAAATGATATTCTCCTTTACTCAAAATTACTTACGATCAATCAACAAGATTCCATGTAGTAAAGTTTGAGTTGCGGGTTAGTCAATATTTGTATCCCACAAATATCTATGAACCTTGGTAGCAACCCATTGCTCTATATTCATCCTTATGAATATCAACCAATCCAAGTTCTTAATAATCTTACCCTCACACTTGTTCCACAAGTATGAACGAATACAGACATTTAGAGTAAACAATTTACTCATGGATTAAACATGCTAAATTGGAACATTAATTGAAACATTATAACCAAATAATTTTATTCAAATAATAGAGAGTTCCACATATCCAAATACAAAATTACAGATCAAATCCAATCACTAGAATATCGAAGTCCCATGGCACAAGTATGACCTTCATGCTTTGCCTTTTCAAGGAGCTTCGTGAGAGGATCCGCAATGTTCTGATCCGTGTGAACTTGTGAATACATATCTTCCCTTTTCAACTTCATCTCGTATGTAGTTGAATCTCCGCTCAATGTGCCTAGTCTTTTGATGAGCACGAGGTTCCTTGATTTGAGCAATCGCACCCTCGTTATCACAAAAGATCTTTAGAGGGTCCTGAATGGAAGGGACAACCCCCAGATCGGCAATGAATTTCTTCAACCATGCAGCTTCTTGAGCTGCCAATGAGGCGACGATGTATTCTGATTCTGTAGTTGATAGAGCCACCACATCCTATTTGGAGCTTTTCCAAGAGACCGCTCCTCCATCAGAATGAAAATATATCCTGATTGTGACCGAGAATCATCACGATCGGTTTGGAAACTCGCATCCGTGTAACCCTTTACAACGAGTTCCTCATCACCAGATCCATAGATTAAGAACACATCTCTTGTCCTCCTCAGGTACTTAAGTATGTTTTAACAGCCATCCAATGACTGTTTCCAGGATTTTGCTGGTAACGGCTTGTCATGCTTAAGGCGCATGACACGTCCGGTCGAGTGCATATCATCGCATACATGATGGATCCAATAGCCGATGCGTATGGGATTGCCTTCATTTTATCTTGCTCATCCTTTGAGCTAGGACATTGAGTCGTACTCAATATCATTCCTCTTTGAATAGGTACGGTACCTTTCTTAGAGTTCTCCATCTTGAACCTTTTCAAGATCTTATCAATGTATGCACTTTGATTCAAACCAATCAATGGCCTTGATTTATCCCTATAGATCTTTATTCCCAGAATGTAGGCGGCTTCTCCAAGATCCTTAATGGAAAAACAACTTCCAAGCCAGGTTTTTACACCTTCCAAGGTTGGAATGTCATTTCCAAATAGTAGTATGTCATCAACATATAATACTAGGAAAGTTATCATGCTCCCACTAGCCTTCTTATACACATAAGCCTCATCAGCATTTTTGATGAAGCCAAATTTCTTTACCTCCTCATCAAAATGATGATTCCAGCCTCTCGATGCTTGTTTCAATCCATAGATGGATTTCTTTAACTTGCATACTTTATTAGGATGTTTTGGATCGACAAAACCTTCAGGCTGAACCATATAGACATTTTCCTCAAGATATCCATTTAGGAAAGCGGTTTTGACATCCATTTGCCAAATCTCATAATCATAATGAGCAGCTATGGCAAACAATATCCTTATAGACTTTAGCTTTGCAACAGGTGAGAAGGTTTCATCATAATCAACCCCTTGAGTTTGAGTGAAACCCTTTGCTACAAGTCTAGCTTTATAAGTATCCAAGTTTCCATGCATATCGTTTTCTTCTTGAAAACCCACTTACTTCCAACTACCTTGGAATTAAGAGGTGGTACAACAAGTTCCCAAACTTGATTGTCATACATGGATTGCATCTCAACGTTCATGGCGTCAAGCCATTTGCCACAATCCAAATTGGACACTGCATCATGGTATGTGGTTGGTTCATCTGAATCTACCACATAGCATCCATCCATGAAAAATCCGTATCTTTCAGGTGGATAACTAGTTCTACCACTTCTACGAACGTTTTGTGTGTATTGATCAACCACTTGATCAACCTCAACATCCTCATGTTGAGTGATAGTTTCAACTAAACGTGCATCGGGTTGTGGTTCTTGATCTTCCTCAAGATCCACTGTTCTACTGCTAGTTCCTTCCATAAGGAACTTTGCTTCTAAGAACTCACCCTTTCTGGCAACAAACACCTTTTGTTCCAGTGGATCATAGGAATAATATCCCATACAATCTCTAGGAAATCCAATAAAGATACACTTGGTGGATCGGACTTCTAATTGTTTGGGGTGGGAGTCTTAACATAAGCCTCACAACCCCAGACCCTTAAGTATGATAGGGATGGAACTCTTCCATGCCATATCTCAAAAGGTGTCCTTTCCACCTTTTTGGTTGGGGCCATATTTAGAATACGGGCCGCGGAGAGCAAAGCGAAACCCCAAAATGATAGAGGTAGTGTGCTTATAACCATCATAGATCGAACCATATCCAATAAGGTTCGATTCCTCCTTTCAGACACACCATTATGTTGTGGTGTTCCAGGTGGAGTGAGTTGTGAGACGATCCCACAACTCCTAAGATGATCTTGGAAAGCATCACTTAGGTATTCACCTCCTCTATTGGTACGGAGAACTTTAATCGACTTGTTGAGTTGATTTTCCACTTCATTCTTGAAGATTTTGAACATTTCAAAAGCTTCATCTTTGTGCCTTAATAAGTACACATACCATTAGCGACTATAATCGTTGGTAAAGGTAATGAAGTATCTTTTACCATTCCTAGTCATTGGCTTAAAAGGACCACATACATCCGAATGTATGATTCCTAATAAATCTTTTGCCCTTTCGTTAGTTCCACTAAAGGGTGCCTTAGTCATTTTACCTTGTAAAAGATTCACACACATCAAATGAATCACATTCATTTTTTTTAAAAGACCATTCTTTTGAAGTGTTTGTATACGTTTCTGTTTATATGACCAAGACGACAATGCCAAAGATAGGTATCACTCAAATCCAACTTGAGTTTCTTGGTGCTAGTTTGGTACAATGAACTATTTAAGTACTTTCATGAACCAATTCATAAATACCATTAATGGGTAGCTTTAAAATAGAACATATCATTTAAAGAAACATGAATATCATTTTCAATAAAAGATAATACATAATCATAAAGTCTTAATTGGGATACAGAAATAATGTTCCTAGTCAAACTAGGAGCATACAAAACATTCTTCAGAATAACATCCAAGCCACTTGGAAGTTTCAAGATGTAGTCCCCACGAGCTTCAACTTGGACTTTGGTTCCATTGCCCATGAAGAGGCTAACATCCCCTTGATTGAAGTGACCTACTTCTTTTGAACCCCTGCAACAAATTGCAAATATGAGTTCCACATCCGGTATCTAATACCCATGTGTTTGAAGATGTAACATTAAGATCAATATGAATCATGTATATTGTACCTGAGGTCTGCCCGGCATCCCTCTTGGCTTTCAACTCTTGGAGATGGACAGGACAATTTCTTGCCCAATATCCAATCTCCCCACACTTGTAGCATGGGTCATTGGTAGCAACCTTTTGCTTCTTCTCTTGTGGTTTGGGTGGCACCCTTGCCACCCCTTTCCCTTTCCCCATACGGTCCCTTACCCTTGGCAACTTTTGCCTTGGGTGCGGGATAAGGCCTTTTCTTGTTCCCACCCTCATTGATGGTGAGAACGGGTAAAACCCTTTTACCCATGCCGCCTCGGCCGTTTTTAGCATTGAGTGAAGCTCACCAATGCTTTTGTCCCAAGCATTCATGTTGTAATTCAACACAAATGTCTCGAACTTCTTGTAAGGCCATTGAGGATCAAATCCGTGGCCAATTCCTTCGAGACGGGACAATTAAGCCTCTCGAGGCGGTCAATATGACTTTTCATCTTAAGTACATAAGATGAAACTCATTGGTTGTCGTCCATATGACATGCATGGAGTGCTCGAACCGTTTCAAAGCGCTCAACCCTTGCTTGCTGTTGGAACGTTTCCTTCAGCTGAGTTATCATGTCATAAGCTCCGTGATGTTCATACTCCTTTTGGAGATCCGGAGTCATGCTCGCTAGCATGAGACAAGACACTTGGACAGAGTCCTCAGTGTACTTCAGCCAATCGTTGTAGGCCTCTTCATCATCCTCAGAAGGTTGATCGGGGATGGGGTCGTCTAAAACATATGATCTTCTCTCTTGCTTGAGAACGATTCTCAAGTTTTGATACCAATCAATAAATTTGTTATGATTTAGACATTCCTTTTGGAGGATCGCTCGTAATGATTGGGTGGACGCGGATGAGTTATCATGATTGTCATTATGGTGGCCATCTACAAAATTTAACAAAGATCTATTTAGTATTTTCGATATTGCTATTTTTAATTATAAATGTCTTTTAATGTCATTTTTATTAATTCTAGAACCCAACATTACATTTAAATTGTGGTTAGGTGACCTTTATCCCACGATTTAGATTAATAAGGTGGTCAACGATTGACGGTTGCAACCATTTACAACTTCTAGAGGTATGGGATCGACTTTAAACATCATATGTAAAGTCAGCATGTTAATCCCATCAACACCATTTGGAAACATATTTAGGTGATCCATTTAACATGGTTTGCAAATCAAGTTACCCTACTTGCACACACATGTGAGTTTACCCACATAAGTGGTTAGGTGATCTTTATCCCACAAATGTGGTATCCTCACCTTAATCATAAGTTCCCTCTAAATGGTTAGGTGACCTTTATCCCATTAAGAGTTTCCAAATGACTCAAGTGGTGTGCAAAAGGACGGTGTTAAACTTGTTGGTCAAAAGATAAGAGATTCATAATTCTAGTTTAGAAAACTCTATGTACTTGTATTTGCGTGCTTTCAAATACAAGGTACCCTATGGTCCTTTGATTAAAACCCTTTTTTTTAATTAAAATCATTAAATCATTTTAATAACCTTTTATTACATTTTAATGATTAAGAACCATCATTGTTATAACTTGTTAAGTTTTTTATTAGTTTGTAATGCATGTCAAAATTCCAACTTCAATCAATAACAAACATTCAAACAAGCATAAGCATAAACAACCATAATGTGCATAACCTAAGCTACTATTGTGACCACACTTGTTTGCCATCACAAGTGTGGTCATTAGGTCTTTCCTAAGGGTTGAAATCAACACAAAATGAGGTCATCATAGGCCCCCACTTGAACTTGCATCCATATGCTTCAAGTTCCATGTCTTTAATGTCCATCTTGGGTCTTGATCTTGTGCATCTTCCTATTACAAAAATTGTATCCTAATACATTTTTCTAATAAAAGAATACACCTAATCTATTAATTACATAACCAAATAATAAACATGAATATTACAACCCAATTGAATGAATAAAACAACCATTCCAATCATCCAAACAACACAAGGCCAAAAGCTAGGTTATGCATTATCAAGAGAACAACCATAAACATCATTCAACAATCTAAATAACCCCATCAAACCCAAAATTTTCAGCCAACATAAACTGAAAATTTGGGTTTGTTTGTCCAAACAAACAACATCCAAAAAATATCAACCAATTGACATTCCCATCTTTCAAAGTTTAATCATAAGCATGAAGATATAACTATGAAAGACTTGGGGTTTACTAAATCAGTCAAAATCAGCCTCTAATAGGTTGATTAAAATCTTTTAAAACCGATTTTAAAGAACAAGAACAAGCAATTTATCCACATAACCGGCTCTTGATGCCATTGTTGGGTTTGCAAGAACATAAAACTATGTTTAACCCATTAAACTTACTGAAAACGCAGCGGAATAACAACATATTATTGACTTACTTATAAGCTGAAAATATGTTCTTTAGGTGACCATTTGAATGTATAAAGCAAACCAAATCAAAGGATCTAAATATGTGAATAAGCAAGCTATGAACACATAAAACAAGCATAATAGACAGCCATTAACAAGCTGCCAAAACTACCTTTCAGCAGTTGAAAACAATACTTCCAAAAGGGCTGCCAAAAACGTGGATTTGATGAAGATGGAGATGTCAAAATCGGCCAAGACTCCAAGAAGAGGAGGTCCTCAAGCTAGTATACCCCAAGCACTATCACAAAACACCTTAGATGCTAGGATTGAACACCAAAACGAAGAGAGACTCTCCTGAAAAGAACTTTCAGCCGATTCTTTTAGCAAGAACAAGAAGAGCTTTCTTGTGTTCTTCTATTGCATGTATGCAACTTATTTAGAAAACCCATTTCTAAATTTGGTGTTATTATTTAATTGCATGATCATATCATCAATTGAATAATTGTCGGTGATTGCAAAGCTTGTTATTGGGTATAACCCGAATTGGATCATGACATACTAACCGCATCAATGTTCTATGTGTCTTGGGTATATAAAATCTAATAGATAGGTCTTCCAGAATTCTAGAAAATGATCCTCATAAAGTGGAGGGTCAATGGTTAGGGAGGTGAAGTAGTTTGACAGAGCTAAGAAATGGCAAACCTCTAAGAATAAGGATCTTTCTAAGAGCATAACAGAGCAACCTGATTGTGTTGCATGTGTAGCTATATGGTAAAGTTTGGGTCATTTCCATGATGAGGGTTGGCCATTTTGAGAGAGCTTAAGGATGAAGAAAGATGAAGAAAAGTAATTTCAGAGAGAAATTTGGGATTTAAGGTTTGGAGAAAAGAATCAGATGATAGAAAGAGGGGAAACCGTTGGGTTTATATGAGAAAAAGGATTTCAAATAAAGTTTAATGAAAGAGGATAAACTTTGATATCCAATGTCGGTCCCACCTTTGAAAAAAGTAGTTTACTTTCGCTCAAAAAGTAGTTTTCTTGGAAGTCAAAAAGCTTCCGAAGGTAAATTATCTTTGGAAGTTTTAATGAAAAAGCTTTCGAAGCTAAAATGACTTCGGAAGATCTTCCTAAGGATTCTGAAAATTTTGACTTCGGCAGAAAAACAAGACTTGAGAGTTTTGTTCGAAAGAACAAAACTTCCGAGAGTTAATTTGCTTCAGAAGAAGATTTTCCATGAAAACATATAACTGCCAAAGTGAATTTTATGTTTCGGAAGATATTTCAGAAATTTCTTCCGAAGGTAAAACACTTGGGCAGTTAGTTGTTTTAAAGGCATAAATTTCTTCCAAAGTTAAAAACATAACTTCCAAAGGATCAAAATTTTCATAATTCTAAGGAAAGTCTTGAAAATGTTTTATCCAATGAAAACAAGAGCTTATGAAAGTGATGAACTAGACAACTTAGGACACACATATTTTAAGAAATAATAAGAATTAGTTTTAAGAAAAGCCTATTCAAAGTTGATCATCCCAATAGTTGATATTAGATATTTAAATCTTTGTTCATCAAAAGCCTTTGTAAACAGATCAACATATTGTTCATAGTGTGAACTTTGACTAGTTTAATTAATCCCTTGTCATAATTATCTCTTATTAAATGATACATGATGTTGATGTGTTTGGTCCTTGAGTGTTGCACAGGATCCTCTATGATTAAGATAGCACTATTGTTGTCTATGTGAATGGGAGTCTCCTTGAAGTTTAAGCCATAGTCTAGCATCTGATTCTAAATCCAAAGCACTTGAGCATAGTAGCTTGCAGCAGCAACGTATTCAGCTTCAGCAGTTGATGCAAAGACACAGGATTGTTTCTTGCATTGCCATGAGAAAACCCTTCCACCAAGAAACTAACATCCCCTAGATGTAGACTTTGCAGTCATGTTGCAACCACCATAATCACTATCTGTATAAGCATACAGATTGAAGTCATGATTCTTAGGATACTAAAGACCAAGTGTTAAAGCACCTTTAAGGTATCTTAGAATCCTTTTGATAGTTATAAGGTGAGACATCTTAGGGTTGGCTTGATATCTTGCACAGATACATGTGGCAAACATAATATCAGGCCTGCTAGCTGTAAGATACATAAGAGACCCAAACATAGCCCTATATAAGTGTTCATCTACACACTCCCCCTCAAGATCAGGTCCAAGGGAGTGGTTTCTAGCTATGGGTGTCTTAGCAATCTTACAATCAGTCATGTTGAACCTCTTGAGTATGTCTTGAACATACTTTGACTGACTTATGAAGATGCCAACTTCAACTTCCTTCACTTGAATTCTTAGAAAGAAATTGAGTTCCCCCATGACACTCATTTCAAATCTGTCCTTCATCAGCTTCTCAAAGTCTTTGCAGAGCTTTGGATTAGTTGAACCAAATATGATGTCATCCACATACACTTGAACTAGCAATATGTCATTTCCCTATCCTTTATAAAGAGAGTTCCATCTATGGCACCTCTTCTATATCCATGTTTGCAAAGATACTGAGATAGAGTCTTATACCATTTCCTAGGTGCCTGATGCAGCCCATAAAGAGCTTTGTCAAGTTTGTAGACATAATCAGGATGATCAGGATCTATAAAACCAAGTGGTTGTTTGACATACACCTCTTCATCAATGACTCCATATAGAAAAGCACACTTTACATCAATTGAAAGACCTTGATATTCTTGGATGCAGCAAATGCCATGAATATCTAACAGCTTCCAGTCTTGCTATAGGAGCAAAGACATCAGTGTAGTCAACTCATTTTTGTGTGTATCCTTGAACAACTAGTCTAGCTTTGTTCTTGATGATAAATCCTCTATCATCCTTCTTATTCCTAAACACCCATTTGGTTCCAATGGTAGTCTTCCCATGAGGAAGAGGATAAAGGTTCCAAACTTTCTGTCTTTTGAATTGAAACAACTCCTCTTGCATAACTTCAACCCAACTTCCATCCTTCATAGCCTTATCAACTTTCGTTAGCTCTATCTGGGATAAGAAACAAGAGTGAAGACAAACATTTTATTCATGGGTTTGTCCTCTTGTTCTTACCTATGTGACAACATCTCCAATGATGTTTATGGTGGGATAAGACTTGTGGATCCTTAACTGAGGGATCACAACAAGTTGTTGAGAAAGATCTAAATTAGAGAAATTTAGATCTGGTATAGATGTTTCTCCCACCACATCAGCACACTTATCAAGAGAGACTTGATCCAAGGAGTGTGTGAAATCATTGATGTTGTCATCTATGGAGTGGTTATCAACATGAAGAATGTCTTGATCATTATCACCACTACCATCGTTGTCTTTTGCATTTAAAGTATCTTTATTTGGTTGTGGAGCCTCTGAGCTAGAATTTGAAGGCATACCAAATGTATCAGCTGAGTTTGTCATTGTGGTGCCGATAGAAACCTCATTTGCGGAAGTAGTCCCAACTGGAGCTGAAGATGTATTACTTGAAGGTCTTCTCATCTCAAATCTTGGATCAGGATCACTTGTATTAATCTTTTTGTAGATCCTGAAACAATCTCACAAGATTTGTTAAAACGGTAGTAACTAAGTCAAGATCAAACAACCAATCAGGACCAGAACCAGCCACACAGGGTGTGTGTTCATTGAAAGTCACATCAGCTGACTCATCAACAATTCTAGTTCTGAGATTGTATACTCTGTAAGCCTTAGCTTAGGAAGAGTATCCAATGAAGTGTCCATCATCTGATTTCTCAGCAAATTTGGCAATTTGATCTTTGGTATTCAAGATGGTGCAAGGACATCCAAATGACCTGAGAAAACCAATGAAAGGTTTCCTCTTGTGCCAAAGTTCATAAGGAGTCTTGCCATGAGTCTTAACCACTAAAACTCTATTCTGCACATAGTAGGCAATGTTGACTGCCTCTGCCCTAAAGGTGATGGGCAACTTAGATTAGACAACATGGTTCTTGCAGCTTCAATTAGTGTCATGTTTCTCCTCTCAGCAACACCATTTTGCTAAGGAGTCCTGGGAGCACTATATTGTCTTGTAATACCCTTTTCATCACAAAATGCATCAAGGATTTGGTTCTTTAATTCAGTTCCTTGAGCACATCTTATGATTTTGACCTTGTGATCATATTGATTCTCAATCTTCAAATAAAATTCTTTAGAATCTTAGGAGTCTCATCCTTAGTTCTAAGGAAGAAGACCCAAGTGAATCTTGTAAAGTCATCTATGATCACCAAACAATAGGAGATCCTTCCTAGACTCATTACACTGGTGGGGCCAAAGATATCCATATGTAACATGTGTAGGGGAGTAGTAATAGAGTTTCTTTCCTTAGGCTTGTGAGATACCTTATGCTGATTCCCTTTTAGGCATGCAACACAATGGTCATCACTTGTAAACTCTTTCTTTGGCATTCTAGTTACCAAATCATTCTTAATCAGTTTATTCATATTCTTAAAGTTTACATGGCACATTATTTTATGCCATAGGAAAGACTCATCACTATTGGCTTTAGACAGAAAGCATGAAACTTCTCCAGAGGGAGATGTTTCTTGCAAATCCTCTTGTACATGTTTCCTTGTCTCTAAGCAGAATGTGCTCATGAGGAATGACCACCCCGGGCTTGAGAACAATGCACTCATGCTTAGTAAAGAGCATGTTATGACATTGATCAAAAAATTAGGATACACTCAGAAGATTGTACCCAAACTCATTGACAAAGTTTACCTTTTCAATGCTGAGCTTACCATTTATGACCTTGCCCCTTCTAGAAATGTAACCACCTTCATCTCCTTCAAAGGCAAATGGTCCTCCATCAATCCTTTCAAAGTTCTAGAGTAGTGACCTATTGCCTGTCATGTGCCTGGAACAGCCACTGTCAATGATCTAGACATTTTGTTTGTCTTTAGCTATCCCTGCACAAGAAAATGATTAGTCACATTTGGAAACCCAAGCCTTACTTTTCTTGGGCTCACTAAGAGAAACATAAGGTAACACAACAGTAATAGATCCTATGGTTGTGCTTGGAGGATCTTGAGCTATTGTTGATGGAGAATTTTCAATCACTTGGTCTTTCTTAGACTTCCACACCACCTTTGGAAGCTTAGACTTGACCTTCAACACTTTAGAAGCTTTTGATGCTTTGAAAGTTTTGATGACTAAGCCTTCGGAAGATTTTGCAAACACTACAGCAGACTTCAGTACTTCAGAAGTATTCCTTCCTTCCGAGACCAACTTTTCTTCTCAAGGTAATTTTCCACATGCCTTCTTAGAATTGGAGCTTCTGAAGAAAACATATTTTCCTTCTGAAGCTTGAAAGTTCTTAGAACTCTTGGAAGTCTTTGGTTTGGTCATGTGAAGAGTACCCTTAGGATTGTATGGACAATCCTTAGCAAGATGAGTAGTACTTTCACACATAACACACTCCATTTTCTTCTTCCCAAGAGCCTTGTGCTTGGAACAAGACTGACTTTGGTCACATCCCTTCTCCACCCTCATCTTTGCACATGCTGAGATAGTCCTTTTAGGCTGAGGACTATTCTTGCAGTTTGATGGTCTAGGTTGTGTAGCAGTGGTACACATCAGATCAGTCTTCTTCTTGGTACTGAGATGATTTGAACATGAACCAAAAATCTTAGCAGAAGAGTTAAGGTTGATGTTTTCAGTCTTTACTACTTCAAACCCTGCATAGATAAAAACTTGTTTTTGCTTGGAGTCAAAAGTAGCCTTGATCTCTTGAGCCTTCCTTGCTTTTCTTTTGCTCTTTCTAATCAAGTTCTTCCTCATTGAATTGGTCATCATAGTCTTCTTCTTCTCCTCAGAAGGATAATGTCCCTTCTTAGAATCCTCCTCTTCACTCTTCTTAGAGGGATTCTTCACTATCACTTCTTCATCCTCTTCACTCAAAGGATCTATGAGAGGAAGCTCATCTTCACAAGTTCTACACCTAGTTGATCTCCCAGACAAGATTGTGTGTGGAGGAGCTATCTCATTTGATCCTAGTCCTTGCTTGTTTTGATAGCACACTTTGTTGTGCAGGGATGAGGATATTATGTTCTTGAAGGTCTTTTCTTCAAGAACACACTATCTGCCTTGGCTTTGCTGATCACAAGCTCAGCCTGGCACTCAGTCAGCTTAGTTATGAGATTCTTGATCTGTGTCCTAAAGTCTGTATGCTCATGTTTTAGAACTGAAATAGTTTTTTCTAAGTCCTCTATCTTCAGTAATAATCATTTTCAGACTTTCTAAAATCAGCTTTTAAAATGTTTAAGGACTCAAGATCAGATCTCATTTCCAAGTTATTGGACCTGTATCTATTAACTTTAGCAATGCATTCAGGGGTACAGGGATGTTCCATTACCTTGGTTTCAATGCATCCCACAGCTGCTTAACAATTTTGCATTTCTTGAAACCTCCGTATACAGAGTTTGGAAGAGTAGTCTGAAGGGCTGTCATGGCTTTTCTATCAATCTCTACTCTGTTCTTGTTGTCATCAGAGTAATTTGCCACAGCCTTGGGGATCATACCACCACCAGTATTAGAGGGATGCTTGGTATGTAAGGTCCATTCTCAACAGACTCCCATATTCCTGAGTCTAGAGACCTGATGAAGCCTTCCATTCTCATTCACCAGGTGTCAAAGTCATCAAGAGTGATCAGTGGGGAGTTGTTCATGGTTCCAGTTTCCATATCAAATTTGGAAATGGCTGCCATTTGATAAGTTGAGTATTTGTGTGTGTGAGGGATCTTAAGATGGTGAGATCTTATATTAAGAGCCTGGAAAGCTTTGATACCAAATGCAGGAGCGTTGAAGGGTGGTCAAATACAACACAACAACACAAAGGGGAAAATAACTAAACTTAATCAAACAGTGAACTGAAATAACCACAAGTAAAGACACTAAGAACACAAGTAATTAAGAGACAGAACACAATAGCAAGATACACAAGGAGATGGTTTTCAAGGTTGCAGTATATTGCTTTCTCTATGTTCTATTACAAGTGTTACAAACCATGAAAATAAAGTTACAAGAACATGAGATACTTATACTACATCCTACAGCCGACCATACTATGAAAGCCAGCTGGATACTATTGACTAGACACAAAACAAAATCAATTGTAGAGTCAAAAAGGCAGATTGCCTTTTTTAATTTGTGACTATGACATGCCATAGCTCTCATCCTTATCTATTACAAAAAGGATAAAGTACATGATGTAGAAAGTTTACAGACTTAAGACCTCAATGTACAGCTACCAAAAGCATGGACCTTTTCACCAACTCATGTAAGGTGGTGACTTTACAAAGTTATAGCGGAAAGGGGTCCAGCTTTATAGAAAAGTACATTAGATAAATCATGTTGTTAAAAGTATTCAGAAGAAATCTGTCTTCAAGAGTTGAGCTTCAGAAGACTTTGTCTCAGAAGCTTCGGAAGACTTCATCTTTGGCTTTGGAAGATATTGGTCTTGGCTTCGGAAGATTTCACACTTAGAATATTTATGTTGCATGTGTGAAACTTCTGAAGCATTCTTCTTTAGTACTTGTGCAGCATGCATGCAGAAAGACTTTGGTTGCTTCAACCTCTACAAATAATCTCTACACAGCTTTAGTATGATTTGTTGAAAGTGCTAATGACTCTTAGAGATAACAAGAATCTAGCATCAAGGGCATATTAATAAGGGGTTCCCGAACGATTCTGTTATACCTATATGATTCCATAATGAATCGTTCCAGAAATGATCCAATTAACTTGAAGTTGTTCTGCTCAAACCCAAAACAACAAAAGTATGTTTTGTTTTTCTTTTAAATTTGTAAGTTATTTTCTATTTTCTAGTCGTTTGTAGGACTAAGCGTCGGACTATAAAACTGGATGTACTTTGTAAATCACTTACTAAAATAGGTCACATCTGAGGTGACAAATCTGGTTTTAAATTAAATGGGTCACGTTTGAGGTGATCAATCAGTTTTAAACTAAAAGGATAACATCTGACGTGATCAAATGGTTTTAAATTATAATAAGGTCATGTTTGAGATGATCGATGTTGATAATGTTATATCAAAAGGTAAAACTTTAAGTGTGTGAAAGTGTATGAGGTCAAACTCATAAGTATGAGCCAATGGCACGATTGGACCATAAGTATGAGCGAATCATACGATTGGACCATGAGTTCGGGGCAATCATACGATTGGACTATGAGTATGGGGTATCCATGCGATTGGACCACAAGGATGAACCAATCGTACGAAAGGATCAAGGAGTATGAGCCAGTCGCACGACTGAACCCCAGTCGCACGACTGAAGCATGAGTATGGCTTAGTCACACGACTGGGGCATAAGTATGGGTCCAGTCATACAACTGTAATTTAGAAGAGTATAAATAAGGGGGTCAAATGGTCATAACTCTTATCACCCTTCAAGTTCTCTGAAATTGCCCATATTCACAGAAACTCTACTCAAACTTCATTTGCTTGTGATTTTCGCCTGATAAGTGTTTCTAACAGTTACTCTACTCATCTACATGTACAATGCAACTGAACTTGGTCAAAATGAATGTCTTAATTGCATCTTTAAGGGATGAAGATGCTAAATCCTAGAACCAAGCCTACTCTTAAGAATAGTCCACTTAAGTGGTCACACATGTTGGCTTAAATGAATCTAAGTACTAATTCGAGTCTCTACTGTCCAAATGAATCTAAACACGAAGTAATGTCAAGTTTTTGATAAAGATTCAAATCTTTGGTGTTCAACAGTGAGATATACGAATAGACACACTGATGAACTCCAATCGCGCGATAGAGCCAAGCGAATGACTCAATCGCACGTATGAATCATGCTTATGGGTTCAGTCGTATGACTGACTCAACCGCATAGTGTAGCATATGTCTAAGCTCAATCACAGGCTTAATCGCACGACTAAACTCAGCTATAGGCACAATCGTACTACTAAACTCAATCGCACGACTGAACTCAGTCGTATTGTTCAGTCGCACGATTGAATTAGTAGAACACAATAATTCAAAACTCACCTGTTAAGTCTAGCAACAAATCTAATGTATATATTTCTTGTGTTGCAGCAACATGGCTGATCGATGGATAATGAACACCAAGCATTAACATATGTGCACACGTAGATGTTTTTCTGAGGATGAAGTAAACTCGGGACATCAACGTAGGTGTGCTCAACAAGAGCAACTTGTGACCCTAGTTCAAGTACTTAGCTTATGTCTTCTTTAAGTGCATAACGTCAAGGAGAGGAGGATTTGATGAGATGTCTGACCAAATTCAGAATGCATACGTAGCACTCATGTTAAACCACCTATTCCAGTGTTCTCACATGATCTTCTCCTACTTGATGGAGAGGAAGAAGATGATGTTTTGGATAGAGATAGGAATAATGCTATGCAAATGGGTGGTGGTATGGATGATGAAGATTCTCAAGAAGCTAACGAGGTTATCTCACTTAATGTACAAGACGTTGAAGCTTAGTGGATCCAGTGGAAGATCTCTTAGGATTATGTAACACCCGGTTATTTATCTCTTTTGAAGCCGACGAATGAAGAAAAAGAAATGAAGTCCAAAGTCGAGGGACCAAACTCACCAATGAGACAAAGTTGGTGAAGTGGGAGTATTTAAGGGAGAGGGCAACCCTTTACCCTCTCCCCACACCCACCAAAATCAGCCAAAGAAAGAGGAGAAGAGAGAAAGAAGAGAAAAGGAGAAAAAGTTGGTTCGGGTTGGTTCGAGTGGCCAAAATTGTTGAGAAGCATATCAAATCAAAGCTCTACTCGTTCTGGTCACTTGTGTGAGTTCTAGGACCCCTCTTTTAAACGTTTTTGAATGATTTGGAGCTGGAATACATCTGAAAATCGGGTTTTTTGTGTGTGTGTGTATGTTGACCCGTTTGTGTATGTGTATGTATGCGTGTGATGCATTTCAGTCTTGATTGTGAGCTGTGTGTGCTTCAATGGTGTTGTGGTATGCATCTTTAAGATTTAGGATGGTCGATTTGGGCTTAGAATGGGTTTATATGAGTTTGGAGGCCGAATACCCTCGGCTGCAGTCGGGATGAACTGCGATCTGCATCAACTAGGGCTAGGCGACCGACTAGAGACCGAATGGAGGCCATACGGCCGATAGGGTGCGATTGGGGTCCATTCGCATGATTGGGGTCCATTCGCATGATTGAAGGTCCATTCGCATGATTGAAAGGCCAGTCGCATGGAGGTCATGCGATTGAAGGTCCAGTCGCATAAGTGTTCATCCGCATTAGTCTCATTCGCATGAGGTCCATCCGCATTAGTCCATTCGCACGATTGGGTGTTCATTCGCATGAGTGTTCATCTGTATTGGTTCATTCGCATGATGTTCAGTCGCATGGAGGCCATGCGACTGAAGGGTGTCCATACGCCCGAATAGGGCTGTTGCACCCGAAGAAAGTGTAGTTTGACCTATGACTTTCGGGGGAAAGTGCAGATGTAAGTTTTGACATAAAGGTTCCCGTAAGTTCATGTAAGATGACGATTGAGGCCTTAGAGAGTATGTTGGGCATGATGATGATGATGTTGCATGTTTATGCATGTTATGTATGTATGATGTTACCTGTATGACGTGATGCTTGAGTATGTTATGTTCCTTGTTATGATGTATGCTTATCTTTCCTGTGACTTTACGTGTGATGTTAATGAATAAATGAAGTATTATGTAACGAAAAGTGAAAGATAAAGAAAAGAGAAACATGAAGTAAGAATGCATGCATTAATGAGTAATGAAAGTAGGGATAGTCTTGTAAGCATGGCATATACATCGGGGTCTTTCTTTGTGATTGACCATTTGCATGTACACCAGACAGTCTTAACAGCAAATTGATCCATAGAGCCAAAAGCTTGCTGAAGAAGTACTAAAGATCCTAGAAGAAGGTGATTACAGTGAAAGTGAACTAAGCTCCTGGTGCATTGGCAGTGTGATAATGTCAGCCTGATCAAGTATCTATTAAAGACCAAATTGAAGATTGTGTGGTGTACACATCTGGCTCAAGCTGAAAAGAGTACAGATCAAGACAAAAATAATGATTAGATGTTTAAGTATTTGAAAACTTTTGTACTTGAAATATGTATTACATTAATGTAATTAATAATTATTTATGTTTAAATGTCTTGATTAATGAGCAATATGAGATAAAGCTCCATTTCAGCAAGTTAAGATTCAATTAACCATGATTCTTGACTTGCAAGGGATAGTCTCAAGGTCAGTGAGCTACACTCTGAAGAAGGAGAAATCATTCATGATGTGACCGATGACTAGCTAGCTGAGATATTCCGACTCAATCCTGATGAAATTGTCAAAGATGCTCCAGAAGTTGATGTACTAAATGATGAGGAGCTACAGGATGTTGATGAGATTGAGATTAAGGATGTTACAGCTGAGTACTATCCAGAGTACGCTGACCACGAAAGCAATGTTATACCCAAATGGGTGATACTTTTGGCAGTGCTACATTTGAGAAGCTGGATGAAGTAGAGAAAGAAGAAAGCTCTGTGCAAGCTTCGGACGCCAATATCAAATTGAAGAAAGCTGAATAGGCAGCTTGTTTTGCTGAAATGAAAGCCCAACGCACACCTACAAAGCAGAATGCCTACACCAAATTGAACAAAGTCAAGAAACATCCGAAGGTGTCTGGCAAAATCATTGCGTGGGCTAATTTTGAAGACTAGAATGTCTATGCTGTAAAGAGAGAAAAGGGGATTGAGTACTTCAGATATCCTCATGATCTGAAGACTCTTCCTAGTTTTGAGCACAACCGACTGGCATACTTAGATCTGTTGTATGCTAATCCAATGAAGATGTTAGGTTGGTTTGAAGCTGCATTGAAGAAAGAATTCCACACCAAGTGAGTAAACTTTAGACCTCAATAACCGAAGAGGTACATCCGTAGGTCTGAAGTGGACCCTATATCTGGGAAGTCAAAAGTAGTGCTGAAGTGGAGTCCTCCGCGCATAATGTCAAAGACTCCCTTACGGGAAATGCCTCAAGACTTCACTCCACACTTCAAATGGTGGTATTATAATTGGCGGACAGGGGAAGCGGTCATAGTTCTGAACAAAACGGAAAGATAGAAACTATTTGGGTATTTGATCCAATGTAGCTTACCAACTTGTCTGCTGAAGATGTCTATACATTATACAAGTGGCCACTGTTCTATGATACGCAGGACATTGTACAAGCTCTCCAGTTTCAACACGTGATAAGACTCTGCTTTGCATTTCAAATACATGTAGGAGTTACAAAAGAGGATATGTACAAAAAGTTCCAAGAACATGTGAAGATTGTTAGACAATAGAGGAAACTAGGTCTAAGGGGGAGCTTGTAGATACATGTGTACCTAGTTTATGAGCTTAATGTAAATGTCTTTCATGTCTTGCACATATGTAATGAATGAGTTCAATGAAATATACTTTGTGGTTGATGTTTATAATGTTTAATATTTCATATTATTATTGTGTTAAAATATATATTGAACTTACTATATAGGTTTGAGGTTATTGTACACAATTCTAAGTCAATATTGATTGAGTAATGTGTTCAACATACACGGATGAGTATTCAAGCTAATGGCCCATACTCATGGACCATACGCATGAATACATCATGCTTATGGACCAGTCGCACGAATGAACCAGGAGACTGGATCAGTCGCACGATTGAGATACAAGATTGACTCAGTCGCATGACTGAACTTTCAGTCGTGCGTATGACTCAGTTGCATGATTCAGTCGCACGACTGAACCATGCTAATTGTTCAGTCGTACGAATGAAAGCCCCTAACCTATAAATACCACATAATTCGTGGAAAAATGGAAGAATTTGAAGCACTTGATACTCCTACGAACCCTAGCCGTCTAGAATGTCCAAGGAAGCCTGTCCAACTTCATAGATCATTCCTGATCGATCTTTATTCATTCATAACATGTAGTTCCAATCTTATATCGATCAGGTAATTGTTCTCACTGATTGGATCTTCAATCAAATAGGATTCTATACTATTTGATTCGGTATAAACGCAAAATCTATTAGTATTCCTTACGCACACAGTCCTGACACATTCATCATTATCTTTCACCTTTCATTTCGGAACCATGCCATATGCTATACCCGAACATTGTGCATGAAACTGGTTATTGGGCCTGAGATCTATAAATAGACATCGAATATTATGCACGAAAATGACTCTAGTACCTGGTGCAAGCGACAAGGGTCCCATTCATTTGGTCAATAACAAGGATAGACCCTTGTGTGTATCCTTCTGGGTTAGCTAAACCGCACAAAGTTGAGCTAACACCCTTCATTGGGTGCAAACCTCCTTACATTTGCTTGCAAGACTTTTCACTCATTCTTTACGTTCCACTTTTCATTATCATTAACTTCCTCTTTCATTACATAATAATTTATGTTTATTAACATTTTCTTACCACGTAAAGCCACAAAATAAAATTTAATAAGGAACATAAAGAAAACAAATCAAACACATGCATAACAACATCATATAGCATCACATACATCATACTGGAAACATCCCAAGTCATAGCCTAAAAATCATTCTTTCCAAAATTCCAGAATATTTTTCTAAGTCTTGAGTCGCATGGGTACTATGCAGACGCATGGCCATTATGTGGGCGTATGGCCTCTCAGGCTCATAGGAACACTTAGGCGCATGGGCAGGTTTGGGGTGCATGAGCACTTTATGGCTGCATGGCCTAACACTTAGTCGTTTGGGCAACATCCTAGGCACATGGGCACTATGCAAAGGCATGAGCCTGACTTAGGCGTATGGGCACTTTGGGCGTTCGGGCACTATTGGGGCGTATGACCCTTAGGCGTTTGGGGAACACTTAGGCGTTTGGGGAACACTTAGGCATTTGGGTAATTGGGCACATGGACTACTATTTGGGCACACGAGCAACTGACTTGTAACTAACATCACTTTTAGTTCCCAAATCACAATTCCAACATGTTTTAAGCCTAGTTCTAATATGCTAAGCATCATAACAAGCTTATAACATGAATATAACCAAAAAACATTCCCCAAATCATATACCCTCCCAAATAGGGCACACACACATACAAGTATACACACATACATAACAAGCTTAGAACTCACCTTTGCAAGTTTTTGGTAGGACTTCTTCAATCCCGAATGCTCAATGTATTCAAACACCTAAAAACACCAAAAACACACAACCGAACACAGACAAACACATAAGCACATAGCTGAGGCTGAAAACAGCCAAGACAAGCCAAAACACCAAAAACTAATCTTAAATCCAGATTCTTCTTCTTCTTCTCTCTAATACCCGAAAGATTTTAGTTCTTCCTCTCTCTCTCTAGAACATGGAAAAAGGTGATGGAACATGGGTGTGGGTGGCCACACCCACTTTTGTCCAATTTATTATTTAATTTTTTCCTTTGTACACTTTTAACCTCTCAACTTGGGTTTTAATACTTTTCTTCTTTTTTGTGCACTTTCACTTTCTTTTTAAAATTTTCCAGGTGTTACAAGTCCACCCCATTATATAGGTTTCGTCCCTGAAACTTGTTACTCCTTGAATATTTGTGGGCAATTCTGTGTCATAACTTTTTTAGTTTCCCACGTAGACTCAGATCTCTTTCTATGCTTCCACTATACTCACACCAAGGGAATGACTTTATTAAAGTAATCTCATCTCTTTCGATCAATAATCACCACTAGTTAATCCACATAATTGGGTCGCTCATTTACCTCAATGTCTTTTAGTAGTACAGCCATATCTTCAGCAGTAAGCACTTTCCTAGATAAGATGCATGAAATGTTGGATGAATTCTGCTTAGCTCATCAAGCAATTCCAATCTATAGGCCAACTCTCCTACTCAAACAATTATTCAAAAAAGCCCTATGTACCTCAGGCTCAACTTGCTACGCCTTCTAAACCGAATGATACCCTTCGAAGGTAAAATTTTCAGCATAACTTTATTTCCCACCTTGAATTCAATCAGTCTACGCCTCTTGTCAGCGTATGACATTCGGCTATCTTTAGCTGCCTTCAGAGAGCCCTTGATCTTTTCTAGCTTCTCTATCATAGCATCGATCACTTTGATGCTCCCTAACACCTTCTGACCAATATCACCCCAACATAATGGCATCCAACACCTCCTATCGTATAGCATTTCATAGGGTGGCATGCCAATTTTGGCATGATAACTGTTATTGTATGAGAATTTGGCTAACAAGAAGTGGTCGTCCCAACTTCCTCCAAAATCAATGACGTATGCTCGGAGCATATCCTCAACTGTTTGAAGGGTTCTCTCTGACGGAACATCTGCCTGTGGATGATAAGTTGTGCTAATGTGTAACCTCATCCAATTGCATCGTGGTATTTATTCCAAAACTTGCATATAAACCAAGTGTCACGGTCAGACACAATAGACATCGGTACACCATGATGAGTTACAATCTGCTTGATAAACAGATCTGCTAACCTTTTAGATGAATACGTTTCACAGATCGACATGAAGTGAGCACTCTTCATCAGACGATCGGCGAGCACCCATATAGCATCATTCCCTCTTGTTGTACGAGGTAGCTTTATGATGAAGTCAATGGTGATGTGCTCCCATTTCCACTTGGGTATATCCAAAGGTTGGATCTTTCCGTACGGATTTTGATGCTCAGTCTTCACTTGCAAGCAAGTAAGGCACTTACTCATGTACTCCACTGCATCTCGCTTCATACTCGGCTTCTCATAATCTTTCTTCATATCTTGATACATCTTTCTAGCACTAGGATGAATGGAGTATCGAGTCTTATGAGCCTCATCTATTATCTTTACACATAGATTCCCATAACGAGGAATCCACATCCACCCACATCGGGTTCTAACACCAAGAGTGTTTTCACCCAACTTTATGACTAAACCTCTCATTCTTTTGGAGTTAAGGGGATCTTCTTGTTGGATCTTGTATGCCCAAGACACATACAAGATTGGTGTGGTTAGTATGTTATGATCCAAGCTAGGTCATACCCAGTAACAAGCTAAACAAACACCAATAAATATTTATTTCTTGATGTAATCAAACAAATAAATATGAAACCAATTTACAAATAAATATTGACACCAATTTAGAAAATGGGCTTTCTAAATTATTGCTTTTGAAATAGAACAAATTATATGGATATTTTTTATGAGAAATTATTTGTATTATTATTTAAGTAGGTTAAATAATAACAAATATAGTGTGTTAAAGTTATTAAATTAAAAGGGGTTTAACTTTATAAACTTATGGGTTAAAGAATGTGAAAATCTTTATAAAATTAAAATGGGTGGGAACCCATTTAGAACCAAATTCGGCCGCCCTTGGGTGGTCTCCTTGGGATTCCTTTTGTCTTGTTTTAATACACGACTTAAACCATTTTTAACACTACAATCCATACACACTCTCTCTCACACACAAAGCAAAACTCTATCTTCTTCTTTCTTGGCTAATTTTCGGATTTGGAAGTGAACCTTGGCTAAAATTTTGGATTTGCAAGAAAGCATAAGAGGAAGAGGTTTGGTGTTCCACTTCCTGACTAGTTGGGTGTTTGGGAGGAAGCTTGTGGGTATACTAGCTTGAGGTCTTCTTCTTTGGAGGCTTCCATTCAAGAACATCATCATCTTTTCCATCTATTTCCATCTCATATCTTCTTGTTCTTAGAAAGGTTGTATTCTAAGAACACCCTATGGTTGTTTATGTTTGTTAGCATTTCGTTTTACATATATTTGATCCTTGTTCTTGGGTTGTTATGTGGGCTAATAAATGGCTTATTTTCAGAAACTAAAACAAATTTTATATCACATTATATCCATTGCATTTTGGTTTAAATGGTTAAACTGTAGTTTATAAACTTGCAACAAACACAACAATGGCATCTAGAGCCAGTTATGTGGAAAACTTGCTTCAAAAATCCAATAAAAGTTAGTTTTGTTAGATTTTTTCAACCCATTAGGGGCTGATTTGTTATGGATATATGAATCCCTTGTCTTTCTAGTTTTATTTTACATGCTTTAGAATAAATCTTGAAAGATTAAAGTCAAGTGGTTGATTATTTTATTTGGACAAAAACCCTAAAAATCTTAGTTTATGTTGGCTGAAATTTTAAGGGTTAAAAAGGAGTTCATTTTGTTCTTGGATATTGTATTTGAATACATGTTCTAGTGCATAACATAGCCTTGACCAAGTGTTTTTGGATTTGGTTGAATGTTTTGTCATGTTTGGTTTTATTCATCAAAAGGGTTGTAATAATATTTTGTGTTTATATCTTTGGGTTGTAATTTATTTATTCTTTGGTTATGTAATTAATAGATTAGGTGCATTTATTTTATTAGATAATTGTATTAGGATATAATTTTTGTAAAAGAAGATCCACAAGTTGGAGACTCAAAGGAAGACACAAAGGAAGGACACAAAGACATGGACACTTGAAGCATTTGGATTTGGATTCAAGTGGGAGTTCATGGACACATTTTGATGTGTCATTGTTAACACTTAGGAAAGTCCTAATGACAACACTTGTGATGACAAACAAGTGTAGCCAACTTAGTGGCTATGGTTATGCACTTGTGATTATATGGTTGTGCTTGTTTGGTGTTTGTATTATGGTTGTTGTTTGATATATGGATATCCATAACAAACTTATTAACAAACATAACAAGCTAAAATATAATTGTTTTTTTTATCATTAAGTGGTTAATAAAAGGTTATTAAAAGGATTAATTATTTTAATAAAATGGTTTTATTGAGAAGGGATCCTTAGGGT
Source organism: Flaveria trinervia (assembly GCA_025506515.1). NCBI lineage: Eukaryota > Viridiplantae > Streptophyta > Magnoliopsida > Asterales > Asteraceae > Flaveria > Flaveria trinervia. The sequence goes on from CM046446.1 coordinate 47,096,570, forward strand.
ACCATGTGTTTGAAAGCATGCAAATACAAGGTACCTAACCAAGTTTAACACCATCCTTTTGCACAACACTTGAGTCACTTGGAAACTCTTATGGGATAAAGGTCACCTAACTATTTTTGAGGGAACTTGTGATTTAAGGTGGGAATACCATATTTGTGGGATAAAGGTCACCTAACCAATTATATTGGAAAACTCATATGTGTGTAAGTAAGGTGACTTGATTTGCAAACCATGTTAAATTGATCACCTGCAATATGCTTTTCAAATGGTGTTGATGGGATCATGCCGACTATACATATGATGTTTATGTCGATCTCATACCTCTAGAAGTTGCAAAGGGTTGAAATTGTCAATCGTTGACTACCTTGTTAATTTAATAATGAGATAAAGGTCACCTAACCACTATTTAAATCTAACGTTGGATTCTAGAATTTTAATTTGTGTTTGACACATAAAGGGTATTATTTATTAAAATATGATAATATCAAAAATTCTAAAATTGAACTTTGTTAAATTTTGTACATAGCCACCAATAACAATGAAAATAATGATATCCCTTCCGCTCACTCATTATCACAAAGGACCTTTCTCAAAAAGGAGCGTCTAAACCATAACAATTTTATTGATTGGTTTCGAAACTTGAGAATTGTTCTCAAGTAAGAGAAACGGTTGTATATTTTAGACTATCCGATTCTCGATCAACCCAATGAGAAATATGAGGAGGCCTATAATAATTGGGTTGAATACACTGAGGACTCGGTCCAAGTGTCTTGCCTTATGTTGGTAAGTATGACTCCAGATCTCAAAAGAGTACGAATATCACAAAGCATACGAAATGATTACCCAGTTGAAGGACACATTCCAACAACAAGCAAGGGTAGAGCGCTTCGAAATGGTTCAAGCACTCCATGCATGTCTTATGGATGACACCCAATCGGTGTCATCTTATGTCCTTAAGATGAAGAGCCACATTGACCACCTTTAAAGGCTGAGTTGTCCCGTCTCGAAAGACTTGGCAACGGATTTGATCATCAACTCTTTGTCAAAAAGGTTTGACAACTTTGTTATGAATTATAACATGAACGGGTGGGACAAGAATATAAGTGAGATTCACTCTTTGCTCAAACTACCAAGGCGGCCATGGGTTAAAAGGTTTTACTCGTTGTCACCATCAATGAAGGTGGGAACAAGACAAGGCCTCACCCCGCACCCAAGGAAATTTTTGCCAAAGGTAAATGGTACGTTAAGGGAAAGTGAAAGGGAGTGGTAAGAGCACCACCACCTAAACTAGCGGAGAAGAAGCAAAAGGTTGCTTCGAATGACCCATGCTTTAAGTGTGGGGAGATTGGACGTTGGGAAAGAAATTGTCATGTCCATCTCAAAGAGTGGCAAGCTAAGAGGGATGCCAGGCAAACCTCAAGTATAATTTTCATGAGTCATATTAATCTCATTTTAATATCCTCTAACACATGGGTATTGGATACAGGATGTGGAACTCATATTTGCAATTTGTTGTAGGGGTTCAAAAGAAGTAAGGACTTCAAGAAATGATATGTAAGCCTCTACATGGGAAATGGGGTAAAAGTTCAAATTAAAGACCGAGGGGACTACATCTTGAAGCTTCCAAATGGTTTGGAGGAAATTTTGAACAATGTTTTGTATGATCCTAGTTTGACTAGGAACATTATTTCAATTTCCCAATTAAAACAATATGGTTATGATTTGACATTTATTGAAAGTGAAATTCATGTTTCTTTAAATGACATCTTTTATTTTAAAGCTAGTCCTATAATGGTATTTATAAATGAATCATGAAAACACATTATATGTTAGCTCATTGTACCAAACCACCACCAAGAAGCTCAAATTGGATTTGAGTGACACCTATCTTTGGCATTGCCGTCTTGGTCATATAAACAAGAAGTGCATACAAACACTTCAAAATATGGTCTTTTATAAGCAAGTGAATGTGATTCATTTGATGTATGTGAATCTTGTTACAAGGCAAAATGACTAAGCCACCTTTTAGTGGCAAAACCGAAAGGGCAAAAGATTTATTAGGCATCATACATTCGAATGTATGTGGTCCTTTTAAGCCAATGACTAGGTATATGAAAGATACTGCATTATCTTTACCGATGACTATAGTCGACATGGGTATGTGTACTTGTTACGACACAAAGATAAAGCTTTTGAAATGTTCATAACCTTCCATAATGAAGTAAAAAATCAACTCAACAAGTCAATAAAGATTCTCCGCACCAATAGTGGAGGTGAATATCTAAGTGATGCTTTTAGAGATCATATTAGAAGTTGTGGGATTGTCTCACAACAATCTCCACCACAAACACCACAACAAAATAGTGTGTCCAAGAGGATAAATCAAACTCTATTGGATATGGTTCGATGTATGATGGCTATAAGCTCATTGTTTCTATCATTTTGGGGTTTCGCTTTGCTCTCTACGGCCCGTATTTTGAATATGACCCCAACGAAGAAAGTGGAAGAACACCTTTTGAAATATGGCATGGAAGGGTTCCATCTCTATCATATTTAAAGGTGTAGGGCTTTGATGCTTATGTTAAGACTCCCACCTTAAACAAGTTAGAAAGCCGTTCCACTAAGTGTATCTTCATTGGATATCCTAGAGATTCTATGGGATATTATTTCTATGATCCATTGGAACAAAAGGAGTTTGTTGCCAAGAAGGGTGAGTTGTTAGAAGCTAAGTTCCTTATGGAAGGAGTTAGCAGTAGAACAGTGGATCTTGGAGAGGATCAAGTACCACAACCCAATACATGTTTGGTTGACACTAGCACTCAACATGAGGATGTTCGCAGATTTGTTAGAATTAGTAATCCACCTGAAAGATATGGATTTTTTATAGATGGATGCTATGTAGTAGATTCTGATGAACCAACCACTTACCGTTATGCAATGTCCAATTTGGATTGTGACAAATGGCTTGAAGCATGAACGTTGAGATGCAATCCATGTATGAAAACCAAGTGTGGGACTTGGTTGTACCACATCTTAACTCCAAGGTAGTTAGAAGTAAGTGGGTTTTCAATAAGAAAACCGATATGCATGGAAAGTTGGATACTTATAAAGCTAGACTTGTAGCAAAATATTTCACTCAAACTCAAGGAGTTGATTATGATGAGACTTTCTCGTTAGTTGCAATACTCAAGTCTATTAGGATATTATTTGCCATAGCAGCTCATTATGATTATGAGATTTGCAAATGGATGTCAAACCGCTTTCTAAATGGATATCTTGAGGAAGATGTCTATATGGTTCAGCCTGAAGGTTTTGTCTATCCAAAACATCCTAACAAAGTATGTAAGTTAAAGAAATCAATCTATGGATTGAAGCAAGCATCAAGAAGTTGAAATCACTATTTTGATGAAGAGGTAATCAAATTTGGGTTCATCAAAAACTCTAATGAAGCATGTGTATATAAGAAAGCTAGTAGGAGCATCATCACTTTACTTGTATTGTATGTCGATGACATCCTACTATTTGGAAATGGCGTTCCAACCTTGGAGAATGTAAAAACCTGGCTTGGAAACTGTTTTTTCATTAAGGATCTTGGTGAAGCCACCTATAGTTTGGGAATAAATATCTATAGGGATAGATCACGGCGGTTGATAGGTTTAAATCAAAGTGCATATATTGATAAGATCTTGAAAAGGTTCAGGATGGACAACTATAAGAAAGGTACCGTACCAATTCAAAGTGGAATGATATTGAGTACGACTCAATGTCCAAGCTCAAAGCTTGAGCAAGATAAGATGAAGGGAATCCCGTATGCATCTGCTATAGGATCCATCATGTATGCAATGATATGCACTAGGCCGGATGTGTCATGCGCCTTGAGCATGACAAGCCAATACTAGCAAAATCCTGGAAACAGTCATTGGATGGTTTTTAAGAACATACTTAAGTAGCTAAGGAGGACTAAAGATATGTTCCAAATCTATGGATCTGGTGAGGAGGAACTCATGGCAAAAGGTTACACGGATGCGAATTTCCAAACTGATCGAGATGATTCATGATCACAATCGGGATACATTTTCGTCCTGATGGAGGAACAGTCTCTTGGAAGAGCTCTAAGCAAGATGTGGTGGAATTATCAACTAAAGAGTCAGAATACATTGCTGCTTCATTAGCATCTCAAGAAGCTGCATTGTTGAAGAAATTCATTGCCGATCTTGAGGTGCTCCCTTCCATTAAGGACCCCCTAGAAATTCTTTGGGATAACGAGGGTGTGATTGCTCAAATCAAGGAACCCCATACACATCAAAAGACTAGGCACATTGAGCGGAGATTTAACTACATAAGGGATGAAATTGAAAAGGGAAAGATATGTATTCGCAAAGTTCACACGGATCAAAACATTGCGGATCCACTCATAAAGCTTCTTGAAAAGGAAAAGCATGAAGGTCATACTTGTGCCATGGGACTTCGATATTCTAATGACTGGATTTGATCCTTTAATTTTGTATTTGGATATTAGAACCTTTTATTATTTGAATAAATTATTTGGTTATAATGTTTCAACCAATGTTCCTATTTTGCATGCTTTGAAATCCATGAGTAAATTTTTTACTCAAAACGTCTGTAGTCGTTCATACTTGTTGGAACAAGTATGAGGGTAAGACTATTATGAACTTTGGGGGAAGCTTGTGGGTATACTAGCTTGAGGTCTTCTTCTTTGGAGGCTTCCATTCAAGAACATCATCATCTTCTCCATCAAGTTCCATCTAACATCTTCTTGTTCTTAGAAGGTTGTATTCTAAGAACACCCTATGGTTGTTTATGTTTGATAGAATTTCTTTTCACATATATTTGATCCTTGTTCTTGGGTTTGTTATGTTGGTTAATAAATGGCTTATTTTCAGCAACTAAAACAAGTTTTATATCACATTATATCCGTAGTGTTTTGGTCTAAATAGTTAAACTATCTTTGATAAACTTGCAACAAACCCAACACTTCTTTCAACACCTCGTCTTGCAATTTATTGACCTGCTTCACTATGTTGGAGGTCAAAATCAATTAGTAGGCCTTCACCCGGATTGGTTCTGGTCTCTCCTTTCGGCTAAGGGAATCTGTGACTACGTTGGTCTTTCCGGGATGGTAATGGATCTCACAATCAGAATCATTTATAAGCTCCAACCATCTCCTCTTCCAGCATTCAAATTTTTATGCTCGAAGTAGTACTTCAAGCTCTTGTGGTCGGTGAAGATGTGCACTTCATCTCGTATAAGTAGTGCCTACAAATCTTCAATGCAAAAACCACAATAGCTAACTCCAAGTCATAGGTAGGCTAGTTAACCTCATGAACCTTCAATTGTCAGGATGCGTAAGCTATAACCTTTCCTTGCTGCAACAACACGCAACCTAACCCTGAGTAAGAGGAGCTGAGAAAACTACCAAATCTTCGCTTCCTTCAGGTAATGACAAGACTGGAGCTTGTGTCAACCTCGTCTTTAGCTCCTCAAAAGCATTCTCTTGTTCTTGACCCCATACAACTTCACATCCTTACGGGTTAGCTTGGTAAATGGAGAAGCTATCTTTGAGAAGTCTTGGATGAATCTCCTGTAATATCCTGCCAATCCCAAGAAACTACGAATCTCGGATGGCGTCTTAGAGACCTCCATTGCATCACAACTTCCACTTTAGCCGGATCGACCATAATCCCTTCAAGATTCACCATGTGACCTAAAAGCTAAACTTCGCTCAACCAGAACGGACACTTATAGAACATGGCATACAACTTCTCCCTTCTTAGCGTCTCTAAAACTTCTCGAGTGTGATCGGCACGCTCTTCCTCACTCTTTGATAAAAGTAGGATATCATCGATAAACACAATCAGTGATTTATCAAACATTGGCCGCCACACCCGATTTTATCAAATTCATAAAAGTAGCTGGCGCGTTGGTTAAACCAAAAGACATAACAAGAAACTCGTAGTGTCCATAACACGTATGAAAAGCTCTTTAAGGAATATCATGCTCCTTCACTTTCAACTGATGATAAAAGGATCAAAGATCTATCCTCGAGAACCAACAGGAACCTTGGAGCTCATAAAACAAGTCATAAAATCTTGGTAGAGGATATCGGTTCTTTATCATGAACTTGCTCCACTCACGGTAGTCGATGCACATCCTCATACTACCGTTCTTATTCTTGAAAAATAAAGCCATAGCACCCCATGGAGTGATGCTTGGTCAGATAAACCCTTTATCCAACAATTCTTGCAACTCAACCATCAGTGCCTTCATCTCTGTTAGAGCCAAACAATATGGTGGCTTAGTGATAGACTGAGCACCAACCATCAGATCAATCTGGAATACGATCACACGGTTTGTTGGCACACATGGTAAATCTTATGGGAACACATCGGGAAAGTCACACACAATTGGTACACCAGATAGTTTTGGTGTGGATGTGTCCACATCCTTCACGTAGGCCAGGTAGGCACTACATCCATGTTTCATGCACTTCTCAGCCACCGCCATTGAAATCACCCTTGAAACAGTAGTAACTCGATCACTGTAGATTGTCACCGAACTCCCGTTTAGCGCTGTCAATCGGATCATCTTCTTGCGACACACAATATTCGCCTTGTAGTCCACTAACCAATCCATTCGTAGGACTACATCGAACCCGCCTAAGGTCACCACAATTAGTCTAATAGGAAATTTATGACCTTCTGATTCTATGTCACTACCTTCTATCAAGTTAGAAGTCCTGGTAGACTTACCTATGGTAATTTCTACATCGAAGGGCTCATCCATACTTCTACTTCTAATGGGCAAATTAGCATAGAAAGCAGCAGAAATAAAACACTTAGTAGCACCAGAATCAAATAACACAGAAGGAAGACTTTGTTGACTAGAAACGTACCTGACACAACATCAGGGTCTATCCTAGCTTTCTCCCTGGTTATTGTGAAAGCTCTGGCGCTTGCCTTCTTTGCTCTAGAACTCTCAACCCTTGGCTTCTTGCAATCCCTGCTCAGGTTGCCCTCTTCCCCATAGTTATAACACTTTATCATCCCACAATTCTTGGTATGTGACATGGCTTTCAACTTTTGAAGCAAACGTTCACTCCCCACCTACACTTTCCAGCCTGCTCCCTTTTGCATTTACCACACCTCTTTGCCGCTGCACCGCCGGCTACACATCAGTCATCCACCCTGGCAACCTTGTTGCTTGGAGTGGCACTCCCACGTCCAAACCGCTTACCATTTTAGTTTCGATCACAACCACTACTCTTATTTTTCACCTCAACCACTGCCACCTCTTATTCATCATACAACATTCCTGCTTGATCAACCACCGACCTAAAATTGCTCGGTTGGGTGGTGATCATGTGCCTACGGATCTCTGCCGGCAAACCATGGATGTATCTCTTGATCTATCATGACACGAGTATCACCTGATCTGGCACCAGTCGCACCATCTCATTGAACTTGGTGGTGTACTATTGGGGTGTCATCGTTCCCGCCTCCAACTGTAGGAACTCCCTCTCAATATTATTGGGTTCCCTATAAGGACAAAACTACTCAATCACTAGCATTTTCAGCTCCCTCCACCTCATCCTTCCAATCGCCCTGCAACCCTCGGCCTGGACAATATTATCCCACCAACACAAAGCCGAATTCACAAATGAGTGGGTAGCAAACTTCACCTTTCTAGTCTTCCTTGCACTCGCTGATGTCTAACACATCCTCTATCTCTCTCACCCATCGGTGAATAGCAGCAACACTACGATTACCATGAAAATTCAGGGGCTTACACCTCTGAAAGGCTCCATAGTTACAGCCTCGTGCTGTTTCTTGCTTAGTTTCCTCCTCCTCTTCATCACTAGAGACACCCGCCTTAGTTTCTGTTTGCTCCATGTCTCTAGTGGTATTCTACTTTTCCTTCTTCTCGTCCTCCTATATAGCTCTAATTACTTCGGTCACGATAGATGGTAGAATCGTCTACATGACCTAGTGAACCTTCTCAACAACAGCCTCCTTCACCAAGGCGCTCAAGTTAGCATTCTCATCACCACCTTCTTGTGATGAGTCACGAGCTCTTTATGAGCCGTTCCGGTAGCCTTAGCCGTCTTATGACTCGTGGTCCAGCACCATATTCTCCTCCTCGAGAAGCCTTTGAATATCTACCGCAAGCCATCCTCTAAACACACTATAAGATTCAAACACCAACACGGTCATTCAAACTAGTAGCTTAGTTCATGTCAAGTATAGTAAGTCCCTAATGATAGTGGGCCATTGTGATTAGCCACTTACTTTACTCTTAATACCCGTTGGATCAAGAAAGGCTGGTGCAACCAAACCAAACACTTAGACAATTTTGGTACAACTGATGAAGAACTTCCAAAAGCAAATGAAGTTCTTTCGAAGGCAAATGCTAAGATTCCAAAGCTTATGTCTGAAGAAGCTTCTGAAAGGAAGCTACAACTTCTAAAGACAAAGTATTCCTTCCTCCGAAGTTCAACACTTAGAAGAAATCAAGACAAATACTTCCGTAGTATAAAGACCTGAAGAAAGCCTCAAGCCTCGGAAGAAGTTGGTTCTTCAGAAGTATAAGTGGCTTTGGAAGAACTTGTTGTTCCAAAGCCAGTTAACCTTCAGAAGAACCTACTATGAACCAGTGAACACAAGTATGGTCCTTCTGACACTTTGCTGCAGATCTCTGAGATGCCACATGGGTGCTTTCCATGCCCATGTAGTTGACCATACTTTATTCCATTGTTCATTCCTTATCAATAAGTACAATTACTAACTATAGTTGTGACAAAAGGAAAGTCATAGACATATCATGACTACCATATCTTAGTTAATATTTTATCTAAGATACCTTGTCTTTAACAATGTAGTATTTGCTTTAGTCATAGGTTTCCAGCTGGTATTAAAGTATATATGGCTGTAGATGATAATATATATAGTTTCTCATTTTAAATCATGTAATATGCTTGTAAGAGTCTTGTAATACTTTGAGTTGAGAAGTATTATATACAAGTACCTTGAAATTATCTTATTGTGTTCCTAGTTACTTAGTATATTATTATCAACTCTTAGAAGGGATTCTACATCATCAAAACCAAGTGTGATTAAGTGAGTTTGAGAGAAAAAAAGTGTTTAGTGACCAATACCTATCCTACAATTGGTATTCGAGCTTCTTAGGATCTTGATTGTGAGATCTTACCATCCAAATCAACATTTTCTTCACTCATTCTTTCAACACACTCAAAATCTTACAAACCAAAGGTTGCAGTACCAGGTGGAACTGGTGCTATGATAGAGAAGGTTGTAGAAGATTACTTTGATGAAGATTGCACAAAGCTGGACATTGATAGCAACATTATGACTGTTTTGATTACTGCTATACCCAACTCCATCAAGGTGGGTATTGAACATTGCAAGTCATCCAAAGAACTGTTTGATGCATTGTCTAGCCAAAGAACTGTTTGATGTATTGTCTCAGATGTACTCCAGCTCGAATGACTCCAAGAAAGATTCATTGAAGCAACAATTTGAAAACTTCACTTACATCATTAGAGATACCGTTAACCTGCAATACTTTAGGTATTTGGATCTTATCACCTCCCTTTAGCCTGTGGGAATTGCCCTTGAATTAAAGGATCTCTCAAGAAAATTCATGAGTGCACTCCCAAATGAGTGGACATTTTACTATATCTCCATCAAGAGGACAAAAAACTTGAACTCCCTCACTATGACTGAACTATATAGCATCCTTAATGGACACCATGTAAAGATGGAGAACAAGATAGACCATCAGATGTGCAGACCCTCAAGCCTTCCTACTATAAACACTTTAATGGTTGCTGAAGGCTCAAGACCCCCCAACCTTAGCAATACCTGACTTACTCCCAGCAGCCATCCTATTCTTCCGAGACATACATCACCTTTCCTAAGACTCTAAGGTCTCAACAAGCTTAGTCGATTCCTTTCCGGGATGGGTGCGCCTTTGTCTCGGGAAATGGGCATTATAGTGATTTTTAGTTCTGCTTTGATGAAGCATGTTTAGACAAGATGATGTCAAGTACATGGATACTGTCTAACAGATGTTTTGTTAACTTACAGGGTAAAGAAGTTCTTCATGAGAACTAGAAGGCAGTTTCCCCAGAACCTAACAAACAACAAGTTTGGGTTTGAAAAGACAAAGGGCAAATTTGACAACTGTAACCAACTGGTCACTATTCCAGGGAATGTAAGGCTCCCAAATCAAATCCAGAAATCTCTCAAGCCTTCACGCATCCCACTACACCTAAAGCTTCTAGGAAGTCAACTGAAACAACTATTATGCTCAAGAAGTTGACTAGAGCTTCATGGTACAAGATGTGACTCTTGTTTAAGCATTGATGGCTAGAATTAATAAGAAGGTATATGAACACCTTTGTACTCCAGCTTGTATTGCTAAGGTTAAGTTAGATCAGGACAATAATATGGAAATTAAATCTGATATTGAGTCTTTAAATATCTTAAAATCTGATTTTAAAAGAGTTGAATCTAACTATCAAAAGAAAATTGAAGTGTTAGAGAAAACTATATCCTTGTTAAAACATGAACATACCAACTACAAGACTCAAATATCCAAATGACTTTGGCTCAAGCCCAACTTGTCATAGTTGAGGCCCAAGCCAGAAAACATGCTATTTTTGAGCAAAACTTCCAAGTCATTCTTGCATCATACTCTCATGCAAAACTTTGTTATCAAAACAAAGGTGGGTTGGGAACCAATAAAATAGCTCCACCACACTCTTATGAGTCCATTAGACGACCAAGGTGTGGGATTGAAGAGTAAGAGGTTCCATCTGCTGACCTACCTTCTCATGAGTTAAAGAGTGATGCAACTTGGAGACCATCACAGGGAAGAACCAGGTAAACCAAACCTCTCTCACTAGGGATGATGAACCACTAACCACCAAGGCAGAAGAAACAGGGCTAAGGCAGCCAGAAAAACTAATTAGAAAGTGGTTGAGTCCAAGTTGAAAATCGAGCGAAAACAAAAAGGTGTGTTCATTTCATCTGGATTCCAGGTGGTTGCAAACTCTGATCTAGGAAAACAAGAAACAACAGTCCTCAAATTCCTAAAAAAGTTAACATTGCATGCATAATGTGTGCTATGCAAAACCACAAGGCTAAAGATTCTTACTACAATCCTTCAAGCACACATTATGCAAATAATGTTAGGTAAGAAGGAGTCAAGGAGGGTTTCACATTTGGACCTTACTACATGTTCAAGTGATAAACAAGGAATGTTTGTTTCCGAATCAAAGTTGCTTTCGGAAGAAACTCATTCTTCTGAAAGGAAAATAGCTTCAGAAGTTAAGGCTAAGAAAGTTCAAAAGAACAAGAAAGTTCCTTTGAAACTTTCCAAGAAGAAGACTCCTTCGGCAGAAAGGTGGTGAAAGCTTTTCCTGAAAAGAGAGAAGCTTTAGAAGAATGCCACGCTTCTTAAGCTTCAACAAGCTCATCTTCACTGATCATGCAAGGGATGGAATTGAAGATCAAAGAAGATGCTACAGCCCAAACCTCTTCTATGCAAAGATCTATTGAACCCCGATGATAATATTTTGGTTCAATTAAATACTTATCAGTAGAAAATCCCAAGACCAATAAGACTTGGGTTTCCAATAAAAACTAACTCTTTCACCTTATGTGCAGGGACATCCATATGACATGAATAACAATGTGTAAATTATAGACAGTGGATGCTACAGGCACATGACTGGGAACAAATCTCTTCTTTAACAATTTCATCATTTTGATAGAGGTCCTGTTCAATTGGAGGTAAGGCTAGAGGATATATTTTTGGCAGAGGAAGTGTATCCAATTGCAAGTTCAAAGTCGAGAAAGTACATTTTGTCAATAGCTTGAACATAATTTGTTAAGTGTTTCTTAGTTTCATGATCAAAAGCACCAAATGCTTTTCATAAAACATGAGTGCATTATCCTCAAACCCAGGATGACAATTCCTCGGGAATTGGTGCTTCTTAAATCTATGAGGAACGGGGATATGTACAAGTTGGATATAAACAATGCTTCTCCTGTGGGTGAAGTATCATGCTTTTTTTCCAAAGCTGATGGTGATGAGTCAACTCTATGGTATAAACGTATGTGTCATGTCAATTTTTAAACCATGAATAAATTGGTTAAAAATAACTTGGTACATGGTTTACCTAAAACGGAGTTTTTCTGTAAAGATAAATGTGTTGCATGTCTGAAAGGAAAGCAACACAGAGCATCTCATATATCCAAAGTAGTTATTCTATCACCAATCCATTATACTTATTGCACACGGATCTATTTGGTCCCATAAGTATAATGAGCATTGGATGGAATCATATTGTCTTGTGATTGTTGATGATTTTCCAAGATTATATGGTATTATTTTTAAGAACTAAAGATGAAACTGCTGAAACTTTAAAATTTTTTATTCATAAAATAGAAAATCAAATTGATCACAAAGTTAAAATAATTAGAAATGATAAAGGGACTAAGTTTAAGAATCGAGTTCTTGACTCATTCTATAACTCAAAAGGGATTGTTAGACAATATAGTGCTCCTAGAACTCCTTAACAAAATGGTATTGCTGAGAGGAGGAACAAGGCACTTATTGAGGCCACTTGAACTATGTTAGCTGATTCAAAGCTACTCTAACTTTCTAGACAGAGACAGTCAACATTACATGCTATGTGCAAAACAAAGGTCTTGTAGTTAAGCCACATGGAAAAACCCGTTATGAGCTATGGAATAAGAGGCCACCATTTAGTGGCTTTCTAAGGTCCTTTGGCAGTAGGTGTACCATACTTAACACAAAAGACAATTTGGTAAAATTTGCTGAAAAGTCAGATGATGCTATCTTTGTTGGATATTCCTCCAACTCTATTGCTTATAGAGTTTAGAATATTAAAAATCAACAATTCGAGAAATCATCCAACATATTGTCAATGAGCACAGTCCTTGTGTTAGGGGAATGGCCCTGATCATATGTTTGATTTAGAATTGTTTCCAAACTATTCTAAATAATCATGTGAGAATGTTTCAGTTGGAACAGGTACTCAAAGTGATTATGATGATAACTAACAGTTTTAATTACCCAGACCTATTCCAACTTCTCTAAGAGTTGTTGAGAATCAAGCTCCTACTATTGTCAGATCTGATAGTATAAATATCTCAAGAGATAGTGGAGTTTCAACCAGTTGTTAACCTAGTGAGCCTAAAAAATAATCTCGTGATACTACACAACACCAAGCTGATGGAAGTAGCATTTTGAAGGAACAGACTACTATTAATGTTGATTCACAGCCAGCTGATGCTAATGTTGTTTCTCATTCATTCAATTAGTCCTCATTGAATGAGTTTGAAATAACAGTTGGTCCAAGTATTCATGTTCCAAAGCAAAACATGTTCAATTTGTATCTATCTTTGCAATTCGATGTGATCCCGAGGCTCAGGATTCTCAACACTCATCCAACTGAGAACATCATTGGAGATGTCTCTAAAGGTGTGAGAACAAGGGGACAAACTCACAATGGGAATGTCTTCTTGTACTCATGCTTCTTATCTCATATAGAACCCAAGAAAGTAGAGAAAGCCTTAAATGATAATAGCTAGGTTGAATCAATGCAAGAGAAAATGCTTCAATTCAAAAGACAAAAGGTTTCGAACCTATGTCTGCTACCATTCGGTCAAGTTCCAATAGGCACCAAATGGGTTTTCAAGAGCAAGAGAGAGGATATAGGCTTGATCATCAAGAACAAGGCAAGATTGGTAGTTCAAGGATACACTCAAGAGGAAGGAATTGATTACACTAATGTCTTTGCTCCTGTTGCAAGACTTGTGGCAGTGAGGATCTTTCTTGCTTATGCTGCATCCAAAATTTAGTGTCTACCAACATGATCTCAAGTGTGAATTTCTATATTGAAATAAAGATAGGGAAGTCTACGTGTGCCAACCTCCAGGATTTGAAGATCCATAACACCCTAACTACGTGTGCGAATTGGATAAAGCTCTCTATGGGCTGTACCAAGCACCTGGGCTGTGGTATGAGACTTTGTCTTAATTTCTCCTGAAGAAGAGTTACACTAGAGGTACCATTGACAAGACCTTATTCATAAGGAAGTCCAGGAAAGACATTTTGCTCGTACAAGTTTATGTTGATGACATCAAATTTGGTTCCTCAAATGACCAAATGTGCAAAGACTTTGAGACCATCGTGAAGAAGAAATTTGAGATGAGTTCCATAGGAAAAATAGACTTTTTCAAGTGAAGCAAATGAAGGATGGGTTCTTTATCAATCAATCTAAATATTGACATTTTAGGGAGATTTGATATGAAATATTGTAAGCCAGCCAAGACATCTATACCTAGAAATCACAATCTTTGTCTTGACTTTGAGGGAGAGGATACTGATCAACATCAGTATAGGGCAATCATTGGTTCTCTGATGTATCTCATAGTAAGTGGACCTAATATCATGTTTGCAAGTTGAATTGCGCAAGATATCAGGCTGCTCCAAAGGTGTGTCACCTAGTTGCTGCGAAGAGAATTTTTAGATACCTTAAACGAGCACCTGATAGTTATTTCAATGAGGAGGAACAGTAATTTCAATCTCTATGGCTATTATGATAGTGACTATGGTGGCTGCATTATCATAAAGAAATCAATATCAGGAGGATGTCAATTTTGGTGGAAGGATCATCTCATGGCAATGCAAGAAGCAATCTTATGTTTCAATATCTACTACTGAAGCTGAATACATTGTTGCTGCTAGTTGTTGTGCTTAGCTGTTGTGGATTCAAAACCAGATGATAGACTATGGATTCAACTTCATATGTACTCCTAGCCAGATTGACAACAACACTATTATCTCCATTACAAAAAATTTTGTGTAGCTGTCCAAGATGAAACATATTAACATCAGGTATCATTTCATCAGAGATATTCATGTGAAAAATCTGATCAAACTAATCAAAGTTGATTCAAATGAACAATATGATGATTTGTTCACCAAAGCATTTGATGAATAGAGATTCAAGTATCTAATTACAGCTTTTAGGATGATAAACATTGATTAGCCTATCTTGTTTGAAAACCTTTCAAAAATATGTTTTATTTTTGTTAATACAATCTAAGCCCGGTACAAAAAGTCTTTCTTCAAAATTTCACTAAGTATAAATTCTTCTGAATAGGAATTAACCCTCTGAAGATGTCATGTATATCTTCTTTTTGGAAGAGTTTTAGTCTTTGAAGAAGCATTTGATGAAATAGCAATTCTACTTCTGAAGCTTATAAACTTCTTTACTCAAAAAGCCTTTTTACTCTCAGAAGTAAATGATTTACCTTTGGAAGTAAAAGTGGCTTCGGAAGTAAGATTACCATTAGAAATGTTTGATACTTGGAAGAAAGCTTTACTGTGTAACGTAAATCTTTTGGGCTCCACTCTGTAAAAAGGTAAAGATTTTCTTAATGATGTCAAAATTTTTAACATGATTTTATTTTACCGCCCCTGTCACATCATACCCCAAACCATCACTTCACCTTATCCATCCGCCATTTTCACTTTTGACCCATTCACTTAATCTTTTTACCAATTTTACTGCCCAAAGTATCCTTTGTCCTCACTTTACCAAAATTCAAGCTCATTTATCTACTTCTGACTCACTAAAATGGCACTAAACCCCCAACACAATCAAGTGGCACTTTTGGATTCATACAAAGATGTTGACTTATATGAAATCATCTCATTCCTAACCCAATCAACCTACTTCACAACCCTAATTGTCAACCCCACCGTGTATTCAAACCATATGGCTGAATTTTGGGGGAACATGCATATCATAACCCTGAACAGAGTTAGGGTTTTGAAGTCGAGCATTTGTGGTCAATAGTTAATCATATCTGAATAGGTCATTAGGGAGCATCTAGAGCTCCATGATGAAGGCTCTCCTACAGAGTTCCCTAAGATTGACATTGGCGACACATATACCCTAATGGATGGTGATGTGAGCAGGTCAATGGTGTACAAATTTAACTTCTCTTATCATTGGAAGTTCCTGCCACACATAGTCCTTAACTACTTGTCAAAGAAGTCGAGGGAATAGGATCAAATCCCATATGATTTAGGATGCCTAGTTCATGGGTTGGTAAAAGGACTCCGCTTCATTTACTCAAGATTTGTGCTGACCAATCTGATGGGGAACCTTCAAAGGGAGACATTTTACATGTATCCCCGGTTCATTCAGCACATCATCAACTGTGAGTTGGTCCAGAGCAAGCTTGTCTATGCAGCAGCTCTCCCGGTTCCTCACATGAGGCCGATCATTTTCAAAGTGCTGAAGAGGATGTCCACCAACTTCACTAGAAGACACACTCCACTCCTTCCAAGTATGAATGAGCACATAGCTCCTGGTGACATCCCTTTAAACCCCAAAGGTAATGAACCCACACGAGCAATAACCCTCATAATGCCAAATCTACCTTCTCACCCCACGAAAATCACATACTAGAGACGTCCCAAACGGACCCTTTTTTAATCTACTTTGATTGAAGAAGTCCCCCTGTTCAATCCAAAAAGACTAGAGTGCAAACATGGGCTCCCACTCAGTCTGAGGTCACACCTTATTCACTTTTGACCTCAATAGGGTTATTGAGTCTCCTTAGTCTCAATCCCAAAAGCCAGAAACCCAAGTTGAAACCCCTCAGGATTAGTCATTATACTCTCCTGAGCAGCCAAAAAGGGACAACCCTCTTAAAGGCTCAATGTCATTAGACATTGACCAAAGTCCCGGGTCATTAGGCTTAACCTCTATATCCTTGAATGACCAAGTTATAAGAATTGATAAGGAGATTATGTCTCTTCAAGGCCATGAAGTTGATCCATAACACCCATCTAAGGGTCAATTGAACCTAGAGAGACCCCTAACCTCTAGCCCCCATCAGCAACCCACAACTACGTTGAGTCCCACTGATGTGGATGGGACTCATGCAGATTGAGCTGCCACTACTGAAGGAGTCTCATTGGATCCGCAGGATAGTGGTAACATTTTTGAGACTAAATATACGACATACATGCCATTTGATGATGTCAGGATCAGTGATCGCAAGTTTGATGTAATTGAGCGTAGCACAGCGGAATATGAACAAGAATTAGACAAATTGTAGCAAGAATTTGATGCTCGTATGCATTAAGAAAAAATACGGTTATAACAAGAGAATATATTTCTGAAACAAGGAATGTTTTAATAATATCGAATATTTCTGATCAAATCATTCGTTTATTACATTAGGTTGACACTCCTTATATAGAGTGCAATCGCTGCTGTTATCACGGGTAAGTGACAACTGGCAGATCTATTACAAAAATAATTAACTCTTAACAAACTACTGAAATGTTCACAACTACTGAGAACATATCAGAATGTTAAGTACAAAATAAGAAACTACTGATAAGAAACTACTGAAACTACAATGACTGAAGAACAAGCTCTTTAGTCGTTTTACAAAACTACTGATAAATATAAAACTACTGATGAGCACAACAACTGAAGAAGTATTCTTCAGCTATTGTGTCAAACTACTGAAAGATAAAACATAAAACTACTGAAAGGAAAACCGTAACAACTACTGAAGAAGACCTCTTCAGCTGTTGTGACAACGTCTGATACTTTGGTCTTCAGCACTTGTGTCTTCAGACTTTGTCTTCAGCACTTGTGTCTTCAGACTTTGTCTTCAGCACTTGTGTCTTCAGACTTTGTCTTCAGCACTTGTGTCTTCAGACTTTGTCTTCAGCACTTGTGTCTTCAGACTTTGTCTTCAGCACTTGTGTCTTCAGACTTTGTCTTCAGCACTTGTGTTCAGACTTGTAATCAGCTGTTGTCTTCAGCTGTTGTGGTCTTCAGTAGTTGTTGTGACGTCTGTGGGACTTAAAGGTTTTTCTGATCCGGCTCATTGGTTCTTTTGGTCCAACAAACTCCCCCTGAACCAATGCAGCCAAAACCTTTAACTTTATTGAGGTCCCACTTATTGTTGGCAGAATGGTTGGTCTTTTTCCTTCTTGATCAGTTGAGAAGATGACCCATATAAGCACGGGCCTGGAAATGAGTCTCTGATGATTTGGTTGGCAATGTATGGATGGGAGCTCTGTATTGGGGAATTGGACACTGAGCTGTTCCCCCATCCATGAGACTCACTTCCCATGTATAAGCCTGTAGGATTCTCTGGTGTATGCTCTGAGAAACATAACTTGTTCTTCCATGGTCAGGTTCTCGGCTTCACCATCAAACAATCCTTCACGCCCATACAGCTCTGAGATGTACTTGGCCTGTTTACCATTTTTGAGCTCAACTGTTGTAATCTGTCTGTATGCAAACTCATCAGGATGAGTCCCTTCAAGTAACAGACTGAGCTCATTTTGTTTGAAGTTCTCAAGCCTCTTGTAGACTAACCCCTTTTTAATAATTTTGTTCTCTAACATCTTTTGGGGTGGTTGTTTAGTCTCATAGGCCTTCTTGAAGTCTTCTACAATCTCCCAGGGTGATACTACAAGGACCACTGTGATCTCTTCATCTACGATCCTTTTTACTTGGCCCTTGTATCTCGAAGGAATGTCTTTCTTTACAATCATGTGAGCCACCCTAGGATCAGGCCATACTCTCACCTTTTCCTTCTGATATTGAAATGTGTTGGCAAGGGTGTACAACCTCAGAGCTTCTTTCTTCATACTTATTATTGATGACGAAGCAGCATAAGTTTTGCCGATGCTTTTCAGCATTTCATCATCATGAAGCTTTTGTTGCTGTTCTTCTTCAATCTTTACTCTCACAGCTTCCATCTGTGAGGTGGGAGTGATGGGCATGGGTTTGGCTTTAGCCGATGTTAGGACTGCAGACAGAGGCAGCCTATCTTCTTCCACATCATCCTCTTCTTCTTCTAGCCTCAACACCCTTCTCTTCTTCTTCTTAGGTGCATCATCGGCTGTTGGTTTAGATGGTAAGGGAGTTGGTTTTGTGGGTTGTGGTTGTGGTTGTTTTGGAGAGGGAATGTTGACAGGCTGAGTTAGCATTTTGGAGGTGAGTGTTGCTTTTGAGTATTTGGCTAGCTCAGTCCTGCTCCCTGCTCCTGCTTCATTCAAAGCTTCGACTACTAACCCCTTAGTGTATGCCTCAGATGAACAGATCTTGGAGGTTATGGCCAAGATGCTGTCCCTGGTCCATGATTTTACTTCGATCAATGATCTCCCAAGGTATTTGCTGATGAATCTGATCATGATCTCAAGTCTCTCTCAATTTTGGAAGACTTTATCATTTTGTACATTTTGATGAAGGCTCTGATCATGGAACACAATTTTGTACTTATCGCCCTTATCCCACTTTTAGTAACATCCCTAAGGAGTAACATGCTTTTGAAAAAATTTTCAGAAAGTTTGGCGTATTATACGCCCAATATGGGCGTATGATATGCCGGTCCATTTGCATCCTTCACTGTTGAACACCATGGCTCTGAATCTTTGTCAAAAACATGACATTTTATTTCGTATTTATAGTCAATTGGACCATAGAGACTCGAAATAACACTTAATTTCATTTAGATCAACATTTGTGTCCATTTAAGTGGTCTATTCTTAAGAGTTTGTCTTGGTTCTAGGTTTTAGCATTGTCTGTCCTTAAAGGTGCGATTAAGACATTCATTTGGATCGATTTTAGTTGCAAAGTACTTATAGATGAGTAGAAAACATGTTAGGATCACAATCAAGCAGTAATATCAGTTAAACAAAATTTTAGCAGAGTGTCGTCGTATGAGCGGTTTATGAGAGTTTTGAAAGGTGGTAATGAATACGACCGACTAACCCCCTTATTTATACTGTTTTATAATTTCAGTCATGTGACTGGACTCATAGGCATGCTTCATTCATGAGATTGGGGTTTAGTCATGTGACTGGCTTATACTCCTTCATCCATTCGTACTATTGGTTCAGTCTTGTGATGCAATCGCTTGCCTGTCTCATACTCATGGTCCAATCGTGTGACTGACTCATACGCATGGTCCAAACGTGCGATTGGCTCATCATTATTATTCAATCACACGATTGGCTCATACTTATGAGTTTGACCTCATACACTTTCAAACACTTAAAATTTTAACTTTAACTTATGACCAATGATCATCTCAGACATCACCATTTTAATTTAACATCATTTGATCACCTTAAACGTGATCCTTTTATGTAAGGCCCGTTCCCGGGATGCTTACAGCTGATAAATCATTGCACATAAAACATATAACTTTACTTTTAACATTCATAAAACATTGCAACGGAAACATACAAACAACTTTTCATATCATTACAAATGCTTTTGCAAGTTAATACAATCGTTCATTTCAAAACATCATTCACATTACAATTCAAAAACATTAAACAAAAGAATGCCATCCTAAAAGAGCTGTGTAGCCGCCCCATGCCATCCTCAGCAATGCTCACCTGCCAACTGGAAAATGCATAAAACGTCAGCGTTGTTGAGTGAGTTCTAGTTTTACAATAAAACATACTTTTACTTTCATTAAACCGTTCGTTACTTTTGCATGTGATCACACATAATACGTACACATAGATAATATCATCATTATCTTCATCATTCGTTCGTTCATTCTGTACATTCGTCATTACGTCTTTACTTTCATTCGTACCAATGCCATGTGCTCCACCCCACCATATGCATAAAGCCAGTACTGGGCCTGAGGTGTTTCAAAGACCCCGAACATTGTGCATGAAGCTGACTCCAGTTACCAAGGGTGAGCGGCAAAGGTCCCATACATATGGTCAATCACAAGGATTGGACCCTAGTGTGCATCCTTCTAGGGTAATTAACCAACACACAGTTGAGCTAACACCCTTCATTAGGTGTGAACCTCCATACATCTGCTTAATCACACGGATCAAGCCCCAGTGTGCATCCTTCTAGGGTAGCTAACCCACACACGGTTGAGCTAACACCCTTCATTGGTTGTGAACCTCCATACGTTTGCTTGCAGCCTTTCATACTTTCATTCGTTCATTAATGCATGCATTCTTTCATCATGTTCCTCTTTTACTATAGTTCATCCGCATTTACTATAGTTCATCCACATTTGTTCCTGTTCATCCGCATTTGTTCCTGTTCATCTACATTTGTTCCTATTCATCCATATTGACCTTAGTCATCCATATTTGCAATACTTAGTCGATGTTCATTCGCATTTCCCATTACTCATCTGCATTGACTTACTTAGTGGTTAATGCTCATCCACATTAACTGTCATCCGCATTGATTTTCCATACTAATCTGCATTGACTTTCCACAGTTATCTGCATTGACTTTCCATACTCATCTGCATTGACTTTCCATACTCATTCGCATTGACTTTCCATACTCATCCGCATTGAGTTTCGAACACTTAGGCAGATTCTAAAACTCAACATATGAGCCTTAAACATCAGATTTCAGTTCCCAATCACCATCGATCATGCTCTAAGCATAAGTCTTACCTTCTAAGCCTTAGAAACACCATCATACATCATCAAGCATGAACATAACCACACATCACATCATAAATTCAACATACACAAAGTCAAACATACGGGTCCGAAACCCAGTTTAATGAAAACATACATTCATGCATTTCCATCCCCAAAATAGTTAAAACATGTAAAAGAAGGGTTCTAGAACTCACCTTTGCAGCTCTTGAGTTTGGCTTCTTCCAACTCATTTGCAGTTGAGTTCAACCGCCTAGAAACCCACTAAAAACATACCCAAACACATACAAACACACATAAGCACAAACCCGAGGACATATCTTACCTTGAATTCGCACTTTTCTTCTTGTTTCTCTTCAAAAACCGAGAGTTCTCTTCTTCTAGCTACTCTCTCTCTAAAATCCGAAGATTAGTGATGTGTGTGACATATGGGCGGCCATACCACCTTTATCACCAACTTTTAAACTTTTTGTCCTTTTGACACTTTTAACCCCTAGACTGGGTTTTAATTCCTTTTCCGTCTTTTTCTTCACTTTATTCATTCTTTCTTTGTCTTTAAAATAACCAGGTGTTACAAGTCCACCTCCCTTAAATAGGTTTCGTCCCCAAAACCTGTTGTCCACAAAGAATTATGGGTAATGCTCTCTCATCTCTTCTTCGGTCTCCCACATAGACTCGGATCCCTACCTGTGCTTCCACTGTACACGCATAAGGGGAACCACTTTATTCCTCAGCCTCCTTTCTTTTCGATCAATGATTGCCACTGATTGCTCCACATAATTGAGCCGTTCATCTACTTCGATATCCACAAGTGGAACAATCATATCCTCATCCACTAAGCACTTTCTGAGATGAGATACATGAATGTCGGGTGAATTCCACTTAGCTCATCTGGTAACTCCAACCAATAGGCCACCTCTCATACTTGAGCAACGATTCGGAAAGGCCCTATATACCTTGGGCTCAACTTGCCCCGCTTTCTGAATCCGATATTACCCTTCCAAGGTGAGACCTTTAACATAACCCGGTTACCCACCTTAAACTCAATTGGTCTGTTTCGTTTATCATCATACGACTTCTGTCTATCTTTGGCTGCCTTCATGAAGGTCTTGATCCTTTCAATCTTCTCAGTCGTAGCCTCAATCACCTCAACGCTTTCTAACTCCTTCTGGCCAATATCACCCCAACACATAGGTGTTCGGCATCATCTAGCGTATAACATCTCATAAGGGGGCATACCAATGCTGGCATGATAGTTGTTGTTATATGAGAGCTCGGCTAAGGGTAAGTGATCATCCCAACTTCCTCCGAAATCAATGACGCATGCCTGAAGCATATCTTCTTGGGTCTGAATCGTCCGTTCTGATTGACCATCCATTTGAGGATGATAAGCCGTGCTAATATGTAACCTCGTCTCCATTGTGTCATGGAATTTCTTCCAAAATTTAGATGTAAACCAGTGGCATGATCAGACACAATAGACACGGCACACCATGACGAGTTACTATCTTCTTGATGAACAGATCCTCCAACCTCTCGGATGAATACGTCTCGCGGATCGGTAGGAAGTGAGCACTATTCATCAAACTATCAACAATCACCCATATAGCATCATACCCTTTCGGGGTATGCGGCAGCTTTGTATTGAAATCCATGGTGATGTGCTCCCACTTCCATTCCGGTATATCCAAAGGTTGGATATTTGCATACGGCTTCTGATGTTTGGCCTTCACCTGTAGATATGTAGGCACTTACGCATATACTCCACCACATCGTATTTCATACCCGGCCACCATAATCTATTTTCTTGTCTTGGTACATCTTTGTAGCACCAGAATGAATAGAGTATCGATTCTTGTGAGCTTCATCCATAATCTTCCCACGGAGATCCCCAAAATAAGGAATCCATATCCTCCCAAATCGGGTTCTAACACAAAGTGTGTTTTCACCTAGTTCTGCAACCAGACCTCTCATTCTTTCAGAGTTAAGAAGACCTTTTTTCAATGCCTATCTTGGAACTCCTTGATTGGCTTCATCACATCCAAGGTCATGATAAACTAATATGCTTTCACCCGAATCGGTTCGGGTCTCTCTTTTCTGCTAAGGGCGTCCACCACCACGTTGGATTTGCCCGGATGGTAATGGATCTCGCAATCATAATATTTTATGAGCACCAACCATCTTCTCTATCTCATGTTCAGGTCCTTCTGCTCAAAGAAGTAGTTTAATCTCTTATGGTCAGTGAATATGGTGCACTTCGTCCCGTAAAGATAGTGCCTCCAAATTTTTAGCGTAAAGACCACGACTGCTAGCTCCAAGTCATGAGTAGGATAATTGACCTCATGAACCTTCAACTGTTGGGATGCATAAGCTATAACCTTCCCTCTCTGCATTAACACACACCCCAACCCCGAGTACGAAGCATCAGAATAAACCACCAGATCTTCACTTCCATCGGGTAATGACAAAACAGGAGCTTGAGTCAACCTCGCCTTCAATTCTTCGAACGCCTTCTCTTGAGCTTGACCACATACAAACTTCACATCTTTCTGGGTCAACTTAGTTAGTGGAGAAGTGATCATAGAGAAGTCTTGGATGAATCTTCTGTAGTAGCCCGCCAAACACAAGAAACTACGAATCTTGGATGGCGTGTTTGAACACTTCCATTGCATCACTACCTCTACCTTTACCGGATCCACCATGATCCCGTCAGTATTCATCACGTGACCCAAGAATTGAACCTCGCACAACCAGAACGCGCACTTGGAGAACTTAGCGTACAACTTCTCCTTTCTCAACATCTCAAGAACCTCCCGAATGTGACTGGGATGCTCAATCTTGCTCTTCGAATAAATCAGGATATCATCAATAACACAATCACTGATTTATCCAACATCGACCAACACACTCGATTCATCGGATCCATAAAAGCAACTGGCACATTGGTCATACCAAAAGACATGACAACAAACTCGTAATGACCATAACATGTGTGAAAGGTTGTTTTAGGAATATCATGCTCCTTCACATTTAGCTGATGGTAGCCAGATCGAAGATCTATCCTTGAGAACCAACTGGCACCTTGAAGCTGATCAAACAAATCATCAATCCTCGGTAAGGGGTATCGGTTCTTTATCGTCAACTTATTCAGCTCACGGTAGTCAATACACATCCTCATACTACCATCTTTCTTCTTCACAAATAAGAGCGGAGCACCCCAAGGAGAGATACTCGGTCTAATAATCCCGTTATCAAGAAGCTCTTGCAACTGCTCCATCAATACCTTTATCTTAGTTGGAGCCAACCGATACGATGCCTTGGCAATAGGTTGGGCACCCGGTATCAGATAAATCTAGAACTCGGTCCCATGGTTAGGTGGCACTTCCGGTAAGTCTTCTGGGAACACGTCTGGAAAGTCACACATAACCGGTACATCAGACAGTTGTGGTGCAGGTGTATCCACATCCTTCACATAAGTAAGACAGGCGCTACATCCACGCCTCATACACTTTCCCGCCACCGCCATTGAGATTACTTTCGCCATAAACTGTTACTGAACTCCCGTCAGGTGTTGTCAATCGAATCATCTTCTCATGACACATAATGTTTGCCTCGTAGTCCGTGTAGAGAATATGCATAGAGGCTGAAGCAACCAAAGTCTTTCTGCATGCTGCATAATTACTGAAGAAGAATGCTTCAGAAGTTTAACACATGCAATTGAAATATTCTAAGTGTGAAATCTTTCGATGCCAAAGATGAAATCTTCCGAAGCTTCAGAGACAAAGTCTTCCGAAGCCTTAACTCTAGAAGATAGATTTCTTTTGAAGACTTTTAGTAACATGCTTTGGTTGTGTACTTATCACCATCCATAGTGTTGTAGCTGGCCCATCTTTGTTGGATCTCTTCGATCTCTAATCTTCTTATTTCAGAATCCAGCTTTTCAGTGTCAAAACCTTGCCTAAACAGCTGATCAATGATATTGTCCATTGATCTGCTGTGTTCAGCATCAGCCTCTTTAACCATTTCGTTCAAGTTCTCTCTTTCTCAGCACTCTTCTTTTTCTTGTATGTGACATGAAAATCTTTTTGACTTTCATGTACTTTTTCAATTTCAGCTCCCTTCTCAATCACATTCACCTTCTCTTTTTCGGCCTCATACACATAATCCTTCTCTTTTTCCACCTCTTTATCTTTCTCTTTCTCTCTCTCCTTATTTATCCTCTTTCTTTTAGCTTTCACTGCTGAACTCTCCCCCTTTTTGGTGCATTGGTTGCAAGGGATTGAGTAGCAGAAAGTTGTTGGCGCAGTACATCCTCCACCAGAGGTTGTAAGACAGTAGAAAGTCTCTCATCAACAGTTTTAATAACAAATTCGGTTAGCTGTGGTGTGATGAGAGATAGGGGATTTTGAGGGATAGCATCCATTTGCTCAGGGGGGTTTTGGTCCTGAGAAATGGTGCCAGAAACAGAGGCAGGTGGCTGAGAATTTTGTAGTGGCTGTGTGTTTAAGGGACCTTCAGAGGAAGGTGCCATCTGTTGGGTTAATGTGGTGGCAGATGGTCTTTCTCCTTGAGAGAGTTGGTCAAGTAGTTTTTGCAACCTACTGACTTCCTCCTCTAGGAGTGTGTTCTGGGCAAGAACGTCATAAAAGAAGCCCAGGTGATCATCAGCAGATGCTGAATCACCTGACCTCCTGCTTGTAGCAGGATGTACATGCACTGGGTGTAGACCAGTTGTAGCATGTGCCCCTTTGTCTTGGAACTGGGGACTTCCAGCCTCAGGACTTTGTCCTTCATCAGCTGTTGCCTCTGGTGAGGTCTTAGGAATGTTACCAGCCTCAGTCTGATCATATGCTGATTCAGAAGAGGTGGCAGCCTCACCAGATGTTCTGGTCTCCATATCCACACCAGGAGATAGAACATTTAAACCCCAGTGCTGTGGGTTGTCAGAAGCATGGTGATCCCCGTCCTCAATAGCTGTGGTTCTCCCCTTTGTTGGTGGTTATTGGGGAGGAGGATAGGCATGCAACTGAGTCAGCACGTTTGCAATGATAAGGGTGGGACTTTGGGGGGCGGTTGCATGGGGAGATGGGGTAAAAGCAGTGTGCACCTGGGGAGAATGGTGCTCTTCAATGGCAATCTCCTCAAATGAGGAAGATCCCAGATTTGTGGGTACCCCTTCTGGTGGTTGCTGCAGGCTTCTTTTGAGAGGAATCCTGAGCGGCTGTGGCTGGGAGAGTCCTTATATCCACTAGGGGGTTATAACCAGTGGATATAGCCTGCGTTTGTGTTGCAGGGACATCCTCAGGGGACTCATTTCCCTGAGTAGCCTTTTTGGTTTTCTTTTTAGTGGGTTGGTGGGGACTTTTGATTGGAGGTGGTGGCTGTGGGTTCCAGCTCCTGTCATATGCATGGATCCTCCACTGTCTACATACCAGATGCCTCTGAGGTATGTTGAAGAACCCTGCAAGATACAACAAATTAGTTAGATTTTGAGACCCAAACCTTTTTGGTCTTGGGCCTGTTCTCATCAACAGATGGTAAACTAACATGTTTGTTGGAAACAACAGCCTGAGAGGAAGAAGCTGGTGAAGAAAAGGAATCCTTTGGCTTAGACCTCCTTTTCTGTGGTTTCAACATAGGAACATCTAATTGGTTAACTCTTCCCTGAGTAGCCTTTTTGGATTTCTGTTTGGACTTGAGGGTTACAGGATTTGATGTTGCTGGTACAAATGTGGCTCCAAACTCAGTTTTCATTTTAGCCATTTTCTCTTGAATTTCTTCTTTATGTTTGAGTTTGGATCCCCTTTTGTACCAACAATCATCTGTAAGATGATTGAACAAACCACATACTTCACATGGTTTCTTCTTCATCTTATGATGATCATCAACTAAAGAGGATGAAACTACTGAAGATTTGCTCTTTAGTACTTTAGAAGCATTATTTGCTTTCTTGACTTCCTCTTTAGTAGTCTTCAAACTCTTTCTACTGACAGTTTTCTTCTCTTTAGTGCTGTCATTAGTTGGAGTTTGAACTTCAGGTGTTAAATCTTGCTCTCCAGTCCTTTCAGGACTTTCAGAGATAACTCCTGAGTTGATCATCTCTTTTATCATGTGAGTGTTAGCAGTAGAACCATCAATATCAGCTGATGGGTTCTGAGAGGGCTTAGTGCTGACTTCAACTTTGATGATGCTCTATCAAAAGGTGAATCACATGATGAGGTGGATTGGTTATTGCTTTCTCCATCAGATTTCACTTCTGCTCTTGAAGCAAAATCTGTAGGAGGAGCAGTGTGATTGTAACCAATACCAAACTTCACATTGGAAGCATATTGCTTACTAAGAAGCATTTCAAAACCTTTGCATGATTGTACCCATCGATCACACTCTACCTGGGTGACTGCAAGGGTTTCTTTTAGATTTCTCTGGTCATCCAGAATAACCTCTAGCTTAGCCTTTTCATCATTTAGTTGGCATTTAAGCTTATAAATCTCATCATTTTTACAATTAAGAGCAGACTCAAACTCAGCTTTTCTTTTGGAAATGGTTTTCTCAAGCTCAAGTTTTTGATTTATTACTGCTACATTTGCCTCTCTAATTGAGACAAAGGCAGCAATGCATGATTCAGAACATAACTTGGCTTTAGCCTCTGAAGATACCTGAGTTACCTGTGAAGATGATGTATTTGAGCAGGAAACCTCAGTAGACTCCAGGGCCATGAGAGCCAGATTCCCAAAAGGACTGTCACCACCATGTTGACCAGCACCTGTGAACAGTTGTTCATGACCAGACATGTCATCCAGTAAACTGCTCCAGTCAACACCTCTAGGGGTGAAGAAGCTGTGCTGTTGAGGTTGAGGAGGTTGATGAGATTGAGATGGTTGAGGTTCTAGTAGTGCATGAGGTTGTGGTACTATAGGAACTTGAACCTGATTTGGCTGTGGCATGTAATAACAAGGGTAAGGATATGGCATTTGACCCTGAGGAACAAAATATGGAGGAGATTGTGGTTGAGAATGATGACTAGAATTGACAGGATGTTGCCCTCTGTGTTATTGACTATTGCCAGGGAAAGTCACAAAAGGTGTAGAGGAATTAGATCCAGATGATCTGCATTCTCTAGCAAAGTGTCCAAGCCTGTGGCATTTGTGACACTTCAACTTACTCTTGTTAAAACCAACTTTGGTTTTGCCAGAGAGTCCTGGGAACTTTCTTCCAGTTCTTTTGTAGAACTTCTGAGATCTGATATTTATCAAGGCCATTTGGCTCAAAATATCCATCTCTTCTAAGTCATCATCAGCATTCCCCTTGAGATCATCCATGATGAAGCATAGATTGTCATTATTACATCCAGTAAACTAACTATCAACACTCACAAATGCAGAATCAGAAGTGTTTGAAGAGAAGTCAATATGCTCATCATGCTGGCATTCAGATGACGCATATTCTAACTCTTGACCAACCAAGGCAGTGTTGCCTGGTACAAAGTCTTCAGTGAGCTTCCCAGATGAAGACAGTTTTCGTTTCTGTTCTATCTCTCTCTCAAATGTGAGCAATTTCCCATGGAGTTGGGTGAGAGATAGTTTGTCCAAATTTGCACTGGAGCGTAGGACAATAGTGTATGTGTCCCATCTCTCAGGCAGTGATCTGAGAAATCTGTTATTCATCTGGCTATTGGTGTACTCATGTTTGACCATTTTTAATTCAGAGATCAAACAAGAGAACCACTCGAACTGTTGAGTCAGTGTCTCACCCTTCCTATGAGAGAATGTCTCATATTGTTGGGCAAGGATTTCTCTATTATTTGCCAAGACCTCATCTATTCCTCCAATTGTTCTTTCAAGGCATTCCAGAGGTCATGGGCAGTTTCATGATGCATTAGCCCAGAATAGATTTCATTAGGCAGTGTCATGGCCAGAATTCCATGGGCTTTTGCATCAATCTCAAACAACTTCTTATCCCCATCTGAGTATTGCTCCCTCCTCTTCGGAACCATTTGATTGGTTTCCGGGTTATTCACCATAGGCTTGTGTGGACCATGTACCACTGATGTCCAACAACCTGCGCTGTTAACAGACAGGTGATGGAGCATTTGTCATTGCCATATGTTATACTCAGTCCTAACCAGCATTGGAGGCTTGGTTGAGGACCCAGTATTGTGAGGATCATTAGAAGGAGTAGTCATTTTGAGTCCAAATACAATTTAATTCAAGCTTTTAAATGTTTTTATAAAGACCACAACAGACTCAATGAAAACCAAGAGAAAATCTCAGGATGAATGACCAAAAAACACAAAATATTCAATCTCTATAACCGTTTCTTGCAAAACACAAAAATGCTAATTCAGTCAAACTTGGATCTTGAATAGCAGTTTCAATGATCAATTATTAGATCGATCAATTATTAACCAGCTCTGATACCATTTGTCAGGATCAGTGATCGCAAGTTTGATGTAATTGAGCGTAGCACAGCGGAATATGAACAAGAATTGGACAAATTGTAGCAAGAATTTGATGCTCGTATGCATTAAGAACAAATACGGTTATAACGAGAGAATATATTTCTGAAACAAGGAATGTTTTAATAATATCGAATATTTCTGATCAAATCATTCGTTTATTACATTAGGTTGACACTCCTTATATAGAGTGCAATCGCTGCTGTTATCACGGGTAAGTGACAACTGGCAGATCTATTACAAAAATAATAACTCTTAACAAACTACTGAAATGTTCACAACTACTGAGAACATATCAGAGTGTTAAGTACAAAATAAGAAACTACTGATAAGAAACTACTGAAACTACAACGACTAAAGAACAAGCTCTTCAGTCGTTTTACAAAACTACTGATAAATATAAAACTACTGATGAGCACAACAACTGAAGAAGTATTCTTCAGCTGTTGTGTCAAACTACTGAAAAGATAAAACATAAAACTACTGAAAGGTAAACCGTCACAACTACTGAAGAAGACCTCTTCAGCTGTTGTGACAACGTCTGATACTTTGGTCTTCAGCACTTGTGTCTTCAGACTTTGTCTTCAGCACTTGTGTCTTCAGACTTTGTCTTCAAACTTTGTCTTCAGCACTTGTGTCTTCAGACTTTGTCTTCAGCACTTGTGTTCAGACTTTATCTTCAGCACTTGTGTCTTCAGACTTTGTCTTCATCACTTGTGTCTTCAGACTTGTCTTCAGCACTTGTGTTCAGACTTTGTAATCAGCTGTTGTCTTCAGCTGTTGTGGTCTTCAGTAGTTGTTGTGACATCTGTGGGACTTAAAGGTTTTTCTGATCTGGCTCATTGGTTCTTTTGGTCCACAGATGACTATGAAAGAGACATCATTAGGCAAGGAAAATAGGGTGCCAAGAAACCTGATCTGGTGGTGAGGATGTACATGGTATGTTACCTCATATCCATATGATTCTTCAAAAGACGTTGAGGGAAGTCTACAACTCACCATATGAGAACTACTTTCTAAAGTCTAAAACCTTGAATCCAAGGTTAAGACTTTAGAGGATAGGTCTACCGCTCAACAACTTGAGATTGAAAGTCTCAATGCCAAACTAGCTAAAAAACAGATTGAAAGATCTATTAGGCATGTACCAATTCACATCTCCTCGACCTCTTCCTCTAGCTCATCAAGCTCTCTAGGTTGATGCTAACATAAAGGGGGAGATTGTTCAAAGACAAACATCGGGTGAACCATAAAGTTTAGCTCTCTTAACTCTAACTTCAAGCTATCCTGCTCAACAAGTAATAGATTTCCCTGAGCCTCCTCTAATTGTTCTTCAAGTGGACCCAAGGATGCTCAAAGATCTAAAAAGCTTCTTTTCAAAATTCCTGATGGGGTCTTTCATTGAACAACCAAGCCTAGATGTTGTTGTCGCATACTTTGGAGCTGAAGAGCTACAAAGGTGGAATGCACCTTCTACCATTATTGAAGTTGGCCAATGTAAGGTCCACATTGAACCTGAGATTGAATTTGAAGGGGAAATGGGGACTGATGACCCAACAACTGAAATAGTTAGGATAGATAGTGCAATCCCATAGACTTCCAAAGCTAAAATTAAAGCCTCAAAAGAACCATTTCAATCTTTCGAAGCTAAGATGGAAGCTGCGGAAGGGTTATTCTCTTTATCCGATGACCTAGTTATCACAGATGCAATTCTTCAACTACCATCTAAGATAAATAGTGAGGACTTTCTCAACCAACCACAACCATCATTGCCACATGCTCCAATCACCACCTCCTAACTTCATACCTCTACATAAGAATCTCCAAAGTCTTGAACTTCCGAAGACATCAAAGGGAAGAGGAAGATGACTGTGGAAGAACTTCAAGAGGAAGAAAGGTTAAAGAAGCTATAAAGAAAATGTAGACTCCCCATTGGGAAACTGGTAGCTGCAAGTAGCAAAGTAGCTGCAACCAACCAGGAGGTTATCAATAATAGAAGACAGGTGGACATCATTGATAGACTTATCAATTTTGGATCTGTTAATGAAGATGTGCTAATGCTACCACTAGAGAAGCTGATTGAGTTAGAAAATGCAACTCTACTGTGGATTGGGCAAGAAGAAGCACTAGCAAGGTTGGCCTTAGAAGAAGAAAGGAAAAGAAAGAAAGAAGAAGCTGACCAATAATTGAGGAGCGAAAGGATAACTTTTGTAACACCCAAATATTTTTAAAGGTGAGAAAGAAAGAAAAAAAAGTGTGGAAAAGGAAGAAAACACAACTTAACCCAAGTTCAGGGGCTAAATGTGTTAAAAAGGACAAAAAGAATAAAAGTGGGTGCAAAAAGGTGATGACAGCCCACACCTTTTTGTTTATCTTCTTTTCAACCGAATTCTAGGGAAAGAAAGAGCAAAAGTTTCAGTTTTTGAAGAAAGAAGATGAAGTATTCGAATTCAAGGTAAGAATTCTTTGTTTTGAGATGTTCTTGGCTGGTCTATGCCTTGTTATATGCTTATGTGTTTATATGTGTGTTTGGATGTGTGTTCTTTGTGGGTTTCTACGCAGTTGAACTTAAATTTGCATTTGGGTGTGAAAAGTCTACATAAAAGTTGCATAAGGTGAGTTCTAGAACCCCCATTTTACATGTTTTAACTGATTTTGGGGATGGAAATGCATGTTTGTATGTTTCTGTTGAGGTGGGTTTTGTACCCGTAGGAATGTGTATGTGTGAATGTGGGTGGGTTATGATTTGGGTGTTCTTGATGGTATGATTGTGTTATGTTCATGTTTTGTTGCTTAGAATGTAGGAAGTAAGCTTTGAACATGATGACTTGATGATGTTGGGACTGATTATTAGGTTGTTAGTATGAGTTGGTTACCCATGCACCTGGATTGGCCCATGCGCCCAATGGTTGAATTTGCCTAAGTGTCCCCCATGCATCCAAAACCCCATTGTAAGGCCCCGTTCCCGAGGCGCTCACAGCTGGTCAATCATCGCACATAAAATATAGGATTTACATTAACATTACTAGAACATTGTAGTGGAATACTCAAAACCATTTCATATCATTTAAATATTTGCTTTTGCAAAATAGTACACCATTTATTACAAATATATCATTCTTTCGTATTATAATGCAAAAAAATTATCGCAATATAAAATGGATGCCATCCAAAACAAGCCAAGTAGCCACCTCATGCCATCCTCAGCAACATTTACTTGCAAACTAGAAACACATAAAAGTTAGCATTGCTGAATGAGTTCTAGTTTTATAAAATAGTTATATTACCTTTCATTCGTTAAAACATTTTCTTTACTATCACACAAGATCACACATCATACCTACATCAAGTTAATAATTATTATCTTTATCATTGTTCATTTTGTACATTTCGCACGTTTCGCACAATTTTGTACTTATCGCCCTTTTCATACATTTATTATCTTTTCACTTCTATCTAGGTCTTGTCGTATGCTTAACCCCCTCTGGAGCACAAAGCCATATCATCTACGGTTAAGCGACAAGTACCCCATATCACACATATCGCATGTATGGGGTAGTCACATAGACTAACTCCCCCTATGTGTGAACCCTTAAGGGTTAGCCAAGATCACACACTGTAAACACACAGTTGAGCTAACAACTCTAATGAGTTGTGAACCTCCTGTCTTTTGCTTGCAAGACTTTCATTCGTACATTCATTATGTTCCACTATCATTATCTTAAATCTTTCATTTTGTTAAGATAATACTTTACGTTCATTAGCATAATCACACCACGTAAAGTCACATCATCATACGTAATAAGGAACATAAGGAAACATATCTTACATAATGTACATAATCATCATACATCATCATCATGCATAAGCATAGCATCAATCACACATCATCATACATGCCACATCATACATGCCATATCATACATCACCCATCACATCATTTATAACTTCAAAAAGTAAACTTACATATCCCTCGGGAACCTCCCAAGTCAAAGCATACACTTTATATTTTCCCCAAAATCTCATAAAATTTTCTAAGTCTTAGGCGCATGGGCACTATGCAGGTGCATGGCCTTCTGGGTGCATGGGGAACACTTAGGCGCAAGGGAAACTTCTAGGCACATGGGCACTATTGGGGCGCATGGCCAACACTTAGTCACTCTAGGAATTTTCTATCCGCATGGGCACTATGCAGGCGCATGAGTGCCTAGGCGCATGGGCTTTCTAGGCGTCTAGACTCTTAGTCGAATTTACCCTATTTCTAGGCGCATGGACACTATTTGGGTGCATGAACTTTGGGTGCATGGGGAACACTTAGACAGTTTTTACCATTGGGTGCATGGGCCACTATTTAGGCGCATGGGCTGTCAATTCACACTTAAACAACTTAATTCAGTCCCTAATCATCATCTAACATGTTATAAGCTCAAATCTTACACTCTAAGTACTAAAACAAGAACATGGCAACATCATAACATCATATATCACCGAAATCAAAACCCACCCGCATCACACACACATAAACCTACGGGTAGAAACCCATTTTATTAAAAAAATGTCCATACAAGCATTTCCAGCCGCAAATTAGTTTAAAACAAGTAAAATGGAGGTTCTAGAACTCACCTTAGCATCCTTTTGGGTATGACTTCCTTCAAAACCTGTTTGCTAAAAGCTCACACACCTAAAACCCACCCAAAACACACACAAATGAATACACAACACATATAAGCATACAACCGAGGCAAAGGCCGGTTAAGAACACTCAAAAACCCAAGTTTTTACCTTGAATTCAGATTCTTCTTCTTGTTCTTCAAATATCCAAAATTATCCAGCTCTTCTTTCTCTCTCTCTAAAAACCCAAAGAGAAAGGTGAGTGTGAAGAGGGTATGGGTGGCCATACCTCCTTTATCACCAACTTTTTGAAAGTTTTGTCCTTTTGGACATTTTTTACCCCTCAACTTGGGTTTTATAGCTTTTCTTTCTTTTCCCCACTTATTATTCCTTCTTTTGAGCCTTTAAAATAACCGGGTGTGACACCCATGCGCCTAGAGTAGGCTGAAATTGACCAAGTGTCCGTGCACCTAGACTACCTATGCGCCTGCACCTAGGAATGCCAAAAATTACTAAGTGTTAGGTCATGCGCCCCGATAGTGCCCATACACCTAGAAGTTTTCCTATGCGTCTAAGTGTTCCCATGCACCCAGAAGGCCATGCGCCTGCATAGTACCCATGCACCTAAGACTTAGAATATTTTTCTAAATTTTGGGAAAAAGTGAAGTGTTAGGCTTTGACTTGGGAGGTTCTCAGGGGTAATGTAAGTTGACTTTATGATTTCATTTGTGATGTGATGGATGATGCTATGTATGGTTATGTTTATGTTATGTTCCTTGTTATGTATGATTATTTTATAGTGGCTTTGCGTGGTATGAATATATCAATAAACGTAAGGTAGTATGTAATGAAAAGCAAAAGGTAATAGAAAGAGGAACATAAAGAATTTAGGAATGCATGCATTAATGAATGAAGGAGGTAATGAAAAGCCATGCAAGCAATGTATGGAGGTTCACACCCAATGAAGGGTGTTAGCTCAACTATGTGTGGGTTAGCTAACCAAAAGGATGCATACTGGGTTCAATCTTTGTCATTGACCGTATGTATAAGACCCTTGTCGCTTGCCCTTGGTACTGGAGGCAATTTCGTGCCCAATGTTCGGGGTCTATGATAGAAGTCTAGCCTAGTAACTAGCTTCATGCACAATGTTCAGGTATAGCACATGGCATTGGTCCGTAAGGAAAGATGAATAATAGTGATGAATGTACTTGCCCTAGGTACTGGATTCAACTTCGCGAGCAATGTCCGTGGTCTATGATAGACCTCAGGCCCAGTAACCAGTTTGATGCATAATGTTCAGGGTACAGTACATGTCATCAGAAGTTAATGAAATGTACGAAAGGTGTGGTAAGAAAGATAACGAATGACATACGATGATGAACGAACGAAAGTTAACGAACAATGATGAAAGATAATAATAAATTATTATCTAAATGTATGTACGATGCATGATCGCATATGAAAGTAAAGAAAGGTTTTAGACGTAAGAAAAGTATTTTATTTTTACAAACTAGAACTCATTTAGCAATGCTGAGTTTTATATATTTCAAGTTGGCAGGTAATGGTTACTGAGGATGACACGGGGTAGCTACATGCCATCAAGTATTTTCTTAATGTTAACCATTATTATGTGCGTATGTTATGTGATTTATGTCTTCCTTGTAGATTTAGATACTGTTATATGACATGTTAAGATAGGAAATGCTAGGAGTATGAAGAGTAAAGTAAGTGGCTAATCATAATTGGCCACTATAATTAGGGACTTACTATACTTGACATAAACTAAGCTATTACCATGAAAAACTGTGTTGGTGCTTTAATCTAATACCGTGTTAGAGGATGGCCAGTAGTAGATCTTCGAAGTCTTCTCGAGGTACAGGTCCTGGTGGACGTGGTACTTGACCATGGGTCATGAGAGGAAGGCCTAGAACTGAAGAGGTGGCTCATGAAGAGCCCAAGACCCCTCATCCGGAGGGTGGTGAAGAGAGTGCTAATTTAAAGGCCTCAGTGAAGGAGGTTGTTGTAGAGGACTTTCACCAAGTCATGCAAACAATCCTACCGTATGTGGTGACCAAGGTGATTGATCTGGTTGTCGAGACTCGATCAAAAACAATTTGAATAACTGGTCTTAGCTACCTTTATTGTGTAAGGGTAAGTAAGGTGGTCTCCTTAGGGAATATATGGAAAGTGTTAAACTAACATGACATGATTAACTAAAAGACTAAAACTTGATAATTAAAAATTGAAA
Organism: Flaveria trinervia; assembly: GCA_025506515.1. Classification (NCBI taxonomy): domain Eukaryota; kingdom Viridiplantae; phylum Streptophyta; class Magnoliopsida; order Asterales; family Asteraceae; genus Flaveria; species Flaveria trinervia. The sequence goes on from CM046446.1 coordinate 47,133,439, forward strand.
CTTGGAATGTATTAATGAACAAAAGTGCATAAAGCAATAAACTTTAAAATGAGTTTGATTAAATATTAAGAAACAATCACTTCCGGGTTTCTAGTTCTTCAAGATCACAAATGGAAATTTTAAATTAGGGTTTGCAAGGAACAATACTTGAAGATCTCAACTTTTGATCAAAAGTGATAACAAAGGAACAATGTTTTAAGACTCGTTCATTCATAATGTTACCAATTCACTTATATCATGTTGCCTACTTTTCTTAATGAGTTCACAATGCAAGGAAACCGAAAAATAGATAATCAAGAAAACAACTTTATTTATAAGCAAATTTGTTTAAATCAATCAAAACATAAAGTTGCATTTAATTGATCAATGTATAATACAAAAACATAATCAATCATACCAATCGTCTCACTTTACAAGAATCGTACTCCCAAAAGCAATCAAAAGAACTTAGCCACGCATCATCTTTGTTTAATCTTCAATCTTGACTTGTAAAATGTTTGTGGATGATATGGGAAGCCTTTAAACACCAAAAATCACTAAAGTTCGTCACTTTTCGTCTCCAAGAAGTTTTTCATCGAATTAGGGTTGATTTTGCTTAAATAAACATGAAAACCAAAAAATTCGGAGAGCTGATTGGGGGACCGGCATATCATACGCCCATATTGGGCGTATAATACGCCAAACTTTCTGAAAAAATTTTCAAATACGCCCATAAATACGCCACCAATACGCCGACCAGCATATGATAGCCCATACCTGGCGTATCATACACCGGCTCCTGTAAAAATTTGATTTTCACATGTAAATTTTCATGAACTTTCCGTTGACTGGTGATGGGCCCCCTAACTCTTTTCCTAGCCCAATTTATGCCCATTTTAAGTTACCATGGTCTTGAACCTTCGTTTTTTGCACTTTTTCACTTCTCGGACACTGATTTCCATCCCGCTTCTTCTATACTCTTCAAGATTCACCAAACTTAGTCTCAGTTTCCCGTTTTGCATCTTTTCCTCCAAAATAAGCTTCTTTTAGCTCAATCACCTATAATCCAAAACACAAACAACTTGAACTTGTTCCACCATAATCATGATGTAAACTCAAACAATTAGATCAATTAAATACCAAATTATTGACATGTGATCACATCCCCACACTTAACCTCTTAACCTTTTATTTGTCCTCAAACAACCTTACTTGCACACTTCTCTCTAATTAAGCACACATGCCACATTATCACTACCTTAAACAATTAAGATCCCAAGACAAGCTTAGTTTTCAATTTCATGATGTAATATTCACAACCTCATCATTCAATACTATTTGCATTTGAAATCATTGGTTGGCATATACTCACCTTTTGCTTTAAACATTCATGCTTTCACATTCCTCATAATAAACACTCCTCTTGGTTTATTTTAGTGAACTAGTGATGATATACTAGTGTTTATGGAGCTCTTAAACCATGAATGCACATACTAATTATAAGATCGTATATTAATCAAATTGGCATCAATTGACACAATATAATACAACAATCAAGAGGTCTTTCTTGGGTGGTAATGTTAGGCTTGGGTTAAGGTGGGACTAAAACGGATTTTAGAGTGGCTAACGAAGAATGAAGTCCAACTTAAACATGCTAGATGTGTCATTTATCACTCTTATTCTTTGGCTTACACTACTTGTACACTTTTTCACACTATTTTTTGTTGTTGCATATTTTGATCATTTTGACATCATATTTAGCTCCTTTTTTTTCTCAAGAATAACCTTCCTATGATTAAATTGCTATTGACATGACTCTTCCGAATGTGTTATGGATTAGACTTCATCCCCTAAGGTTTCATAAAAAGGCTAAGGCTTTAAGGTTGTTAAACACCCATAAAACCAATTTTACAAGGACAATAGAAGCTAGTCATCCACATATCCAGCTCTAGATGCCAATGTTGGGTTTGTTGGACCATTATCAAAGTAATTTAACCATTTAAACATGAAAAACGCAGTGGAATAAAACCTTAATCTTATGATTTGTAATCTGAAAAATTAAGGCTAATAACATAACAACAACAAACCCTAGAACATAGGATCATATATGTGTATGAACTAGCTATCAAGAAGAAATAACAACCAAAAGAAGACATACAAACCACCTTTGTAGAGCTGCTGAAAAACAAGATTTTGATGAAGCGAATGAGGCTCTTGAATGACCAAAACACCAAGGAGAGGTGTCCTCAAGCTTTCATACCCACAAGCATCAAGCAAAGACCCTTTTGTTAGGATTTGAACACCAAAACCGAACCAAGAAAGCTGCTGAAAACCAATTTTCAGCTTGTTTTTTTTCCTTCAAGAATAAAGAGAAAAATGGTCCTTGTGTTGTTCTTGCATGTGAGAGAGAGAAGGAGGTAGAGTGTGTGTGTGTCTAACTAGTTAATGAAGACCTTGTTCCAAGAAAACAAAAGGCACACACCCATCAAAAGGGGGCGGCCAAAATTGAGTCTCCAAATTGGGTTTCCCCCAAATTTTAGTTACCTTTTAATTGTTAACTAGTTATGGAATTAGTTATGTAATTAACCATTTAATTACATAACTCACACACTCTATTATTATTTAGTGTTATTAACTAGCTTAAATAATATTACAAATAATCCTCATGAACAAAATATCCCTATAAGTTGTTCCATCTCAAATACAACTTATTTAGAAAACCAATTTTCTAAATTGGTGTAATTATTTAATTGCATGATCGTATCATCAATTAAATGTCAATTAGTGTTTGCTAAGCTTGTTATTGGGTATGACCCGACTTGGATCATGACGTACTAACCACATCAATGTTCTATGTGTCTTGGGCATAAAGAATCCAACAATCTTCCATTTGCACAAGATCCATAGAAGATTGATGCAAGTAGTAAATACCGCCTATAAATGGTTTACTACCCTTAATACGCATGATTGAAAGCCATTCAATAACATCATCCCCTTCAAGTATCCAGCTTGAATTGATTTAGGTGAATCAATCATTTATCCTTTTGTTACAGATGTCATGTTAAATCCAAGGACACATAATGATTATTCCTTGTTGATTTAACATAATCAGGTCTTAGACATCTTGCTCTCAATGAATAAGAGGAACAAATTCCATGTTCACTACATACGTTTCTCACAATCACCTCGTGTCACACCTGAACATAGCCTTATGTACTGTCCATTATTCAGAGCAGTGAAGAACTAGCTCAAGGTATAACACTTGGTGAATATCAAAACCCAATATGTATCTCGGGTCAGAGGATACCAAATGATATTCGCCTTTACTCAAATTTACTTATGATCAATCAAGAAGATTCCATGTAGTAAAATTTGAGACGAGGGTCAGTCCAATATTTGTATCCCACAAATATCTATAAACTTTGGCAGCAACCAATTGCTCTATATTAAAGCCTTATGAATATCCACCAATCCATGTTCATAATAGTCTTACGTTCATATTTGTTCCCACAAACATGACCGACTACAGATATTTAGAATAATAAACATATTCATGGATATACATGCTAAAATGAATATAACTCAAAATATCACAAGTATATAAAGAGTTAAATATTTCATTGTTCCAAACTTTTAAATACTAAACAAATCAATTCCAATCATTTGAATATTGAAGTCCTAAGGCACAAGTATGACATTCATGCTTTGCCCTTTCAAGGAGCTTCATGAGTGGATCCGCAATGTATTGATCGGTGTGAACTTTACGAATACATAGCTTTCCCTTTTCAACTACATCCCTTATGTAGTTGAATCTCCGCTCAATGTGTCTAGTCTTTTGATGTGCACGGGGTTCCTTGATTTGTGCAATCGCACCCTCGTTATCATAAAAGAGTTCTAGGGGGTCTTGAATGGTAGAGACCATCTCTAGATTGGCGATAAATTTCTTTATCCATGCAGCTTGCTGAGTTGCTAATGAGGCGGCTATATATTCAGATTCTGTAGTGGACAGTGCTACCCCATTCATAATGAAGACATACCCTGATTGTGATAGAGAATTATCTCGATCAGCTTGGAAACTTGCATCCGTGTAACCCTTTACAACGAGTTCCTCTTCATCAAATCCGTATATTAGAAACATTTCCTTAGTCCTTCTAAGGTATTTCAACATACTTTTAATAGCCATCCAATGGCTATTACCTAGATTCTGTTGATATCTGCTTGTCGTGCTTTACGCGCATGACACGTCCGATCTAGTGCATATCATCGCATACATGATGGATCCTATAGCAGACGCATATGGGATGTCCTTCACTTGATCTTGCTCATCCTTTGAGCTTGGACATTGAGATGTACACAATATTGTCCCTCTTTGAATAGGTACCATACCTTTGTTAGAGTTTTTCCATCTTGAACCTTTTCAAGATTCTATCAATATATGCACTTTGGTTTAAACCTATCAACCGCCTCGATCTATTCCTATAGATTTTTATTCCTAAAACATAGGCGGTTTCACCGAGATCTTTTATGGAAAAACAACTTCCAAGCCAGGTTTTAACACCTTCCATGGTTGGAATATCATTTCCATAAAGTAGTATGTCATCACATACAATACTAGAAATGTAATTATGCTCCCACTAGCCTTCTTATACACACAAGTCTCGTCAACGTTCTTGATGAAACCAAATTTCTTGATCTCTTCATCAAAATGTTGATTCCAACTTCTCGATGCTTGTTTCAATCCATAGATTGATCTCTTTAACTTGCATACTTTATTAGGATGTTATGGATTGACAAAACCATCAGGCTGAACCATATGGACAGTCTCTTCAGGATGTCCTTTAAGAAAAGCAGTTTTGACATCCATTTGTCAAATCTCATAGTCATAATATGCAGCTATGGCAAATAATATCCTAATTCACTTTAGCATTGCCACAGGTGAGAAAGTTTCATCATAATCAACCCCTTGAGTTTGAGTGAAACCTTTTGCTACAAGTCTTACTTTGTATGTATATAAGTTTCCATGCATATCCAAAATTTTCTTCTTGAAACCCACTTGCATCCAACCAATTTGGAGTTAAGTGTAGGGTTAACCAATTCCCAAACTGGTTGTAATACATGGATTGCATCTCTACGTTCATGGCTTCCAGCCATTTGTCAAAATCCGAATTGGACATTGCATCATGGTATGTAGTTTGCTCATCGGAATCAACCACATAGCAGCCATTCATGAAAAATCCATATCTTTCAGGTGGAATGCTAACTCTACCAGATCTGCGAATATTTTGTGTGTATTGATCAACCTCTTGATCATCATCAACAACCTCTTGTTGATTGCTAGTGTCAACCAAACGTGTATCGACTTGTGGATCTTGATCCTCATCAAATTCCACTGTTTTATATGTTATTCCTTCTGTAAGGAACTTAGCTTCCAAGAACTCTGCCTTTCGAGCAATAAATACCTTTTGCTCTGTTGGATCAAAGAAGTAGTATCCTATACAGTCTTTGGGATATCCAACAAATATACACTTAGTGGATCGACATTCCAACTTGTTTTGGGTGTTTAGCTTAACATAAGCTTCACACCCCCATACTTATAAATATGATAGCAATGGAACTCTTTCATGCCATTTTTCAAAAGGTGTTGGATCCACTTTCTTGGTCGAGGCCATATTCAAAAATACGAGCCTCGGAGAGGAATGCGAAACCCTAAAATGATAGAGGTAGTGAGCTTATAGCCATCATAGATTGAACCATATCAAATAGGGTTCGGTTTCTCCTTTCGGACGTGTTATGTTGTGGTGTTCTAGGGTGGAGTAACTTGTGAGAGGATCCCACAACTTCTTAAATGACCCTGAAAATCCTCACTTAGGTATTCACCTCCTCTATCTGAATGAAAAACTTTGATAGTTTTATTGAGTTGATTTTCTATTTCATTCTTGAAGATTTTAAACATTTCAAACGCTTCATGTTTATATGCCATCAAGTACACATTAACCATAGCAACTGTAATCGTCGGTAAAGGTAATGAAGTATTTTTCACCATTTCTTGTCATATTCTTAAAAGGACCAAATACATCCGAATGTATGATTCCCAATAAGTCTTTTGCCCTCTCGTTAGTACCACTAGAGGGCTACTTGGTCATCTTACCTTGTAAACAAGATTCACACTCATCAAATGAAACATTTTCATTTGCTTTTCAAAAGACCATTCTTTTGAGGTGTTTAATCCGATTCTTGTTTATGTGACCAAGATGACATTGCCAAAGATAAGAATCACTTAAACCCATTTTAAGTTTCTTGGTGCTTGATTGGTATAATGAGTTATCAAAGAATGAATTATCATGAACCAATTCATAGATCCCATTAAAAAGCATAGCCTTGAAATAAAATACATCATCCACACAAACATAAATACTATTGTTAACAAACTTTAATTCATAGCCACATTGTTTTAAACAGGAAACAGAAATTATGTTCCTAGTCAAACTAGGAGCATACAAAATGTTCTTAAGAACAACTTCCAAACCATTTGAAAGTTTCAAAATATAGTCTCCTTAGGCTTTGACATCAACTTTTGCTCCGTTGCCCATGTAGAGACTTATGTCTCCTTTCTTGAAGTGCTTATTTCTTTTGAACTCCTGCAACAAATTGCAAATGTGAGTTCCACATCCAGTATCCAATAACATTTAAATGTGTGTTTCCCTTCTTGAAGTGCTTATTTCATCAAATGTGTGTTTGAAGAAATAACATTTAAACCAATATGAATCATGAAAGTTGTACCTGAGGTTTGCCCAGCATCCCTCTTGTTTCTCAACTCTTTGAGATAGGTTGGACAATTCCTTTTCCCATGTCCTATCTCACCGCACTCAAAGCATGGATCATTCTCCGTTACCTTAGGCTTTTTAAGCTTAGGCTTTGGAGGTTCCTCTTTAGCCTTTCCTTTCCCCTTTCCTTTGATGTACCCCTTTCCTTTTGAAACATTTGCCTTGGGATCGGGGAACGGCCTTTTCTTATTGCCTCCCTCATTGATCGAGAGAATAGGTAGAACCTTTCTACCCATCCCTTCCTCGGCTGTTTTGAGCATTGCGTGAAGCTCACCAATGCTCTTGTCCCACCCGCTCATATTGTAATTCATTATGAACGTCTCAAACCTTTTAGTTAGGCCATTAAGGATCAAATCCGTGGCCAACTCCTTTGAGACGGGGCTATTAAGCCTCTCAAGGTGATCAACGTGGCTTTTCATCTTAAGTACATAAGATGATACCGATTGGGTTTCTTCCATGCGACACGCATGAAGCGCTCGAACCGTTTCGAAGCGCTCTACCCTAGCTTGTTGAAGGAACAATTCCTTTCACTAGGTAATTATGTCATATGCCCCAAGATGCTCCAAATCCTTTTGGAGTTCCAGAATCATAGTTCCTAACATGGGGTAAGAAACCTGCATGGAATCCTCAGTATACTGAAGCCAATCGTTATAGGCCTCAAAATCCTTAGGGTTGGGTTGGTCAGGAATGGGATCGTCAAGGACATAGGCCTTTTTCTCTTGCTTGACAACAATTCTCAAGTTTCAAAACCAGTCCATGAAGTTATTATGGTTAAGACGATCCCTCTCTAAGATGGTTCTCAGCGATAGGGTAGGGACGGTCGGGGTGGTAGCATTATTGTTTGCGGCCATTTCTACAAAATTTACAAAGTTCATATTAGTATTTCTGAAAAATTACATTTTAATTATTAATACCCTTTTCATGTCTCAAAGACAATTAATAATTGAAATCTAGAATCCAACGTTACATTTAAATGATGGTTAGGTGACCTTTATCCCATTATTTAAATTAACAAAGTAGTCAACATTTGACAATTGCAACCTTTTGCAACTTCTAGCTATATGAGATCGGTTAAACACTTATGTTTAGTCGGCATGTAAAATCCTATCAACACCATTGTACACCATGCTTCGGTAACCTATGCACATGGTTTCCAATTCTAGTCGTCCTACTTACACACACGTGTGAGTTTACACATACAAGTGGTTAGGTGACCTTTATCCCACAAATATGTTAAGCCCACCTCAAACACACAAGTCCCTAAAAGTGTTAGGTGACCTTTATCCCACAAATAGTACTCAAGTGATTCGAGTGTCGTGTAAAAGGATGGTGTTAAACTTGTTTCCAAAGGGATTTAAGTTTTTATTAATTCTAGTTATGAAAACTCTATGTACCTTACATGGCACCCTATGGTTCTCTTTTTAGTAAAACCCCTTTTATTAAAATCATTAATCCTTTTAATAACCTTTTATTAGTCACTTAATGATAAGGAACCATAAATTTTCAGCTTGTTTTGTTTGTTAATAAGTTTGTTTTGCACATCCAAATATCAAACAACCATCAAATAAGAAACAACCAAACAAGCATAATTAAACAATCACAAGTGCATAACCATAGCCACTATGTCGACAAAAATTGTTTGCCATCTCAAGTGTTGTCATTTGGTCTTTCCTAGGGGTTGAACACAACACAAAAGATGAGATCTCCAAAGACCCCCACTTGAAGTTGCATGCAAATGCTTCAAGTCCTTCTCTTTGTGTCTTCCCTTTGTGCTTCCAACTTGTGCATCTTCTTTTACAAAATATATATCCTAATACAAATCTTCTAATAAACAAAAATACACCTAATCTATTTATTACATCACCATTGAATGAATATATAAATTACATCCAAATACAAGCACAAAGAATAATATTACAACCCATTATGAATGAAATCAACCAAAACAAACATCCACTCAAAACCAAACCAACACAAGGTCAAGGCTAAGCTATGCACCAATATAAAACAACATTCAAGAACCAAAATAAATCCCCATTTGACCCTAAATTTTCAGCCAACATAAACCAAGAATTTTGGGTTTTGTCCAAACAAAATACAATCAACCATTTGATATCTTTCTTTCATGGTTTAATCATAAGCATGTAAGATATAACCTTGAAAGATTGGGGATTCATCATAACATCACAAAACAGCCCCTTTAAGGTTGTTAAAACCTCAAAAAACCAATTTTACAAGGACAATAGAAGCTAGTCATCCACATATCTGGCTATAGATGCCAATGTTGGGTTTGTTGGACCATTATCAAAGTAGTTTAACCATTTAAACATGAAAAACACAGCGGAATAAAACCTTAATCTTATGATTTGTAATCTGAAAAATTAAGGCTAATAACATAACAACAACAAACCCAAGAACATAGGATCATATATATGTTTATGAACTAGCTATCAAGAAGAAATAACAACCAAAACAAGACATACAAACCACCTTTGTAGAGCTATTGAAAAACGAGATTTTGATGAAGAGAATGAGGCTCTTGAACGACCAAAACACCAAGGAGTGGTGTCCTCAAGCTTTCATACCCACAAGCATCAAGCAAAGACCCTTTTGTTAGGATTTGAACACTAAAACCGAACCAAGAAAGCTGCTGAAAACTGATTTTCAGCTTTGCATGGATAGTTTATGCTAACGGTATCAACTTTTTATACTCTACCATTTTGATTTTCAATCCTTCTTAACACCCTCGTAAACTAAACTAATAAAATTTGATTGTAACAATCAATGTCATCAAACTTAACAACCACAATGGGCAAATAGCATCTACATTCAAATATAACCCAAAACCTAATATGAAAATAAACAAATCACCTTTGAAATTGATCCTCTCATGCGCAAAATGCATCCACAACAATCCACAAACTTCTTTGAACACTCTTGGCTCACAATCTATTAAACTCTATCCAAATGAAGACCTTTCATCCATGAAGTCCTTCATTAAGCTCTTAGACCAAGGATATGAGTAGTTAATAATCAATAAAACCACTCTTATCACTCAATAAGAAACAAGAATCAAGCTATCGTTATGAAATGAAAGTAATTACATGTCAAAAATAAAACTCAATGTGTGATTGATGAAAAACAAGTCAAATCATAGTAACATAACCAAGAAGATAAGATTTCTTATTATTTCAATCAACATCGGGCGATTATAGATTTGTGCATCAAAGTATTTGGGAAAGCTTAAAAGAATACATTAAAAAGGAACTAGTTATACAAAAATGTTATACAATAATAGTTATCGCATGGATAATTTTTGCTAACCGTATCAACCATTTATACTCTACCATTTTGATTTTCAAGCCTTCTAAACACCCTCCTAAACTAAACTAATAACATTTGATGGTAATGATCAATGTAATCAAAGTAAACAACCACAAAGGGCAAATAGTCTCTACATTCAAACAGAAACCAAAACTGAACATGAAAAATAAACAAATCACCTTTGAAATCGATCCTCTCGTGTGCAAAATGCATCTACGACACTCAACAAACACCTTTGCGTACTCTTGTCTCGCAAATCTCCTAAATTCTATCCAAATGATGACTCTTGATCCATGAAATCCTTCATTAAGCTCTAGAACGAGGATACGATTTGCAAATTTTGAATAAAACCACTCTAATCACTCAATAAGAAACAAGAATCAAACCATCATTGTGAAATGAAAGTAATTACATGTCAAACATAAATCTCAATGTGTGATTGATGAAAAACAAGTAAAATAATGGTAACACGACCAAGAAGATAAGATTTCTTATTATTTCAATCTAAATCAGGCGATTACATATTGTGCATCAAAGTATTTGTGAAAGCTTAAAGAATACATGAAAAAGCAACTAGCTATACAAAAACATATACAATAATAGTTATCACATGGATAGTTTATGCTAACCATATCAACTTTTTATACTCTACCATTTTGATTTTCAATCCTTCTTAACACCCTCATAAACTAAAATAATAAAATTGATGGTAATGATCAATGTTATCAAACTTAACAACAATGCGCAAATAGCATCTACATTCAAAAAAAACCGAAAACCGAACATGAAAAATAAACAAATCACTTTTGAAATCAATCCTCTCGTGCGCAAAATGCATCCACAACACTCCACAAACATCTTTGAACACTCTTGGCTCAAATCTACTAAATTCTATCCAAATGAAGACCCTTGATCCATGAAATCCTTCACCAAGCTCTTAGACCATGGATTTGAGTTGTTAATAATCAATAAAACCACTCTTATCACTCAATAAGTAACAAGAATCAAAATATCGTTATGAAATAAAAGTAATTGCATGTCAAAAGTGAAACTCTATGTGTGACTGATGAAAAAAGAAGTCAAATCATGGTAACACGACTAAGAAGATTAGATTTCTTATTATTTCAATCAAAATCGGGCGATTATAGATTTGTGCATCAAAGTATTTGTGAAAGCTAAAAGTAAACATGAAAAAGGAACTAGCTATACAAAAACGTTATACAATAATAGTTATCACATTGATAGTTTTTGCTAACCGTATCAACCTTTTATACTCTACCATTTTCAATTTCAAGGCTTTTAAACACCCTCCTAAACGAAACTAATAAAATTGATGGTAATGATCAATGTAATCAAACTAAACAACTATAAAGGGCAAATAGTCTCTACATTCTAACAGAAACCAAAACCGAACATGACGATAAATAAATCACCTTTGAAATTGATCCTCTTGTGCGCAAAAATGCATCGAAAACACTCCACAAACATCTTAGAACACTCTGGGCTCACAAATCAACTAAATTATATCCAAATGATGACTCTTGATCCATGAAATCCTTCATTAAGCTCTAGACCGTGGATATGATTTGTAAATTGGGAATAAAACCACTCTTATGACTCAATAAGAAACTAGAATCAAACTATCGTTATGAAATAAAAGTAATTACATGTCAAAGATGAAGCTGAATGTGTGATTAATGAAAAATAAGTCAAAACATGGTAACACGACCAAGAAGATAATATTTCTTATTATTTCAATCGAAAGCGGACGATTATAGATATATGCATCAAAGTATTTGGGAAAGCGTAAAAGAATACATTAAAAAGGAACTAGTTATACAAAAATGTTATACAATAATAGTTATCGCATGGATAATTTTTGCTAACCGTATCAACCATTTATACTCTACCATTTTGATTTTCAAGCCTTCTAAACACCCTCCTAAACTAAACTAATAACATTTGATGGTAATGATCAATGTAATCAAAGTAAACAACCACAAAGGGCAAATAGTCTCTACATTCAAACAGAAACCAAAACTGAACATGAAAAATAAACAAATCACCTTTGAAATCGATCCTCTCGTGTGCAAAATGCATCTACGACACTCAACAAACACCTTTGCGTACTCTTGTCTCGCAAATCTCCTAAATTCTATCCAAATGATGACTCTTGATCCATGAAATCCTTCATTAAGCTCTAGAACGAGGATACGATTTGCAAATTTTGAATAAAACCACTCTAATCACTCAATAAGAAACAAGAATCAAACCATCATTGTGAAATGAAAGTAATTACATGTCAAACATAAATCTCAATGTGTGATTGATGAAAAACAAGTAAAATAATGGTAACACGACCAAGAAGATAAGATTTCTTATTATTTCAATCTAAATCAGGCGATTACATATTTGTGCATCAAAGTATTTGTGAAAGCTTAAAGAATACATGAAAAAGCAACTAGCTATACAAAAACATTATACAATAATAGTTATCACATGGATAGTTTATGCTAACCATATCAACTTTTTATACTCTACCATTTTGATTTTCAATCCTTCTTAACACCCTCATAAACTAAAATAATAAAATTTGATGGTAATGATCAATGTTATCAAACTTAACAACAATGCGCAAATAGCATCTACATTCAAAAAAAACCGAAAACCGAACATGAAAAATAAACAAATCACTTTTGAAATCAATCCTCTCGTGCGCAAAATGCATCCACAACACTCCACAAACATCTTTGAACACTCTTGGCTCACAAATCTACTAAATTCTATCCAAATGAAGACCCTTGATCCATGAATCCTTCACCAAGCTCTTAGACCATGGATTTGAGTTGTTAATAATCAATAAAACCACTCTTATCACTCAATAAGTAACAAGAATCAAAATATCGTTATGAAATAAAAGTAATTGCATGTCAAAAGTGAAACTCTATGTGTGACTGATGAAAAAAGAAGTCAAATCATGGTAACACGACTAAGAAGATTAGATTTCTTATTATTTCAATCAAAATCGGGCGATTATAGATTTGTGCATCAAAGTATTTGTGAAAGCTTAAAAGTAAACATGAAAAAGGAACTAGCTATACAAAAACGTTATACAATAATAGTTATCACATTGATAGTTTTTGCTAACCGTATCAACCTTTTATACTCTACCATTTTCAATTTCAAGGCTTTTAAACACCCTCCTAAACGAAACTAATAAAATTTGATGGTAATGATCAATGTAATCAAACTAAACAACTATAAAGGGCAAATAGTCTCTACATTCTAACAGAAACCAAAACCGAACATGACGATAAATAAATCACCTTTGAAATTGATCCTCTTGTGCGCAAAAATGCATCGAAAACACTCCACAACATCTTAGAACACTCTGGCTCACAAATCAACTAAATTATATCCAAATGATGACTCTTGATCCATGAAATCCTTCATTAAGCTCTAGACCGTGGATATGATTTGTAAATTGGGAATAAAACCACTCTTATGACTCAATAAGAAACTAGAATCAAACTATCGTTATGAAATAAAAGTAATTACATGTCAAAGATGAAGCTGAATGTGTGATTAATGAAAAATAAGTCAAAACATGGTAACACGACCAAGAAGATAATATTTCTTATTATTTCAATCGAAAGCGGACGATTATAGATATATGCATCAAAGTATTTGGGAAAGCGTAAAAGAATACATTAAAAAGGAACTAGTTATACAAAAACGATATACAATTATAGTTATCGCATGGATAGTTTATGCTTTTAACACCCTTCTAAACTAAACTAACAAAATTTCATGGTAATAATCAATGTCATCAAACTTAACAACCACAATGGGCAAGTAGCATCTACATTCAAATAGAACCCAAAACCGAATATGAAAACAAACAAATCACCTTTGAAATCGATCCTCTCGTGCGCAAAATGCATCCACAACATTCCACAAACATCTTTGAACACTCTTGGCTCACAATTCTACTAAATTCTATCCAAATGAAGACCCTTGATCCATGAAATCCTTCATTAAACTCTTAGACCATGGAAGTTGTTAATAATCAATAAAACCACTCTTATCACTCAATAAAAACAAGAATAAAGCTATCGTTACGAAATGAAAGTAATTACATGTCAAACATAAAATTTAATGTGTGATTGATGAAAAATAAGTCAAATCATGGTAAAACGACCAAGAAGATAAGATTTCTTATTATTTCAATCGAAATCGGGCGATTACAGATTTGTGCATCAAAGTTTTTGTGAAACCTTAAAAAATACATGAAAAAGGAACTAGCAATACAAAAACGTTATACAATAATAGTTATCGCATTGATAGTCTTTGCTAACTGTATTAACCTTTTATACTCTGCCATTTTGATTTTCAAGCCTTCTTTACACCCTCCTAAACTAAACTAATAAAATTTGATGCTAATGATTAATGTAATCAAACTAAACAACCACAAAGGGCAAATAGTCTCTACATTCAAACAGAAACCAAAACCGAACATGAAAATAAACATCTTAGCACACTCTTGGCTCACAAATCTACTAAATTCTATCCAAATGATGACTCTTTATCCATGAAATCCTTCATTAACCTCTAGACCGTGGATACGATTTGTAAATGGTGAATAAAACCACTCTTATGACTCAATAAAAAACAAGAATCAAACTATCGTTGTGAAATAAAAGTAATTACATGTCAAACATAAAACTGAATGTGTGATTGATGTAAAATAAGTCAAATCATGGTAACACGACAAAGAAGATAAGATTTCTTATTATTTCAATCGAAATCGGGTGATTATAGAGTTGTGCATTAAAGTATTTGGGAAAGAGTAAAAGAAAACATTAAAAAGGAACTAGTTATAAAAAACATTATAAAATTATAGTTATCGCATGGATAGTTTATGCTAACCGTATCAACCTTTTATACTCTACCATTTTGATTTCTAATCCTTCTTAACACACTCCTAAACGAATCGAATAAAATTTGATGGTAATGATCAATGTCATCAAACATAACAACCACAATGGGCAAATAGCATCTACATTCAAATAGAAACCAAAACCGAACATCAAAATAAACAAATCACCCTTGAAATCGATCCTCTCGTGCGCAAAATGCATCGACGAAACTCCACAAACATCTTAGCACACTCTTGGCTCACAAATCTACTCTATTTTATCCAAATGACGACTCTTGATCCAACAAGTCCTTCATTACGCTCTAGACCGTGGATACGATTTGTAAATGGTGAATAAAACCACTCTTATCACTCAATAAGAAACAAGAATCAAACTATCATTATGAAATGAAACTAATTACATGTCAAACATAAAACTCAATGTGGGATTGATGAAAAATATGTCAAATCATGGTCACACGACCAAAAAGATAAGATTTCTTATTATTTCAATTGAAATCGGGCGATTATAAATTTCTTCATCAAAGTATTTGTGATAGCTTAAAAGAATACATGAAAAAGGAAGTATCTATACAAAAACATTATACAATAATAGTTATCGCATGGATAGTTTATGCTAACCGTATCAACCTTTTATACTCTACCATTTTGAATTTCAAACCTTTTAACACCCTTTTAAACTAAACTAAAAAAATTTGATAGTAATGATCAATGTCATCAAACTTAACAACCACAATGGGCAAATAGCATCTACATTCAAATAGAACCCAAAACCGAATATGAAAATAAACAAGTCACCTTTGAAATCGATCCTCTCATGCGCAAAATGCATCCACAACACTCCATAAACATCTTTGAACACTCTGGCCTCACAAATCTACTAAATTCTATCCAAATAAAGACCCTTGATCCATGAAATCCTTCATTCAGCTCTTAGACCATGGATATGAGTTTTTAATAATCAATAAAACCACTCTTATCGCTCAATAAGAAACAAGAATCAAGCTATCGTTATGAAATGAAAGTAATTACATGTCAGAAATGAAACTCAATATGTGATTGATGAAAAAGGTAGTCAAATCATGGTAACGCGACAAAGAAGATAAGATTTCTTATTATTGCAATCAAAATCGGGCGATTATAGATTTGTGCATCAAAGTATTTGTGAAAGCTTAAAAGTAAACATGAAAAAGGAACTAGCTATACAAAAACGTTATACAATAATAGTTATCGCATTGCTAGTTTTTGCTAACCGTATCAACCTTTTATACTCTACCATTTTCATTTTCAACGCTTTTAAACACCCTCCTAAACTAAACTTATAAAATTTGATGGTTATGATCAATGTAATCAAACTAATCAACCATAAAGGGCAAATAGTCTCTACATTCAAACAGAAACCAGAACCGAACATGAAAATAAACAAATCACCGTTGAAATCGATCCTCTCGGGCACAAAAATTCATCAACAACACTCCACAAACATCTTAGCACACTCTTGGCTCACAAATCTACTAAATTCTATCAAAATGATGACTCTTGATCCATGAAATCCTTCATTAAGCTCTAGACCGTGGATACGATTTGTAAATGGGGAACAAAACCACTCTTATGACTCAATAAGAAACAAGAATCAAACTATCGTTATGAAACAAAAGTAATTACATGTCAAAGATAAAGCTGAATGTGTGATTGATGAAAAATAAGTCTGTTAGGACCTGGTATTCGACGAAAATACCTAGAGATCACGTGTATACCGGATCAAATAGTGCGGAATCCTATTTGATTGGCGATCCAATCAGTGAGAACACACGAAGAATCAATCAAGGATTGAAACTAACGTTATAAATCGATAAGGAATCAATCTAATGTGTTCTATGAACTTGGAGAACGATTTGGAAGGTTTCTGAACGGCTAGGGTTCGTATGGAATTGAACTTGAACGAATCTCCCTGTTTTTCACGAATTGAGTTGTATTTATGGGTTGGCACTCTTCAATCGTGCGACTGAACCGTTAGTTTGGTTCAGTTGTGCGATTGAACCATGCGGTTGGTTCATTCGTGCGACTGAGTGTTCAGTCGTGCGATTGAGCCAATCTTATGTTACAGTCGTACGACTGATCCAGTCTCCTGGTTCAGTCGTGCGACTGAGTCAATCGTATGAGGTTCTTCATGCTTATGGTTCATTCGCATGAGCCATTCGCATGGGAACTTCATTAAGTTAAGTTTGAATGTTTTAGTTAATTAATATAATATTATATGTAATCATTCAAGTAATCATACACTCAATCAATTCATTTACGACTCATTAATGAACTATTAAACGTTATAACCAACAGACTATCAAAATAAGTTCATTAATCATACCAAACAAGATCTATTACATCACATATCACGATCTAGGGACATACATGTATCAACAAACTCCCCCTTGGACCTAGATCTCTCTAATGTCTTGTTTTCTTCATTACCTTCTCATATTTCTTGTACTTGTCCTCTTGTGTGACTCCCGCGTGAATATCAAACGCAAAGCAAAGTCGTATAACATTTTGGAACTAGAGGGCTTGTACAATGTCTTGTGTGTCATAGAACAGTGGCCACTTGTATAATGTATAGACATCATTAGCAGACAAGTTGGTTAGCCACATTGGATCGAATACCCTGACAGTATCCATTTGATCCCCTTTGTTTAGAACTATGACAGCTTCAGCAGTTCTCCAATCATAGTACCACCATTTGAAGTGTGGAGTGAAGTCCTGTGGCATTTCCCTGAGAGGGATTCTCGACATAGTGCGAGGAGGACTCCACTTCAACACAATCTTAGGTTTTCCAGTAATGGCATCCATCTCAGACCTTCTAATATACCTTGTAGGTTGTTGAGGTCTAAAGTTAATCCATCTGGTGTGGTACTCTTTCTTGAGGGCAGCCTCAAACCAGCCTGACATTTTTCTAGTGTCAGCATACAACAGCTTCAACTTGGCCAGCTGGTTGAGTTCAAATCTAGGTAGTGTCTTTAGATCATGTGGAAATCTAAAGTACTCTATGCCCTTTTCCCTCTTAACGGCATACACGTTAAGATCATCAAAACATGCCCATGCTATAATCCTGCCTGACACCGTAAGATGTTTCTTGACGCTGTAGAACTTGGTGTAGGCATCCCTCTTCGGTGCATCACGTTGGGCTCTGACTTCTTTAAAACATTCAGCCCATTCAGCCTTTCGAATGTATACATCTTCGTTTGAGGCTTGGGCTGTTCCTTCGATCTTTCCTGCTTCCTGCTCCATCTTGTCCAGTACCTCAAACATATCACTGACTAGGGACTCACCCAGATTGGGGACCACATTACCTGCGTTGTCAGTGTATTGAGGGTACTCTTCAGCAGTAATATCTTCAACCTCAACTTCATCGACGTCGTGTAGTTCGTCGTCACTGGTTGAATCAACTGTTGGAGCATCCTTGACAATATCATCAGGATTGAGTCTGAACATTTCTGCCAGTTGCTCATTAGATAGGTCGTGAATTATTTCACCTTCTTCAGGTGTATAACTCACTGACCTTCTGACAATCCCTTGTAGATCAAGAATCATTGTGAGTTGAGACTTGACCTGTTGAAGGGGAGCAATATCAAACTCATCTCTGTGGTACTTTGGATCTGTTTGATTTACACATTTCACATTCAAATCATTAGTAATATATCAAACAAAATGCATTAAGTTAATATAAACATTCAGTACATCGTTTTTCAATACATAATACAAGAGTAATTAAATACATAAACATCCACTATTTACTTTTATCCTGTATGCTAGTCTCTTCGTGTGAAGGTGCAGGAGTAGAAGCTGACTGATCCTGTCGGATTTTTGTTCTCTGCTCTTGACCGGGAGCTGAGACAGATTTAGTTGCTTCTCCTTCTTCAGTCTCTTCATCAGCACACCACTCTTCTGTTTTCTCTTCATCAGAATCACTGCCATCATCATCATCATCATCATCCTCACTCTCTCTTTCTCCATCCTTTATCTTTAGAGGTTCCTCCTTTGATCCTTTTAACTTTAACAAAATGGACCTCTTTGCCTTTTGCAACTCTTCTATCTGCTTACCTGATGTGACGCTTTGTGCTCGGAGTTGGTCCAACTCAGTGTTCTGAGCAGCCAATTTCTGGGCCTGCTCCTTAATAGCTCGATCCTGCTCTGCGATTTTCTGCGAGTGTGCAACAGTCAGGTCGGTGAGCTGGCGGATCTGAGAGGTCTTTTCCTCATCAGCCGCCAGCAGTCGTAACACCATTCTGTTTAAGGCTGCCAGCTGTTCCTCTACCCCTATTGGAGGTAGAGGAGATCTAGAGGTGTGTGAGGGGTAGGCTGAGGGCTCGGTTTGGTGGCTAGTGGTGGTGGTGGAGGTGGTGAATATCGGGTAAGGTCTGGATGATGGTAGTGGTGAGTGTGGGGTGAATGTAGTAGTGGTAGCAGGGGTCTGGCTTGTGGTGATCGGTATGGTGGTGGTTTTGGTTGTTGTGGGGAGAGGTATGGTGGTGGAAGGTGTGTCTGCAGAGGTGGTAGTGGTGGAAGGTATGGGGGATGTGGTGGTGATGAAGGTTACCTTACGTTTTTTTCTTTTTCTGGCCATGGGGTTGAGCCATCCGTTTTCTCCTCGTTCCCCTCGAGGTGGATGCTCCCCCTTCAACCCCACCTGAGGACTCCGGAGCATATGATGGATCAGTCTCTGTATCTCTGGATCCTCTCGGTTGTTCACCGACAACCCTTAACCCGTGCTCTGTGGAACCACTTTCCTTCCCACAGTCCGGTCAATGGCTCCTCATCAGATTCATCTTCATCTTCCTCGGTAAGCACAAAATCTTGATGGAATCCTGCTGACTCAGTTACCTCAGCAGGTGAGCCAGACACCGAGGGAACAGAGGCAGACACGGTGCCTCGGGATGGAACAGCCTCATCCCTAATGTCATCCTCCTCAGAGTCATCAGTAGGGAGGACAATCGGCTCCACGTCGGAGTCACTGTCCTCGTGACGCCATAGGCGTCTCCCCGGTGCCACATAGCTTTCATCAGCTAAGTGGCCAATCAGTCTCTTTTCCTGGGGCTTAACTTGCTTGCCCCTATATACCACCATTCTACCTAATGTGGTATCATCCATCAGTTCCAATGTCACTGCATCTTGACTTTCCTTTGGGAGCTGAGGTAGCTTCTCATTGAATATCATCTGAAGGAATCGTGGGTACATACAAAAACCTTCTTTCCCTTTAGTTTCAATGTTCTCTATCAAATAAGCGAAGATCATATTAGAGAAGCTGAAAGGGTGGTTCAGCACTAGAGCCACGAAGGCATTCTGTATCTGATCTGATAGGTCATCAAAGCCACCCCTTCTTGAAGCGATGCATTTAAGAATCACATGTGCCAGATATTTGTATTGAGGGCACAGGTTGCTCTTATTTAGCACCCCCGAGTTGATGTCTCCTGCATACTTGATTCGGAGAAAACACCCTCTCACATTCAATGGGTGTAACTTAGTGGGGTGAGTAGAGTCATCTCCAAACTCAAGGATTCTTTGGATGTCCGTGGCGGTGATGTCGATAGCTTGACCCAAGATGGTGCTTCTGATGCTGTATGGCTCATGAGACCGATCCACTGAGGCATTCTCCCAGAATGCCTGGTGTAGTGATTTGTAAGGTGTGCAGGGCGTAGATATAGCCTTATGTATTCATGAACGTTTGAGGAAGGCTATAATATCGGAGAACTTGGCCCCGTTCCTTGTCGTGTGGTCTAAATGGGCACAAATGTTGTGCTTTGGATTTAGAGACCATCGGTCAGCCATTTTTCCTGTAGAACACACAAGACTTAGAACCATTAGTATATAAGACATGAAAGCTTCTGTTCTAAGTGTAAAGTTGAAAGTCAGTTTGATTCATTCGTGCGAATGAATCATGCGACTGAAGTCAGTCGCCTGTTTGAGTCATGCGATTGAGTTCAATCGGCTGATTAAGGCATGCGATTGGGTTCAATCGACTGATTGAGCCATGCGATTGAGTTCAATCGGCTGATTGATGCATGCGATTGAGTTCAATCTGCCGACTGGACTCATTCGGGTGGTTCAGTCGGTCGAATGATCCAATCGCAAGGTTCAATCGTGCGATTGGAGTTCATTCGAACGTCCAGTCGCTTGCCCCACTGTTCGATCCCTGTGGGTCGAATCTTGACCCTTCTAAGTCTATTAACAGTGTGTAATGGTTCATTAGTCTCGTATACTTGTCACTAATAACCTATTAAACTCAATTTTAACATTTTGCTTCATTTACATAGGTGATTAGGTCGATTCGCAGGTCGGTTCTTGATTTAATCCAATGTGGCTATTGTAGTTCGGTGATGTACTGATTTTGATAGGATTAAAGGAGTAGTGTACCTGTAAAACGTCACTGGAATGAAGAATCTTAAGCGCAAAGTATATCAAAATCGGAGGCAATTTCGACAGGGTAACGGTAATGAGCGCGATTCGGGGTGTTTTGGGAGTGATGAGTGATATGCGATCGATTAAGACCTTTAAATACTAAACCTAGGTTCAGTCGGCCGACTGGCCTCAGTCGCTCAGTTCAATCGGGCAACTGAGATTCAGTCGTACGATTGGCCTAGTCGATCGCATTCAGTCGGCCGACTGAGTCTCAGTCGGTCGACTGACTCATTCGGTCTCCTTCATTCGCCCCTTTAGTTGACCGACTGAGCCTCAGTCGGTCTTCTGTTTCATTCTCCCCCTTCCATTCGGTCGAATGAAACAATTTCATGTCCATTCGGCCGATTGGAAGCCATTCGCATAGTTGGTCGATAACCATGATCCACTAATGCGAATGGGTCACACTTTGTGAGTTTACAGTCATTTTTAACATTTACTATTCAGACCCTTTTCACTTTTGATAATAACATAGTAAGCTCTTAACCAATTCAGTCACTTCAGACGTGACCTTTTAAATTTTAAAACCATGTGGCCATCTCAGACATGACCTTTTTAGGTAAGTTAATTCCCTTCTGATTTCCCTGATGTAGTCCGACAGACACACAACTTAAAAAATAAACATCGTAACTTAAACTAACTACACAACTAAAGTTTATGTTTGCACTTTTTGTGAGAGATAAAACCCTAAGATGAAAATCTAAGGGATTTGATTAGGAGTAGACAGCTTTAACTTAGATTGATCATATCTGGACCAAATCAATTTTGGAATCATACAGGAATATCAAATCATTTTGGGACTTGTTATTAAAGCTCTTTGACGCTTAAATTCTCGGTATTCATCCAGAGTTGTTAGCAACATAAGGAAATCATACTGAAACTCTTAGATCTTCACATTGAGTTGAACTTTTGAGAAGGTAGCCACTAAGATTGTCAATATATTTGTCCACTTAAATCCATACACAGACTTTTGACGCAGACTGGTGACTGATTTAGGTTTAATTATTTCAGCTAAGATTTTTGGATCCCACACTTATAAGGTAATCAACATTCCTCAGAGGTTTTGAGCGGTCTACGGGTATTATTACAAGAATAGACTATTCTTAGAGCTTTCAAAGAGAAGCCTGTCCTCAGGTCAGTGCCATCGCACAGCAGAGAGGCGGCAAACAACAATGAATTCTAGAATATCTAGGTTATGCTTATCCTCAGGTCAGTGCCATCGCACAACAGAGAGGCACACAACCTATCTCCTTGTTAGAGCAGCTTACATTTATTTTACACAAAATGCACCAACAGCATGAGCCATTGGCTTTATTGCATTTGTCTTTCATTTTTCTTGCTTTGCTCTAATTTTGGTCAGTCGCACACTTTTGTGGCATTTAATGCTCACTACCCCTTATTGGAATATATTTGATTTTGTTAACCAGTGATAAGATGGAAGTCGATAGTCAGTTGAACAGCTTAGTTTGATCTTGAGATCACCAATCAGGTCTAATTGTCTATTGTGTTGAATCTACCAACATATCATTTGTGGTCTAGCAGCCTCTAAGTCTACTTTCTTTGTGTCACCTTAGGAGTTGCCAGTTTTCTATCATTTTCCCCGTTTTATATTGCTTAGACTACGCAGACTTATACTTTGAACTTTTGCATCTTTTCAAACCTTAAATTTTAAAATCCCTCTTGATTTGTTCCTGTGTACTATCATATTCCAAGGTATTGAATTAGTATCACAGACACAATCTACCTTATTTCGGCTAGTTATCCCTTCTCCCTCTTTTTTTTTATTATTTAGTATTAACTTGCTGACATATTCTCCCCCTAAAATACTAAAATCATTTCGGATTTAATTATTTTTGGATTTTAATAAACAGCAAGGTAGCATGAGGTTAAATGTAACAGACAAAAAACAGATAGCATAAGATAAAATAAACTTTAACGAAACTACATCGGACTACACATTCTTCTCATCAGGAATTACCTCACTTTTCTTTTTAACGCCGTTGACCTCTAGCAAGTATTGAAAACGTGGTTTATCAAAAGCTTTTGTATAGAGGTCAGCACGTTGAAAATCAGTATTAATTTTAACCACATCTATTAAGTTCTTTCAAAACAGTCTCTTATGAAGTGGTATTTAATACCGATGTGTTTGGTCTTAGGATGTTGAACCGGGTTTTTGGTTACTGCAATTGCAGCAGAGTTATCAACAAAAATAGGAGTAGACGAGAATTTCAAACCGTAATCCCGCATTTGCTGTTGAATCCAAATGATTTGGGAACAGCAACTTGCAGCAGCAACATATTCGGCTTCACAGGTTGACAATGCAACCGATGTCTGCTTCTTACACTGCCATGTAACTAATCTTCTCCCAAAGAATTGACACCCTGCTGATGTAGACTTGTAGTTCATTTTGCAGCCTCCATAGTCCGAGTCACTATACGCTGTGAGCTCAAAATCGTCATCATGAGGATACCACAACCCCAGGGTGGGTGTACCCTTTAGATAGCGAAAGATCCTTTTGACCCCGATTAGATGATTGACCTTAGGTTTAGCCTGATATCTGGAACATAAACATGTAGCATACATGATATCAGGTCTTGAGGCAGTGAGATACATGAGGGATCCAATCATTCCTCGGTACATAGTGGCATCTACAAGATCTCCAGTCTCATCAGGTGCTATATCATGATTCGTAGCAAGTGGAGTCCCAGCAGCAGAAGCATTCTCCATGTCAAAGTGACTGAGAATGTCTCCTACATACTTGGTCTGATGTAGAAAGATCCCATTAGGTGTTTGATCCACCTGTAACCCGAGAAAGAACTTCATCTCCCCCATTGCACTCATCTCAAACTCTTTCTTCATCACTGCTTCAAACTCTTTGCATAACTCTTCGTTCTTTGACCCGAAGATTATGTCATCAACATAGATCTGTACAAGCAGTAGGTCACCATCCTTTTCTTTAATAAACAGTGTACAGTCAATGACTCCCCTGCGAAAGCCATGTTTCACAAGATGAGTCGAGAGTTTCTCGTACCAAGCTCGAGGAGCTTGATGAAGCCCATATAAAGCTTTGTCGAGCTTGTAAACTCTATCCCGATGATAAGGGTCTTCAAATCCCTCGGGTTGACTGACATAGACTGTTTCCCTTATTTCACCATGAAGGAATGCACTCTTCACATCTAATTGGTAGACTTTAATCTTCATGTACGAGGCATAGGCGAGGAAGATACGAATAGCTTCCATCCTTCCCACGGGTGCAAACACTTCGTTATAATCAATACCCTCGACTTGGCGAAAACCTTGAACCACCAGTCGAGCTTTGTTCCTTATGATGACTCCTTGGTCATCCTTCTTACCTTTTAGTACCCATTTGGTGCCATGACTTTAGCACCTTTAGGTCTATCTACCAGTGTCCATACACCTAACTTCTTAAACTGCAGAAGTTCTTCTTGCATGGCACTCACCCATGCCTCATCGTGTAGTGCTTCGCTGACATATTTTGGCTCAACCTGTGAGACAAAACATCGATAAGCACCATCATGAATGTAACCCTTCTCCATAACTGAGGCGTAATCAACTGAGTATAGCTGATTTCGGGTTTGTACTCCTGATCGGACATCTCCAATAACATTGTCAAGGGGATGATAGACGTTTAGTCGTGATCCTGGAGTAGTCGGCATAGTCACCTCCGAACCAAGATTGTGCACATTTTGGTCTGCATCTGAGGAGGTTGGAGTTTGAGGTTCCGAAGTCGAGGGTGCATCACTTGTGGATGCTTGTGGACTTTCAGGAACTGGAACCTATTCCTCCTGACCGTTCTGGTCATCTGCTTCAGTTTCATCTTCAGAGGAGGAGTCACTTTCATCGACTACCCCTTCTGGCTGAGTAGATGACTCGCCCTGTGTGCTGGATGGAGTGTTTAGTATATCATACATCATCCTAGTAGCTAACTCATCATCCGAGGGAGAGAGAGAGATGTTGAAGGATTTGAAGAATCCATCATAATCGAAGAAGTATGCAGGTCCTTTGCCTGTAGGGGGTGTGGTATATCTCTGAACGTCGACATTACACCACACTTCTACAAGACCCGTTGAGTTATTGTAAACTCGCTTGTTCGGTATGTTGTATCCTAGAAAAATTCCTTCAACTGCCTTCTCGCTGAATTTTCCTTCTTGTGTCTTCTTCAGAAGTGTACACGGTGCGCCAAAAGGTTCAAGATACTCCAAATTTGGTTTGCGTCTTTGAAGTAGCTCATAACATGTCTTTCCGTGGCGCTTGACTATTAGGACTCTGTTCAGTGTATAGCAAGCATTTGCCACTGCCTCGTTCCAGAATTGGATAGGCAGTTTCGAGTCTGCCAGCATAGTCCGGGCTGTTTCTATCAAGCTCCTGTTCTTTCTCTCAGCAACTCCATTCATCTGAGGTGTGTAGGCAGAGGTGAATTGATGCACAATTCCCTTTTCCTTGCAGTATGCCTCCATCCCTTGATTCTTGAATTCTGTCACGTTGTATGAGCGTATTTGTCGAACTTTGAGCTTGTAGAGTGATTCCAGTGTGGTTACTAATTCTTTGAATGTCTCCAAAGTTTCTGATTTTGATTTCAGAAACATTACCCAAGTGAACCTTGAGTAGTCATCAGTGACCACATAACAGTACGCGTCACCTGCGATGCTCCTTGTACTAACTGGACCGAACAGATCCATGTGAAGAAGCTCAAGAGGAAGTTCTATTGAATGAACTTTCTTTTCCTTATTAGACTTCTTTGTCTGTTTGCCCTTCTTGCAAGCTACACAAAAGTCAGGAAGTTGGAAGTTCTTGACATTCACTCCTCTAACTAAATCCTTCTGAATCAAATGATTCATCTTCCTTTGACTAATGTGTCCCATTCTCGATGCCAGGAGATGGAATCCTTCTCAGTAGCTTTAGATAAGAAACACTGAACCTCATGATCCGTTGTGGCAGCTGTTGACAGATCCAAAACATAAAGGTCTTTATATCTTGAAGCAGTCATCAGAACTTGGTCTTTGGGATCATATATTCTTTCTTCAGCACGTAACACTTCTGATTATCGAAGACGACTTTAAATCCTTTATCAAAGATTTGGGACACAGAAAGTAAGTTGTTCTGAAGTTGTTGAACGTAGTTCACTTTATCAAACTTAACTTTCTGATTTCCCACTTCTCCCTGAGCTGTGATATATCCTCCTTTGTTTCCTGCAAAGGAAACATGCCCTCCTTTTATTTGTTTGACGTTAGATAAAAGGGCGCTATTTCCTGTCATGTGCCTGGATGCTCCGCTGTCTATAATCCACGTGTTAGTGTCAGCGCTATATCGAGCACCCTGCGCATACAAAGTGAAAGGATCAGTTTAGGTTAGGAACCCAAGCTTTGACTGTCTTGGTTTCCCTGAGGCATCACTCATCATAAACTCCACCCATTGACCCTTAGAAGGTGAGGGTAGCTCAGGTTCTTTCTTGTTATCAGTATCAGACACGAGGGTGGTTTTTTCTTTCCATAAGCCAGATTTGTGCAGTGCCTGTTTATGATAAACAGTTGTCTGGCTTACAGGTTGAACTTTAGGGTCACTAGCTCTTCTAGGTGGAGTTAGAGAACTCCGCTTAGAAGACCTAGGTCTAGAGTCCAGAATATCAATCTTCTTCCTAGGTGTCTGATAGAAATGACAGTCAGAAGCAATGTGTCCACATTCTCCACAGTTGTAGCATGACCTGCTATCAACTTTATGAGTAGACTTTCTTTGTGGAGAAGTGCGTGACACTCTAGTAACATCAATCACTTTAGTTTTTGACTCTTGGATGTTTGATGTTTTCTCTGGTATAACAAATTTTACTGATTTAACCTGTTTTCCTTTTTGGTTAGCTGATTTTTGACTCGAAGCTTGTGAAAAAGTAACATTTGAAGTCCTTTTAGGTTCTGATTTGACTCTATTTGACCCTGACTGTAAATTAACTTTTTCAAATTCATTTTCCAGGTTAACACATGGCATTTTACCCTTTGCCTTTGAAGTGGCCTCCTTTTGTTTCTTACCAGATTAAGTAGATGAACATGAGGTGTCTGGATCAGTAACAAGAGGAGTGGTCACCACATGATCCTTGATGGGGTTATTATTTACTGGTCTAGACTTGGTGTTCATCAAGGTCTCAGGTGGTGGTGGAACCACTTTGTAGCCTAATCCCTCCCCGTTATTCCTTTCTCTTACTAAGTGTTGAACTATGTGTGAAGAACTAGTCCAACTATGCAGTTTCTGTTTTAATGAATTAACTTCGACTTCTAACACTGCTCTTTGTTTCTTAGTGTCTTCCAGGGAGTTAAGATAGTACCTAATGTCGTTTGCTTGGTTAAAAGCCACTACTTCAGTTTCCCTAAGTTGTTTGGTCAATAGGTCTATCTTTTCTTTATAACACTGCTCATTTTGTTTTAGCACTCTATTTGCCTCAGTACAAAGACGTAAATATTTTACTAAGTTATCATTATGGTCTAATAACCTAGCAAATTTTTCATCTATGCTCTTCCTAAACGTGTCACAATCAGAACCAGCATAGTTATTAAAAAGTCGGTCAGTGGTACTTACCTGAGTTGGTCCAGAAGTATTAGCCATCAGTGCTGCATCAGATGATTCTGGTTCTGTCGACTCTGGCTTTTCAGTCTCTGAGGTGGAGACTTCCTCATTTGGCTTGTAGCTGACCTCGGCTGCAGTTGTTTCTTCACTATGTGACATTGCAATTTCAACTGCTATATCACCTTCACTCGCAGAATCATCGTCAGTATTCTCGACACTGGCAATGTTAGATTCTCCTGGTGAGACAAACCTGAAACTCCAATCCTATCCTTTATCATCATGAGCAGTTAGTGCTTTAGGGTCCTTGTTTGATGAAGTAGAATTAGAGGGTTGCTTGTCCTGGCGAGTAAATGATGAGAACGGGTTCCCATTCCGCGTCTTCTTTGGCTTGACACATTCTCGTTTGAAGTGCCCCTTCTCACCACAGTTAAAGCAGGTCACTTTACTCTTATCGAAGCCAAAGGTGGTGTCCTTAGTAGCAACCAAGTTCTGTCCAGTCTTTTTCACAAACTTTTTCGCCGTTCGAACAGCACTTGCTAAGGCCCACATTATATCCATTCTTTCGAGCTCCATCTCATCCACCTGCTCGTAGTCCTCATCTGCCATATGGCAGTTTCCAATCTTTCCAGCAACGAGTCCATCATATGAATGAACCACTGCTACTAGGAGATCCATATGCTCTCGTGCTACTTCCACAGTCACATTTCCGAAGTTCTCGGTCTTCAGTTTAGTAGCGTTAGCTTCTGATCCAATATGATGGGTACATGATGACCCAGACGTGTCTGATCCAGAAGTAGAGGCATGTGAAGGACCTGACGAGCTAGACACAAAAGCAGTCTGGAGAGGTGCTCCATATGCCTTTGCTTGAGGTGTGGCGTTGTATAAAGCTGGATTTTGTGTGTACGAAGACTTCTGAGCTCTATACTTCATCCTTAGTGCTTCTTCGCGCAACTTAAGAATGAAGTCATTTATATCCAGCTTTACAAGGATACCATTCTGTCTCAGGTTAGACACGAATGTAGCCCACTTATCCGGCAACCCGTCTGCGAAGTTGCTTACTTTTTCTTCCATGGTAGTAACCACTCCATGGGTATGCAATTCGCTCATCAAGTGGTAGAATCTATCTATGACGTCGTCCAAGCTTTCATTACCACTTGAAGAGAAGTTATCGAATTCCTTCTTTAACTCCTTTGCTTTGATTGCCTTCAATGATGCATTACCATCAAATCTCTTCTCTAGCGCATCCCACAGTTTCTTGGATTGCTTGTTCTCGGAATACTGGTGGAATATGTCTTTGGGGATCGACTGAGTGATCAATGCATATACTCTTTTCTCTGCATTGTACTTTACTTTCTGCGCGTCGGTCATCCCGCTTAATGTTAGTTTAACCCCATCAGCTCCCACCGGTGTACTATAACCTGTCTCAATGGCTTCCCACAGATTAGGATCTACTCCATTAAGGTAGATCTCAAAACGTTGTTTCCAGTGGGGAAACTCATCTAAAGTCAAGAGCTTTGGTGGTTTATTGTGATTCCCCACCTCACTCTCAAGCAGCAACAGATTCTGTATCCTTGAGTCTTTCCCAGCAGTAAAGGCTGACATCTGATCTTCCATGATGAATAAAATTATAATCTAATCAAACAAACTTTTACTGATGCGACTGAAGGAGGCGACTGAGCTAATCGTGTGTATAAGCTCTGCGATTGGTTCAATCGTGCGAATGAACTGGGCGATTGGTTCAGTCGGGCGAATGAATCTGGTACGTATGAGCTATGCGAACGAATGGTACAATCGGCCGAATGAATGTGCGACTAGGTCCAATCGTGCGTATGAGTAGTACGAATGGAGTCCAGTCGTACGAATGAGTCAGTCGTGCGATTGAAGCCGCTGGTTTGCGAAAATTTCTAGGTTTGACGGTTTTCAGCCGTAAAAACTCGAAATTTTACAAGTTTTGATTTCCTGAGTCCGTAGAAACCACACGTCGATGAGCAGGGAACTTCCAAGATCACTTTTGATGCCAAAGATTGCGTTTTTAGTGTAAAAACACAAACTTTATGCAATCTTGATTGAATCAACACGTAATCACGAGCCAAAAGCTCTGATACCACTTGTTAGGACCTGGTATTCGACGAAAATACCTAGAGATCACGTGTATACCGGATCAAATAGTGCGGAATCCTATTTGATTGGCGATCCAATCAGTGAGAACACACGAAGAATCAATCAAGGATTGAAACTAACGTTATAAATCGATAAGGAATCGATCTAATGTGTTCTATGAACTTGGAGAACGATTTGGAAGGTTTCTGGATGGCTAGGGTTCGTATGGAATTGAACTTGAACGAATCTCCCTGTTTTTCACGAATTGAGTTGTATTTATAGGTTGGCACTCTTCAATCGTGCGACTGAACCGTTAGTTTGGTTCAGTCGTGCGATTGAACCATGCGGTTGGTTCATTCGTGCGACTGAGTGTTCAGTCGTGCGATTGAGCCAATCTTATGTTACAGTCGTACGACTGATCCAGTCTCCTGGTTCAGTCGTGCGACTGAGTCAATCGTATGAGGTCCTTCATGCTTATGATTCATTCGCATGAGCCATTCGCATGGGAACTTCATTAAGTTAAGTTTGAATGTTTTAGTTAATTAATATAATATTATATGTAATCATTCAAGTAATCATACACTCAATCAATTCATTTACGACTCATTAATGAACTATTAAACGTTATAACCAACAGACTATCAAAATCAGTTCATTAATCATACCAAACAAGATCTATTACATCACATATCTCGATCTAGGGACATACATGTATCAACAAAGTCAAATCATGGTAACACGACCAAGAAGATAAGATTTCTTATTACTTCAATCGAAATCGGGCGATTATAGATATATTCATCAAAGTATTTGGGAAAGCGTAAAAGAATACATTAAAAAGGAACTAGTTATACAAAAACGATATACAATTATAGTTATCGCATGGATAGTTTATGCTAACCGTACCAACCTTTTATACTCTACCATTTTGAATTTCAATCCTTTTAACACCCTTCTAAACTAAACTAATAAAATTTGATGGTAATAATCAATGTCATCAACTTAAAAACCACAACGGGCAAGTAGCATCTACATTCAAATAGAACCCAAATCCGAATATGAAAACAAACAAATCACCTTTGAAATCGATCCTCTTGTGCGCAAAATGCATCCACAACATTCCACAATCATCTTTGAACACTCTTGGCTCACAATTCTACTAAATTCTATCCAAATGAAGACCCTTGATCCATGAAATCCTTCATTAAACTCTTAGACCATGGAAGTTGTTAATAATCAATAAAACCACTCTTATCACTCAATAAAAACAAGAATAAAGCTATCGTTACGAAATGAAAGTAATTACATGTCAAACATAAAATTTAATGTGTGATTGATGAAAAATAAGTCAAATCATGGTAACACGACCAAGAAGATAAGATTTCTTATTATTTCAATCGAAATCGGGCGATTACAGATTTGTGCATCAAAGTTTTTGTGAAAGCTTAAAAAATACATGAAAAAGGAACTAGCAATACAAAAACGTTATACAATAATAGTTATTGCATTGATAGTCTTTGCTAACCGTATCAACCTTTTATACTCTGCCATTTTGATTTTCAAGCCTTCTAAACATCCTCCTAAACTAAAATAATAAAATTTGATGGTAACGATTAATGTAATCAAACTAAACAACCACAAAGGGCAAATAGTCTCTACATTCAAACAGAAACCAAAACCGAACACGAAAATAAACAAATCACCTTTGAAATCGATCCTCTCATGCGCAAAAGGCATCGACAACGCTCCACAAACATCTTAGCACACTTTTGGCTCACAAATCTACTAATTCTATCCAAATGGTGACTCTTGTTCCATGAAATCCTTCATTAAGCTCTAGACCGTTGATACGATTTGTAAATGGTGAGTAAAACCACTCTTATGACTCAAAAAAACAAGAATCAAACTAACGTTGTGAAATAAAAGTAATTACATGTCAAACATAAAACTGAATGTGTGATTGATGAAAAATAAGTCAAATCATGGTAACACGACCAAGAAGATAAGATTTCTTATTATTTCAATCAAAATCGGGCGATTATAGATTTGTGCATCAAAGTATTTGGGAAAGTGTAAAACAATACATTAAAAAGGAACTAGTTATACAAAAACGTTATACAATTATAGTTATCGCATGGATAGTTTATGCTAACCGTATCAACCTTTTATACTCTACCATTTTGATTTCTAATCCTTCTTAACACACTCCTAAACTAAACTAATAAAATTTGATGGTAATGATCAATGTCATCAAACTTAACAACCACAATGCGCAAATAGCATCTACATTCAAATAGAAACCAAAATCGAACATCAAAATAAACCAATCACCCTTGAAATCGATCCTCTCGTGCGGAAAATGCATCGACGAAACTCCACAAACATGTTAGCACACTCTTGGGTCACAAATCTACTATGTTTTATCCAACAAGTCCTACATTACGCTATAGACTGTGGATACGATTTGTAAATGGTGAATAAAACCACTCTTATCACCCAATAAGAAACAAGAATCCAACTATCGTTATGAAATGAAACTAATTGCATGTAAAACATAAAATCCAATGTGCGATTGATGAAAAATATTGCAAATCATGCTAACACGACCAAGAAGATAAGATTTCTTATTATTTCAATTGAAATCAGGCGATTACAAAATTTATGCATCAAAGTATTTATGAAAGCTTAAAAGAATACATGAAATAAGAAGTATCTATACAAAAATATTATACAATAGTAGTTTATGCTAACCGTATCAACCTTTTATACTCTACCATTTTGAATTTCAAACCTTTTTACACCCTTTTAAACTAAACTAATAAAATTTGATGGTAATGACCAATGTCATCAACTTAACAACCACAATGGGCAAATAACACCTTCACTGACAAATAGAACCCAAAACCGAATATGATATAAACAAATCACCTTTGAAATTGATCCTCTCATAAGCAAAATGCATCCACAACACTCCACAAACATCTTTAAACACTCTTGCCTCACAAAGCTACTAAATTCTATCCAAATGAAGACCCTTGATCCATGAAATCCTTCATTCAGCTCTTAGACCATGGATATGAGTTGTTAATAATCAATAAAACCACTCTTAGCACTCAATAAGAAACAGAATCAAGCTATCGTAACGAAATGAAAGTAATTACATGTCAAACATAAAACTTAATGTGTGATTGATGAAAAATAAGTCAAATCATGGTAACACGACCAAGAAGATAAGATTTCTTATTATTTCAATCGAAATCGGGCGATTACAGATTTATGCATCAAATGATTTGTGAAAGCTTAAAAAATACATGAAAAGGGAACTAGCTATACCAAAATGTTATACAATAATAGTTATCGCATGGATAGTTTATGCTAACCGTATCAACTTTTTATACTCTACCATTTTGATTTTCAATCCTTCTTAACACCCTCGTAAACTAAACTAATAAAATTTGATGGTAATAATCAATGTTAACAAACTTAACAACAACAATGGGCAAATAGCATCTACATACAAATAAAAATGAAAACCAAACATGAAAATAAACAAATCACCTTTGAAATCGATCCTCTCGTGCGCCAAATGCATCCACAACACTCCACAACATCTTTGAACACTCTTGGCTCACAAATCTACTAAATTCTATCCAAATGTAGACCCTTGATCCATGAAATCCTTTATTAAGCTCTTAGACCATGGATATGAGTTGTTAATAATCAATAAAACCACTCTTATCACTCAATAAGAAACAAAAATCAAGCTATCGTTATGAAATGAAAGTAATTACATGTAAAACATAATACTCAATGTGTGATTGATGAAAAATAAGTCAAATCATGGTAACACAACCAAGAAGATAATATTTCCTATTATTTCAATCGAAATCAGGCGATTATTGATTTTTGCATCAAAGTATTTGTGAAAGCTTAAAGGAAAACTTGAAAAAGGAACTAGCTATACAAAAATGTTATACAATAATAGTTATCCATGAAGTCCTTCATCACGCTCTAGACCGTGGATACGATTTGTAAATGGTGAATAAAACCACTGTTATCACTCAATAAGAAACAAGAATCAAACTATCGTTATGAAATGAAACTAATTGCATGTCAAACTTAAAACCCAATGTGCGATTGATGAAAAGTATTGCAAATCATGCTAACACGACCAAGAAGATAAGATTTCTTATTATTTCAATTGAAATCGGGCGATTATAAATTTGTGCATCAAAGTATTTGTGAAAGCTTAAAAGAATACATGAAAAAAGAAGTATCTATACAAAAACATTATACAATAATTGTTTATGCTAACCGTATCAACCTTTTATACTCTACCATTTTGAATTTCAAACCTTTTAACACCCTTTTAAACTAAACTAATAAAATTTGATGGTAATGACCAATGTCATCAAACTTAACAACCACAATGGGCAAATAACATCTACATTCAAATAGAACCCAAAACCGAATATGAAAATAAACAAATCACCTTTGAAATCGATCCTCTCATGAGCAAAATGCATCCACAACACTCCACAAACATCTTTGAACACTCTTGCCTCACAAATCTACTAAATTCTATTCAAATGAAGACCCTTGATCCATGAAATCCTTCATTCAGCTCTTAGACCATGGATATGAGTTGTTAATAATCAATAAAACCACTCTTATCACTCAATAAGAAACAAGAATCACGCTATCGTTATGAAATGAAAGTAATTACATGTCAAACATAAAACTCGATGTATGATTGATGAAAACTAAGTCAAATAGTGGGAACACGACCATGAAGATAGGATTTCTTATTATTTCAATTGAAACCGGACGATTATAGATTTGTGCATCAAAGTATTTGTGAAAGCTTAAAAGAAAACATGAAAACGGAACTAGCTATACAAAAACGTTATACAATAATAGTTATCGTATTGATAGTTTTTGCTAACCGTATCAACCTTTTATACTCTACCATTTTGATTTTCAAGCCTTCTAAACACCCTCCTAAACTAAACTAATAAAATTTGATGGTAATGATCAATGTAATCAAACTAAACAACCACAAAGGGCAAATGTCCCTACATTCAAACAAAAACCAAAACCGAACATGAAAATAAACAAATCACCTTTGAAATCGATCCTCTCATGCGCAAAATGAATCCACAACACTCCACAAACATTTTGAACACTCTTGGCTTACAAATCTACTAATTCTTTCCAAATGTAGGCCCTTGATCCTTGAAATCCTTCATTAAGCTCTTAGACCCTGGATATGAGTTGTTCATAATCAATAAAACCACTCTTATCACTCAATAAGAAACAAGAATCAACCTACCATTATGAAATGAAAGTAATTACATGTCAAACATAAAACTCAATGTGTGATTGCTGAAAAATAAGTCAAATCGTGGTAACACGACCAAGAAGATAAGATTTCTTTTCAATCAAAATCGGGCGATTATAGATTTGTGCATCAAAGTATTTGAGAAAGCTTAAAATAAAACATGAAAAAGGAACTAGCTATACATAAATGTTATACAATAATAGTTATCGCATTGATAGTTTTTGCTAACTGTATCAACCTTTTATACTCTACCATTTTGATTTTCAAGCCTTCTAAACACCTCCTAAACTAAACTAATAAAATTTGTTGGTAGTGATCAATGTAATCAAACTAAACAACCACAAAGGACAAATAGTCTCTACATTCAAACAGAAACCAAAACCGAACATAAAAATAAACAAATCATCTTTGAAATCGATCCTCTTGTGCGCAAAATGCATCGACAACAGTCCACAAACATCTTAGCACATTCTTGGCTCACAAATCTACTAAATTCTATCCAAATGATGACTCTTGATCCATGAAATCCTTCTTTAAGCTCCAAACCGTGGATACGATTTGTAAATTGTGAATAAAACCACTCTTATCACTCAATAAGAAAGAAGAATCAAACTATCGTTATGAAATGAAAGTAATTACATGTCAAACATAAAACTTAATGTGTGATTGATGGAAAATAAGTCAAATCATGGTAACACGACCAAGAAGATAAGATTTCTTATTAATTCAATTTGAATCGGGCGATTACAGATTTGTGCATCAAAGTATTTGTGAAAGCTTAAAAATACATGAAAAAGGAACTAGCTATACAAAAACGTTATACAATAATAGTTATCGCATGGATAGTTTATGCTAACCGTATCAACTTTTTATACTCTACCATTTTGATTTTCAATCCTTCTTAACACCCTAGTAAACTAAACTAATAAATTTTGATGGTAATGATCATTGTCGTCAAACTCAACAACAACAATGGGCAAATAGCATCTACATTCAAATAATAACGAAAACCAGACATGAAATAAACAAAGCACCTTTGAAATCGATCCTCTCGTGCGCAAAATGCATCCAAAACACTCCACAAACATCTTTGAACACTCTTGGCTCTGAAATCTACTAAATTCTATCCAAATGAGGACCTTTGGTCCGGGAAATCCTTCCTTAAGCTCTTAAACCATGGATATGAGTTGTTAATAATCAATAAAACCACTCTTATCACTCAAAAAGAAACAAGAATCAAGCTACCATTATGAAATGAAGGTAATTACATGTCTAACATAAAACTCAATGTGTGATTGATGAAAAATAAGTCAAATCGTGGTAACATGACCAAGAAGATAAGATTTCTTATTATTTCAATCGAAATCGGGCGATTATAGATTTGTGCATCAAAGTATTTGTGAAAGCTTAAAAGAAAACATGAAAACGGAACTAGCCAAAAACGTTATACAATAATAGTTATCGTATTGATAGTTTTTGCTAATCTATCAACCTTTTATACTCTATCATTTTGATTTTCAAGCC
This sequence comes from Flaveria trinervia, assembly GCA_025506515.1. Lineage (NCBI taxonomy): Eukaryota > Viridiplantae > Streptophyta > Magnoliopsida > Asterales > Asteraceae > Flaveria > Flaveria trinervia. Next base: position 47,170,490 of record CM046446.1, read on the forward strand.
TTCTAAACACCCTCCTAAACTAAACTAATAAAATTTGATGGTAAAGATTAATTTAATCAGACTAAACAACCACAAAGGGCAAATAGTCTCTACATTCAAACAGAAACCAAAACCAAACATGAAAATAAACAAATCACCTTTGAAATCGATCCTGTCGTGCGCAAAATGCAACGACAACACTCCACAAACATCTTAGCACACTCTTCGCTCACAAATCTACTAAGTTCTATCCAAATGATGACTCTTGATCCATGTAGTCATTCATTAAGCTCTAGACCGTGGATACGATTTGTAAATGGTGAATAAAACCACTCTTATCACTCAATAAGAAACAAGAATGAAACTATCGTTATGAAATGAAAGTAATTACATGTCAAACATAATACTCAATGTGTGATTGATTTAAAATAAGTCAAATCATGGTAACACGACCAAGAAGATAAGATTTCTTATCATTTCTATTGAAATTGAGCCATTATAGATTTGTGCATCAAAGTATTTGTGAAAGCTTAAAAAATACATTAAAAAAGGAACTAGCTATACAAAAACGTTATACAATAATAGTTATCGCATATCAAGTTTTGGCTAACCATATCAACCTTTTATACTCTACCATTTTGATTTTCAAGCCTTCTAAACACCCTCCTAAGCAAAAATAATAAAATTTGATGGTAATGATCAATGTAATCAAACTAAACAACCACAAAGGAAAAATAGTCTATAAATTCAAACAGGAACCGAAACCAAACATGAAAATAAGCAAATCACCTTTGAAATCGATCCTCTTATGCCCAAAATGCATCGACAACATTCCACAAACATCTTAGCACACTCCTGGCTCCCAAATCTACTAATTTCTATCCAAATGATGACTCTTGATTCATGAAGTCCTTCATTAAGCTCTAGACCATGGATATAATTTGTAAATGGTGAATAAAACCACTCTTATCACTCAATAAGAAACAAGAATCAAGCTATCATTATGAAATGAAAATAATTACATGTCAAACATAAAACTCAATGTATGATTGATGAAAAATAAGTCAAATCACGGTAACACGACCAAGAAGAGAAGATTTCTTATTATTTCAATCGAAATCGGGCGATTATAGTTTTGTGCATCAAAGTACTTGTGAAAGCTTAAAAGAAAACATGAAAAAGGAACTAGCTATACCGGAACGTTATACAATAATAGTTATCGTATTGATAGTTTTTGCTAATCGTATCAACCTTTTATACTCTACCATTTTGATTTTCAAGCCTTCTAAACATACTCCTAAACTAAACTAATAAAATTTAATGGTAAAGATTAATTTAATCAGACTAAACAACCACAAAGGGAAAATAGTCTCTACATTCAAACAGAATCCAAAACCGAACATGAAAATAAACAAATCACCTTTGAAATTGATCCTGTCGTGCGCAAAATGCAACGACAACACTCCACAAACATCTTAGCACACTCTTTGCTCACAAATCTACTAAGTTCTATCCAAATGATGACTCTTGACCCATGAAGTCCTTCATTAAGGTCTAGACCGTGGATACGATTTGTAAATGGTGAATAAAACCACTCTTATCACTCAATAAGAAACAACAATCAAACTATCGTTATGAAATGAAAGTAATTACATGTCAAACATAATACTCAATGTGTGATTGATTTAAAATAAATCAAATCATGGTAACACGACCAAGAAGATAAGATTTCTTATCATTTCAATTAAAATTGAGCCATTATAGATTTGTGCATCAAAGTATTTGTGAAAGCTTAAAAAATACATGAAAAGGGAACTAGCTATGTTATATAATAATAGTTATCGCATTGATAGTTTTTGCTAACTGTATCAACCTTTTATACTATACCATTTTGATTTTCAAGCCTTCTAAACACCCTCCTAAACAAAACTAATAAAATTTGATGGTAATGATCAACGTAATCAAACTAAACAACCACAAAGGGAAAATAGTCTATACATTCAAACGGAAACCGAAACCAAACATGAAAATAAACAAATCACCTTTGAAATCGATCCTCTCATGCGCAAAATGCATCGACAACATTCCACAAACATCTTAGCACACTCTTGGCTCCCAAATCTACTAAGTTCTATCCAAATGATGACTCTTGATCCCTGAAGTCCTTCATTAAGCTCTAGACCATGGATATAATTGTAAATGGTGAATAAAACCACTCTTATCACTCAATAAGAAACAAGAATCAAACTATGGTTATGAAATGAAAATAATTACATGTCAAACATAAAACTCAATGTGTGATTGATGAAAAATAAGTCAAATCATGGTATCACGACCAAAAAGATAAGATTTCTTATTATTTCAATCGGAATCAGGAAATTACAGATTTGTGCATCAAAGTATTTGTGAAAGCTTAAAAAATACATGAAAAAGGAACTAGATATACAAAAACGTTATACAATAATAGTTATCGCATGGATAGTTTATGCTAACCGTATCAACTTTTTATACTCTACATTTTTGGTTTTCAAGCCTTCTTAATACCCTCCAAAACTAAAATAATCAAATTCAATGGTAATGATCAATGTAATCAAACTAAACAACCACAAAGGGCAAATAGTATCTACATTCAAATAGAAACGAAAACTGAACATGAAAATAAACAAATCACCTTTGAAATCGATCCTCTCATGGGCAAAATGCATCCAAATAAGTCCACAAACACCTTTGAACACACTTGGCTCACCAATCTACTAAATTATATCCAAATGATGACTCTCAAGCCATGAAATCCTTCATTAAAGTACAGACCATGGATAGTATTTGTAAATGATCAATAAAATCACTCTTATCACTTTAAAGAAGCAGAATTAAACTACCATTATGGAATGAAAGTAATTACATCTCAAACATAAAACTTAATGTGTGATTGCTGAAAATTAAGTCAAATCATGGTAATACAACCAAGCAGAAACGATTTCTTGTTATTTCAATCCAAATTGGGCGGTTACAGATTTGCGCATCAAAATATTTGAGAAAGCTTAATAGAATAAATGAAAAAGGAACTATCCATACAAAAATATTATACAATAACAATTATCGCATTGATAGTTTTTGCTAACTATATGAACTAGTTTTACTCTACCATTTCGATTTTCTAGCCTTCTAAACACCCTCCTAAACTAAACTAATCAAATTCAAAGGTAATGATCAATATAATCATGCTAAACAACCAAAAAGGGAAAATAGTATCTATATTCAAATAGAAACCAAAACCGAACATGAAAATAAACAAATCACCTTTGAAATTGATCCTCTCATGCGTAAAATGCATCCACAACACTACACAAAACATATTTGAACACTCTTGGCTCACAAATCTAATAATTCTATCCAAATGATGACTCTTGATCCATGAAATTCTTCATTAAGCTCTAGACCATGGATACGAGTTGTTAATAATCAATCAAACCACTCTTATTAGTCAATAAGAAGCAAGAATCAAAGTATCGTTATGGAATGAAAGTACTTACAAGTCAAACATAAAACTCAATGTGTGATTGATTAAAAATAAGTCAAATTATGATAACACGACCAAGAAGATAAGATTTCTTATTATTTCAATCATAATTGGGCGATTATAGCTTTGTGCGTCCAAGTATTTGTAAAACCTTAATACAACACATAAAAAAGAACTAGTTATACAAAAACATTATACATAATAGTTATCGCATCTATAGTTTATGCTAGCCGTATCAACCTTTTATACTTTACAAGTTTGGTTTTCAAGCCTTTTAAATACCCTCCTAAACTATAATAATCAAATTCAATGGTAATGATCAATGTAATTAAAATAAACCACAAAGGTAAAGTAGTATCTACATTCAAAAAGAAACCAAAACTGAACATGAAAAATAAACAAATCACCTTTGAAATCGATTCTCTTTTGCGCAAAATGCATCAAATCACTCCGCAAACATCTTTGAACACATTTGGCTCACAAATCTACTAAATTCTATCTAAATGGTGACTCTTAAGCCATGAAATCCTTCATTAAAGTCTAGACCATGGATATGATTTGTATATGTTAAGTAACAAATCATAAGAAGCAAGAATCAAACTATCATTATGAAATGAAAGTAATTACATGTCAAACATAAAACCTAAGGTGTGATGGATGAAAACTAAATCAAATCATGGTAACACGACCAAGAAGATATGATTTCTTAGTATTTCAATCGAAATTGGGCGATTAGAGATTTGTGTATCAAGAAATTTTTGAAAGCTTAATAGAATAAATGAAAAAGGTACTAGCCATACAAAAACATTATACAATAATAATTATCGCATGGATAGTTTTTGCTAACTGTATGAACTATTTTTACTCTACCATTTCGATTTTCTAGCCTTCTAAACACCCTCCTAAACTAAACTAATCAAATTCAAAGGTAATGATCAATATAATCATGCTAAACAACCAAAAAGGGAAAATAGTATCTATATTCAAATAGAAACCAAAACAAAACATGAAAATAAACAAATCACCTTTGAAATTGATACTCTCATGCATAAAATGCATCCACGACACTACACAAAACATATTTGAACACTCTTGGCTCACAAATCTAATAATTCTATCCAAATGATGACTCTTGATCCATGAAATTCTTCATTAAGCTCTAGACCATGGATACGAGTTGTTAATAATCAATCAAACCACTCTTATTAGTCAATAAGAAGCAAGAATCAAAGTATCGTTATGGAATGAAAGTACTTACAAGTCAAACATAAAACTCAATGTGTGATTGATTAAAAATAAGTCAAATTATGATAACACGACCAAGAAGATAAGATTTCTTATTATTTCAATCATAATTGGGCGATTATAGCTTTGTGCGTCCAAGTATTTGTAAAACCTTAATACAACACATAAAAAAGAACTAGTTATACAAAAACATTATACATAATAGTTATCGCATCTATAGTTTATGCTAGCCGTATCAACCTTTTATACTTTACAAGTTTGGTTTTCAAGCCTTTTTAATACCCTCGTAAACTATAATAATTAAATTCAATGATAATGATCAATGTAATTAAAATAAACCACAAAGGGAAAGTAGTATCTACATTCAAAAAGAAACCAAAACTGAACATGAAAAATAAACAAATCACCTTTGAAATCGATTCTTTTGCGCAAAATGCATCATATCACTCCGCAAACATCTTTGAACACATTGGCTCACAAATCTACTAAATTCTATCTAAATGGTGACTCTTAAGCCATGAAATCCTTCATTAAAGTCTAGACCATGGATATGATTTGTATATGTTAACTAACAAATCATAAGAAGCGAGAATCAAACTATCATTATGAAATGAAAGTAATTACATGTCAAACATAAAACCTAAGGTGTGATTGATGAAAACTAAATCAAATCATGGTAACACGACCAAGAAGATATGATTTCTTAGTATTTCAATCGAAATTGGGGGATTAGAGATTTGTGTATCAAGAAATTTTTGAAAGCTTAATAGAATAAATGAAAAAGGTACTAGCTATACAAAAACAGTATACAATAATAATTATCGCATGGATAGTTTTTGCTAACTGTATGAAACATTTTTACTTCACCATTTCGATTTTCAAGCCTTCTAAACACCCTCCTAAACTAAACTAATCAAATTCAAAGGTAATGATCAATATAATCATGCTAAACAACCAAAAAGGGAAAATAGTATCTATATTCAAATAGAAACCAAAACCAAACATGAAAATAAACAAATCACCTTTGAAATTGATCCTCTCATGCGTAAAATGCATCCACAACACTACACAAAACATATTTGAACATGCTCATTAATTAGAGCAGCCAATTCTGCGGGAGTCATGTTAATAGCACCACCACCCTGTTCTCCGGTGCCACGTCCACGTCCGCGTCCACGACCACGTCCACGTCCACGTCCACGAGCGTCCATTCTTTTCACTTTATATTCACAATACAATAATGAGTAACATCATACACATTTAACTCATTGAAGCGTAGTAAACAGTAAATAAAAGAAATAACGTATCATCACAACCACAACATTCATAACAAAAAATAATCAAAGTAAATAAATTGCAATAAGTCACAATGTATTTAGCAATGTCAAAATTGAAGTTTTGTCGTTCGTGTGGGGAAACAACCCTTCCCACATAGGTTTCAAAAGAAACACTACGTAGTCTAAGTCATATAAAGAAGTCAATCGACAATGTCTGACCCATCACTATCATCCTCCATCTCCTCTGGTTCCTCTTCCTCGGGTCCCTCCTCGGGATCCTCCTCATCCTCAGAGTCTGCGGCAGGAGCAGGAGCTATAGTAATCTGAAGTGCTGCTAGTTGAGCTTCTAAAATGGCAATCCTATTATCGGCTATGGCGTCCCGCTGTTCACGAGCAGTCACGCGTCCTTGGAGTGCCATAACACCATCTTGCATATGGTGACAACCGTTCAGCGTCTTCCCGTGTTCTTCCTTGAGTTCGTCCAATTGATGTCTCAGGTTGTACACCTCTTGCTGTAGTGTACAGACATCACCCGTGAGTCGTCTTACACGATGCTGTTCAGTATCCAGTGCAGCCATTAGTGCAGCAATCAGTTGCTCGTTGGACTGCGCCGTTCGTGGGAGTGAAAGCATGGGCTGATTGGCATTGTTCCTAGTCCTTGGCTTTAGGACAGGTACGCGCTCCCTAAACATGATGTGGTCAACAAACCTAGGATAAGAACGCCAGTCTCGCGGAGGGTCACGCTTCATCAATGCGAACGGTTGATCCCAGTCAATCTCCTCTCGGGGATAAGCCAGTCGGGGCCAATCGAATCCATCATCAGGTACAAGTGCGGGAGGTGGGGATTCAGATCGTGTAGGTGATTCGGGTCATTTACCCGGAGCTCTTGAAGACGATGCCATGCTGCAGAGAGTGTGACGTGTATGCCAATGAGTATACAGTAAATGGGAGTAAGGCACAGGTAACTAATTAACTGTGTGCGGTTATAGTCTAGTGTGTATGCAACCTAGTTCCCTATAACCATGGCTCTGATACCAATCTGTCACACCCTCAAAATCCACTTGCGGAGTTTTACCGCGAGGCGTGTGAACAAACCAGGATCACAGTCAATAGTTACTCAGAACGACTCTAAATGCCATAATTTAAACACAAATCAACCAAATACAAACTTTAAACAATGCGGAAGCGTTTTGAAAACAACCCAAGTCAATAAAGTATGACTATGGCAAAACAAGTGCCAACCCAAAAGAGTAAACTATAATTGTTAAAATGTTAAATTGTCTTGAAGCATCGTGTCTTAAAATGCAATGAACCATGCAGTGCTCCTATGGCAAGCAAGCTAAGGACCTGAGAAAAGCATACTAAAATGTCAACACATAGGTTGGTGAGTTCAAGAGTTTGAGTTCAATAAACATGTAAACAGTTGTGATATATATAAGCAGTGTATGGTAATAGATAGCTAGTCTATTATCTAAATATTAATACATAGTGATTTTGCAATTGAAGCTGACTGTGATAGTTGTTGCCTCCTGTCACGACTTACCATGTCGTGACAATGTTCAATAGGACAAATTGCACCCGGTTGACCTCGAGTCACACAGGTGGGGCTCGTCAGACCCAGTAGTACTACCCAAGTTTCCCCGCTATCAAATATTAACAATTCAAAAGTGTGAGGACTTTTCCCATGGTAAACAGCACTATAGTAATATTATACACAACTTAAATATTTAAAACCGTTCGTATAAATACCAGTATGCTATCTCCCCCAAAAGAGATTAAATAAAGAGTGGGGCATGAACTCACCTGATGTATGCAAAGAGTACTTAGGGTTTATTTGAGATACGAGAGGATAGCCAATCTTCAAAGGTTACCTAGATCATGTGAGTACATAAGTACGTGTAAATAAAGACATGTGAAACCCTAATCATACCAAAACCAAAGACTCAAGCTTCCAGAAAAATAGACACGTTTGACCTAGTTGACCCGTTTGACCCGTTGGTGACATTATGAGTTATAATTCAAATAAAGCCAATGAGCACATACAACATACGTGATTAACATTCAAATAGTATCATACGTATGCTATATCAACCAGGTGTATCACTTAGATCATCATACAATCAAGTACTATACAAGTCATGCGAATCTAGAACATTAACATATCCATTATTTATAATACAACTAACATGTCACCCAAAGTTCAACCATTCATCACATGCCATGTGAAGCCACTCACGACTTCACATCCTAAACCCTGCCAATCCTACTAAGTAGGGGCCTGAGATCCGCACGCGTGTATAATGATCATAACCATATTCTTTAAGCATATGCATTGCATTCACAACATCACAATAATCAATTACCAGTCCCAAGCATGATGCCCTACTACTACACATCCAAACCATACATGATGACCAAAGTCCAAATATCACCCATGATTATCCAAGCATGCCATACAACTAATTTAACACGTTCTATCACACTAGAATTTATCCTTGAACATACTAGCAGGCTCCTATCATCCCAAACATGATCATAACATCATACTTCAACGTTTACACGAATAAAGTTTCCCTTTTGGGAAAGAACATCCCAAAATCTATCAAACATCCAAAGCATACATGAATTCATCAATAATATACCAATTCAAGCTCATACTACATCTAAGCATGATCAACCACATCCAAACATCATAACTCATCAATTCATATACAAAAGTTACTATCTTTAGTAATGTATGAACTATAACATGTTTTCTTGAATTACAATGATCACAACAACAATCTAACATCTAATTATCACCATGAACACATCCATAACATCATAACATCCATAGTTCAACATTTCATGCAATTAAAGTTACTATTATTAGTAACCTATGAACATCAACCCTAAATCATCAATTTCTTGCAAGATTCATGATTCCTAACATTCATACAACTTATTAATCACCACACATTCATCAAACAACCATCATTCACCCATAATCATGCCCAAAATCGAATTAGGGTTTGACTAGAATCAAAACCCATGATTAACCCACTAACAACATGTAATTCATCCATGATCGACGTTAACTAACATGTATTCAACCTAACTAACATATAACCATCATCAAACAACATCCAATTCGATCCCATGAGGGTCAATTTCACTTCCAAGGTTCGGCCATAAACAAACACTCACAAAAACATGAAAATTCTAACCTTTAAACGTGTTATAACTTGCAATTGATGATTCCAACAAGTTATATGCCTTGAAATCGAATCAAATTGAGGTTTTGATGCTTGTTCTTGGCTGATTTTCGCAAATGGGTGGGTTTAGATGGGAGATCGCGGCCGAAGGGGGTGGCTTGGGGGCTAGGGTTTTGTTTTATTTATTTTAATTACATATTTACCCTTTTAGCCCTTGTAATTTGTATTTTATAAAAACTAAGCTTTAAACTCTTTGTAAAGTGTTTTTAACCCCATAATATAAAGATATAAACTTATAAAATTCATTATATATCTTATCTTTATAAAACACAAGACATACGAATAAATAGGCACGTTTCCCCGCGTTACGCGATAAATTTTCTAATTAACCTTTTAAAATGTGTATACACATAAATATAACCCAATATTCACATAATCACTTAGATTCACATCAAATTAACATTATTCATTATTATTAGGTCACCAACGTTAAACGACAACTAGTGTGTGCTCACGACACGTGTATACAAGACTTAACGGAACTAACGGAGCTTGGTAACGGAAATTTACCGGATGTCACATTATCCCCATGTTGAAAGAATTTTCGTCCGAAAATTGCGTTACATGGTGAGAGTGTTCCATCACTGGTTTCCATCACTGGTCTACTGCATTGGCACACAGAAATCGAAATCGGGTGAGTTTTGGATGAGTTGTCACATCATCCCCATGTTGAAAGAAATTTCGTCTCGAAATTTAATCAATACCTTCGTCTGCTGGCATCGTCCCTTCGAATAGTTGAGGGTACTTAAGCTTCATTTGATCTTCCCGTTCCCATGTGAATTCCGGTCCACGTCGTGAATTCCAACGGATTTTAACAATAGGTATCTTGCTTTGCTTAAGTGTTTTCACCTCACGATCCATCACCTCAACTGGTTCTTCAACAAAACGCAATTGTTCATCCACTTGAATTTCTTCTAGTGGTACGACCGTCGTTCATCATTAGCACTTCTTCTTCTTCAAGTTTGACACGTGAAATACATCATGAATTCCACTTAGCGAATCAGGTAGGGCTAATCGATAGGCTACTGGACCTATTCTTTCCACTATCTCAAATGGTCCAACGTACCTCGGATTTAGTTTCCCCGTTTACCAACCGAACTACGCCTTTCCATGGTGAGACTTTCAACAAAACCTTGTCACCAACCTGAAACTCTAAAGGTTTCCGTCTCTTGTCAGCATAACTCTTTTGCCTGTCCCGCGCTGCAGCCATACGGTTCCGTATCTGTATAATTTTCTCAGTCGTCTCATGAATTAACTCGGGACCTGTTATCTGACTATCACCAATTTCTGCCCAGCAAACCGGTGATCGACATTTTCTCCCATACAACGCCTCGAAAGGTGCTGCCTGTATGCTAGTGTGATAACTGTTGTTATAAGAAAACTCCACCAATGGCAGGTGAATTTCCCAGTTATTCCCAAAGTCAATCACACAAGCACGTAGCATATCCTCCAACGTCTGTATAGTACGCTCACTCTGACCATCCGTCTGTGGATGATATGCAGTACTCATATCCAAACGTGTACCCAAGATTTCTGCAATGATTGCCAGAAATGTGACGTGAAACGAGCGTCACGGTCGGAGATAATTGAGATCGGTACCCCGTGTCTCAAAACGATCTCCTTGAGGTACAGGCGAGTTAACTTCTCCATCTTGTCGGTTTCCTTTATTGCAAGGAAATGAGCAGACTTTGTCAATCGATCCACAATAACCCATATCGTGTCACAACCAGTACTAGTCCGGGGTAGCTTAGTAATAAAATCCATGGAGATTTGTTCCCATTTCCACATTGGAATCTCGGGTTGTTGTAATAGTCCAGATGGTTTTTGATATTCCACTTTTACCTTCGAGCAGGTCAAACACTTGCTCACATACGTAGCTACATCCACTTTCATGTTAGGCCACCAATAGTGAGCCTTTAGGTCATGATACATCTTGTCGGATCCAGGATGTATAGAATACTTAAATTTGTGTGCCTCGCTCATAACTAAATATCTCAGATTTCCATGAACAGGCACCCAAAGTCTATCCATGAAATACCAAATTCCATCCTCTTTCATCACTAGTTGCTTATCCATTCCCCTTAACAATTCAAAACCAATATTTTCCACCTTTAAAGCTTCCATTTGTGCCTCCTTAACTTGTTGGGTAGTTGGGTACTGATAGTAAGCTGTAAAGCTCGCACCCGTCGGGGTTTAGCTGTTTCCTTCCTGCTTAAAGCATCGGCAACTACGTTCGCGTTTCCCGGATGATACTTAATTGCGCAATCATAATCATTTAATAGTTCCACCCAACGTCGCTGCCTCATATTCACTCTTTTTGCTCAAAGATATGTTGAAGACTCTTGTGATCGGTGTAGATAGTGCACTTGGTACCGTACAAATAATGTCTCCAGATCTTTAAGGCAAAAACTACTGCACCCAATTCTAAGTCATGGGTAGTATAGTTCTTCTCATGAACCTTTAGTTGTGTCGAGGCGTAAGCTATCACCTTGTCTCGTTGCATCAAGACACAACCCAATCCTTGAATGGATGCATCGCAATACACCACAAAGTCATCTGTTCCCTCTGGTAATGCTAATATCGGGGCAGTACAGAGTTTTTTTTTTAATAATTGGAAAGCTGATTCTTGACTCTCAGTCCATTTGTATGTCGTTCCTTTGTGAGTCAAGGCTGTGAGAGGTTGTGCGATCTTAGAAAATCCTCCTATGAATCGGCGGTAATATCCTGCTAATCCTAGAAATTGTCTTATCTCACTTGGTGTTTTGGTGTAGTCCAATTCTTTATCGCCTCAATTTTGGCAGGATCAACGTGTATTCCTTTCTCATTAACAATATGACCTAGGAATTGTACCTCTCTTATCCAAAAGTCACACTTTGAGAATTTAGCATACAGCTGCTCATTTTTCAACAGTTCCAAGATCATTCGTAAGTGCTCTTCATGCTCCTCCTTGGTCCTAGAGTATATCAGTATATCATCGATGAACACAATGACAAACTGATCAAGATAAGGTTTGCACACGCGGTTCATGAGGTCCATGAACACAGCAGGTGCATTAGTCAACCCAAAAGGCATGACCAGAACTCATAATGACCATAACGAGTACGAATGCAGTCTTGGGAATGTCTTCTTCTCGAACTCTGAGTTGATGATAACCAGATCTCAAGTCAATCTTCAGTAATAGCTTGATCCTTGAAGCTGATCGAACAAGTCGTCGGTATGAGGTAAAGGGTATCGGTTCTTGACTGTTACTTTGTTTAACTCTCGATAATCGATGCACATCCGAAATGTGCCATCCTTCTTCTTAACAAGAGTACAGGAGCTCCCCAAGGTGATGTACTAGGTCGAATAAAGCCCTTATCCAAAAGCTCCTGAAGTTGTGACGATAACTCCTGTAGTTCGTTTGGTGCTAATCGATAAGGTGCTCTAGCAATCGGAGCTGCGCCGGGAGTCAATTCAATCTGGAATTCCACTTGGCGTTGCGGTGGTAATCCAGGAAGATCTTTTGGGAACACCTCCGGAAAGTCGCGTACTACGGGAATATCCTCCATTCTCTTTTCTTCCTTTTGCTTATCGTTACAGTGCTAGGATAGCCACGCGGCCCTTCCGTAACAACTTTGAGCTTTCATATACGAGATGATGCCTATCACAGCACCACTCCTATCACCTTTGACGGTAAGAATTTGATCACCAACCGGGATCCGTATAATCTCTCGTGACATAGACTTCCGCTTGCTTGCTAGAGAGCCAATCAATGCCTATCACAACATCAAAACTCCCCAGCGTAACAGGCATGAGATCTATAGCGAAAATATGACCAGCAAGTTCTATCCTACAGTCTTTAAGGATATGCGTTACATGGATTTGTTTACCGTCGGCTAATTCCACAGTGTATTTAGATTCTAAAGCAGAGGGTATATCACTTAAAAGACTACAGAATTTTAAGGACAAAAACTCCTATCGGCTCCAGTATCAAATAGTACCGTAGCAAAACAACCATTAACAGGGAATCTACCAGTAATAGTTGTGGGATCATTTAGAGCCTCACCTGAGCCAATGACGAAGGCTCTCCCTTTGGCTCCATCTTTATTGCCGCCATTTCCAGTGCCATTTCCACCATTGTTGTTATTATTACCATTGTTGTTGTTGTTACCATGGTTGTTGGTGTGTTGTTGTTGTTGTTGTTGCCATTTCCGTTCCTCCTTAGTTGTGGGCAGTTTCGCTTGTAATGCCCTTCTTTCCCACATTCAAAACAACCCTTGGAGTTTCTTGAGATTGTTGTGGCCTCCTCATTAGTTCACCACGACAATCCTTCGCAGCATGTCCAATTTTTCACAGCGTTGACACTTGAAGCTATCACACCGTCCCACATGGTGGTAGTTACACCGTGGGCATTTGGGATGTCTGCCGCCGTAACCGCTGGGTCCTTGGTTATTTGGGGCAGTTTGGTTGAAATTGCGGTTATTATCGAACCGCCGCTACTACTGCTGAACTGGCTGTTGTTGCTGTTGGGATTGTTGTTGACCGCCAGACGATGATGATGATGATTTGTTATTGCTGTTGCTGGAGCATCCCACTTCCTTTTGTTGTCGGGCACGCTCACACAGCACCACCCCGTTTGGGTAACCGCCCTTGCTCTACCGCCTGATCAGTAAGTTTATGGGCAATTGGATGGTCTGCTGAATCGTAGTCGGTTAGAAGCTGTTACCATACTTTGGATTTCAGGCACCAATCCTCGTATGTAGTGCTCGATTCTCTTATGTGTCTCATTAACCAATCCTGGACATATGTAGCCAACTCATGTGTACGGGTCGTGTAAGCCTCAATTTCTGAACCCTTCATCTTGAGCTGCCAGAATTCCATCTCCAACTTTTGCACCTCGTTTCGAGGACAGTACTCCTCGATCATCATATCCTTGAACTCATTCCAGGGAAGTCCATTTGCCATCGCTTGTCCAAGCATCTGGACTTGCGCATTCCACCAAGACAGAGCAGCACCCTCCAAAGTCCTGGTGGCATACTTTACTTGATCCGCCGGTGGACAGTTACATTTGGAGAAAACGGACTCAGTCTTCTCGAACCAACGTACAAGCCCTACAGCACCCTCTGTACCGTTGTAGGTGTGGGTTTACAGTCCATGAAGGACTTGTATGTACACACTGGTGGTCCTGTTTTAACACAACACACATTAATCAAACATCCCCTACAGTTATAAAGGATATCAGATTTGTTTTTCTGTCATTGTTTACCTGCTGGCTGACCCGCGTGGGCAGCAGCCACTGCCGCCAGAACATGCTCATTAATAGAGCAGCCAATTCTGCGGGAGTCATGTTAATAGCACCACCACCCTGTTCTCCGGTGCCACGTCCACGTCCACGTCCACGTCCACGAGCGTCCATTCTTTTCACTTTATATTCACAATACAATAATGAGTAACATCATACACATTTAACTCATTGAAGCGTAGTAAACAGTAAATGAAAGAAATAACGTATCATCACAACCACAACATTCATAACAAAAATAATAATCAAAGTAAATAAATTGCAATAAGTCACAATGTATTTAGCAATGTCAAAATTGAAGTTTTGTCGTTCGTGTGGGGAAACAACCCTTCCCACATAGGTTTCAAAAGAAAACACTACGTAGTCTAAGTCATATAAAGAAGTCAATCGACAATGTCTGACCCATCACTATCATCCTCCATCTCCTCCGGTTCCTCTTCCTCGGGTCCCTCCTCGGGATCCTCCTCATCCTCAGAGTCTGCGGCAGGAGCAGGAGCTATAGCAATCTGAAGTGCTGCTAGTTGAGCTTCTAAAATGGCAATCCTATTATCGGCTATGGCGTCCCGCTGTTCACGAGCAGTCACGCGTCCTTGGAGTGCCATAACACCATCTTGCATATGGTGACAACCGTTCAGCGTCTTCCCGTGTTCTTCCTTGAGTTCGTCCAATTGATGTCTCAGGTTGTACACCTCTTGCTGTAGTGTACAGACATCACCCGTGAGTCGTCTTACACGATGTTGTTCAGTATCCAGTGCAGCCATTAGTGCAGCAATCAGTTGCTCGTTGGACTGCGCCGTTCGTGGGAGTGAAAGCATGGGCTGATTGGCATTGTTCCTAGTCCTTGGCTTAGGACAGGTACGCGCTCCCTAAACATGATGTGGTCAACAAACCTAGGATAAGAACGCCAGTCTCGCGGAGGGTCACGCTTCATCAATGCGAACGGTTGATCCCAGTCAATATCCTCTCGGGGATAAGCCAGTCGGGGCCAATCGAATCCATCATCAGGTACAAGTGCGGGAGGTGGGGATTCAGATCGTGTAGGTGATTCGGGTCGTTTACCCGGAGCTCTTGAAGACGATGCCATGCTGTAGAGAGTGTGACGTGTATGCCAATGAGTATACAGTAAATGGGAGTAAGGCACAGGTAACTAATTAACTGTGTGCGGTTATAGTCTAGTGTGTATGCAACCTAGTTCCCTATAACCAATGGCTCTGATACCAATCTGTCACACCCTCAAAATCCACTTGCGGAGTTTTACCGCGAGGCGTGTGAACAAACCAGGATCACAGTCAATAGTTACTCAGAACGACTCTAAATGCCATAATTTAAACAAAATCAACCAAAATACAAACTTTAAACAATGCGGAAGCGTTTTGAAAACAACCCAAGTCAATAAAGTATGACTATGGCAAAACAAGTGCCAACCCAAAAGAGTAAACTATAATTGTTAAAATGTTAAATTGTCTTGAAGCATCGTGTCTTAAAATGCAATGAACCGTGCAGTGCTCCTATGGCAAGCAAGCTAAGGACCTGAGAAAAGCATACTAAAATGTCAACACATAGGTTGGTGAGTTCAAGAGTTTGAGTTCAATAAACATGTAAACAGTTGTGATATATATAAGCAGTGTATGGTAATAGATAGCTAGTCTATTATCAGTAAATATTAATACATAGTGATTTTGCAATTGAAGCTGACTGTGATAGTTGTTGCCTCCTGTCACGACTTACCATGTCGTGACAATGTTCAATAGGACAAATTGCACCCGGTTGACCTCGAGTCACACAGGTGGGGCTCGTCAGACCCAGTAGTACTACCCAAGTTTCCCCGCTATCAAATATTAACAATTCAAAAGTGTGAGGACTTTTCCATGGTAAACAGCACTATAGTAATATTATACACAACTTAAATATTTAAAAGCGTTCATATAAATACCAGTATGCTATCTCCCCCAAAAGAGATTAAATAAAGAGTGGGGCATGAACTCACCTGATGTATGCAAAGAGTACTTAAGGTTTATTTGAGATACGAGAGGATAGCCAATCTTCAAAGGTTACCTAGATCATGTGAGTACATAAGTACGTGTAAATAAAGACATGTGAAACCCTAATCATACCAAAACCAAATACTCAAGCTTCCAGAAAAATAGACACGTTTGACCTAGTTGACCCGTTTGACCCGTTGGTGACATTATGAGTTATAATTCAAATAAAGCCAATGAGCACATACAACATACGTGATTAACATTCAAATAGTATCATACGTATGCTATATCAACCAGGTGTATCACTTAGATCATCATATAATCAAGTACTATACAAGTCATGCGAATCTAGAACATTAACATATCCATTAGTTATAATACAACTAACATGTCACCCAAAGTTCAACCATTCATCACATGACATGTGAAGCCACTCATGACTTCACATCCTAAACCCTGCCAATCCTACTAAGTAGGGGCCTGAGATCCGCACGCGTGTATAATGATCATAACCATATTCTTTAAGCATATGCATTGCATTCACAACATCACAATAATCAATTACCAGTCCCAAGCATGATGCCCTACTACTACACAACATCCAAACCATACATGATGACCAAAGTCCAAATATCACCCATGATTATCCAAGCATGCCATACAACTAATTTAACACGTTCTATCACACTAGAATTTATCCTTGAACATACTAGCAGGCTCCTATCATCCCAAACATGATCATAACATCATACTTCAACGTTTACACGAATAAAGTTTACCTTTTGGGAAAGAACATCCCAAAATCTATCAAACATCCAAAGCATACATGAATTCATCAATAATATACCAATTCAAGCTCATACTAACATCTAAGCATGATCAACCACATCCAAACATCATAACTCATCGATTCATATACAAAAGTTACTATCTTTAGTAATGTATGAACTATAACATGTTTTCTTGAATTTCCAATGATCACAACAACAATCTAACATCTAATTATCACCATGAACACATCCATAACATCATAACATCCATAGTTCAACATTTCATGCAATTAAAGTTACTATTATTAGTAATCTATGAACATCAACCCTAAATCATCAATTTCTTGCAAGATTCATGATTCCTAACATTCATAGAACTTATTAATCACCACACATTCATCAAACAACCATCATTCACCCATAATCATGCCCAAAATCAAATTAGGGTTTGACTAGAATCAAAACCCATGATTAACCCACTAACAACATGTAATTCATCCATGATCGACGTTAACTAACATGTATTCAACCTAACTAACATATAAACATCATCAAACAACTTCCAATTCGATCCCATGAGGGTCAATTTCACTTCCAAGGTTCGGCCATAAACAAACACTCACAAAAACATGAAAAATCTAACCTTTAAACGTGTTATAACTTGCAATTGATGATTCCAACAAGTTACATGCCTTGAAATCGAATCAAATTGAGGTTTTGATGCTTGTTCTTGGCTGATTTTCACAAATGGGTGGGTCTAGATGGGAGATCGCGGCCGAAGGGGGTGGCTTGGGGGCTAGGGTTTTGTTTTATTTAATTTTAATTTACATATTTACCCTTTTAGCCCTTGTAATTTGTATTTTATAAAAACTAAGCTTTAAACTCTTTGTAAAGTGTTTTTAACCCCATAATATAAAGATATAAACTTATAAAATTCATTATATATCTTATCTTTATAAAAACATAAGACATACGAATAAATAGGCACGTTTCCGCGTTACGCGATAAATTTTCTAATTAACCTTTTAAAAATGTGTATACACATAAACATAACCCAATATTCACATAATCACTTAGATTCACATCAAATTAACATTATTCATTATTATTAGGTCACCAACGTTAAACGACAACTAGTGTGTGCTCACGACACGTGTATACAAGACTTAACGGAACTAACGGAGCTTGGTAACGGAAATTTACCGGATGTCACAATTAGAGATTTGTGTATCAAGAAATTTTTGAAAGCTTAATAGAATAAATGAAAAAGGTACTAGCTATACAAAAACATTATACAATAATAATTATCGCATGGATAGTTTTTGCTAACTGTATGAAACATTTTTACTTTACCATTTCGATTTTCAAGCCTTCTAAACACCCTCCTAAACTAAACTAATCAAATTCGAAGTTAATGATCAATGTGATCACGCTAAACAACCAAAAAGGGCAAATAGTATTTATATTCAAATACAAACCAAAACTGAACATGAAAATAAACAAATCACCTTTGAAATCGATCCTCTCATGCGTAAAATGCATCCACAACACTCCATAAAACATCTTTGAACACTCTTAGCTCACAAATCTACTAAATTCTATCCAAATGATGACTCTTCATCCATGAAATCCTTCATTAAGCTCTAGACCATGGATACAAGTTGTTAATGATCAATAAAACCACTCTTATAACTCAATAAGAAACAAGAATGAAACTATCGTAATGTAATGAAAGTAGTTACATGTCTAACATAAAACTCAATGTGTGATTGATGAAAAATAAGTCAAATTATGATAACACGAGAAAAAAGATAAGATTTCTTATTATTTCAATCATAATTGGGTGATTATAGCTTTGTGCATCAAAGTATTTGTGAAATCTTAATAGAACACATAAAAAAGGAACTAGTTATACAAAAACATTATACAATAATAGTTATCACATCTATAGTTTATGCTAACCGTATCAGCCTTTTATTCTCTACAGTTTTAGTTTTTGTTGATACATGTATGTCCCTAGATCATGATATGAAATGTAATAGATCTTGTTTATCTAATTCTGTTGTAATTTGATATGATTAATGAAATGGTATTGGTTGATTGTGATTTGTAATGATTAATATTTCATTAATGAGTTGATATAAAATTATTGAATTAGGTTATTGATTGGTTGAATGTTTACATATAATGTTTACTAATTAATACATTCAAACTTAACATAATGAAGTTCTCATGCGAATGGCCCATGCGAATGGACCATAAGCATGAACAACTTCATACGAATGACTCAGTCGCACGACTGAACCGGGTGACTGGATTAGTCGTATGATCGACACATAAGATTGGCTCAGTCACATGACTGAACACTCAGTCGTGCGGATGAAACAACCGCATGGTTCAATCGCACGACTGAACCATACTAATGGTTCAGTCGCACGATTGAATAATACCAACCTATAAATACAACCAAATTCGTGAAAAATAAGGACTCTCAATTAATTACGATTCCAGACGTACCCTAGCCGTCCAGAAGCCTCCCAATTCGTTCTCCAAGTTCACAGAACACATTAGATCGATTCCCAATCGATTTCTAACGTTAGTTTCAATTCCTGATTGATTCTTCGTGTGTTCTCACTGATTGGATCGCCAATCAAATAGGATTCCGCACTATTTGATCTGGTTTACACGCTAATCTCCAGGTATTTCATTCAAATATCAGGTTCTAACAAGTGGTATCAGAGCTTTGGCTCTTGATTACGTGTGATTCAATCAATATTGATAAAAGTTTGCGTTTTTGCACTAAAAACACAATATTTTGTGTCAAAAGTGATCTTGGACGTTCCCTGCTCATCAAAGTTTTTTCTACGGACTTAGGCGATTAGGCCTTGCGAAATTTCGAATTGTTACGGCTAAAACACGTTTAACCTAGAAATTTTCGCAAAACAGCAGCTTTAGTCGCACGAGTGAGCCATTCGCACGACTGGACCTCATTCGCATTGCTCAGACGCACATTGGACATAGTCGCATCTCTATTCGTATGAATAAACCTTTCGGGCATACTGTTCATACGTATCAGATTCATTCGCACAACTGAGCTAATCACTTAGTTCAGCCGCATGATTGAACCAGTCGTAGAGTCCATACACACGACTAGTCCATTCGCACCCTTCAGTCGCCCCAGTGACAATTGTTTTATTAGACTTAAAGTTATTCGCAATGGAAGATCAAATGTCAGCCTTTACTGCTGGGAAGGACTCTAGAATCCAGCACCTGCTGTTACTTGAGAGTGAGGTGGGTAATCATAATAAACCACCAAAGCTTTTAACGTTAGATGAGTTTCCCCACTGGAAACAACGTTTTAAGATCTACCTTAATGGAGTGGATCCGAATATGTGGGAAGCCATCGAGATTGGATACAGTACGCCGGTGGGAGCCGATGGAGTAAAGCTAACCTTAGGAGGGATGACAGACGCGCAGAAAGTCAAATATAATGCAGAGAAGAGGGTTTATGCATTGATTACACAGTCTATCCCTAAAGACATATTCCACCAGTACTCAGAGAATAAGCAGTCCAAGAAACTATGGGATGAACTAGAAAAGAGGTACAACGGGAATGCTTCGTTGAAGGCAATCAAGGCTAAGGAGTTAAAGAAGGAATTCGATAACTTCTCATCGATGGGAAACGAGAGTTTGGACGATGTTATAGATAGATTCTACCATCTAATGAGTGAACTGCATACACATGGGGTGGCTACTACCATGGAAGAGAAAGTTACTAATTTTGCAGACGGATTGCCTGAAAAATGGGCTTCATTCGTGTCTAATCTTAGACAGAATGGAATGCTAGTAAAACTGGATATTAATGACTTCATCTTAAGTTGCAAGAAGAATCACTTAGGATGAAGTACAGAGCTCAGAAGTCTACGTACAATCAAAATCCAGCTTTATACAATGCCACGCCTCAAGCTAAGACATCTGGAGCACCTCTCCAGACTACATTTGTGTCGAGCTCATCGGGTCCTACACATGCACCTCCTTCAGGTCTTTCAGGTTCAGACAAGTCGGGACTTCCTTGTTCCCACTATATTGGATCCGAAGCAAGTGCTACTAAACTGAAGACCGAGAATCTCGGAATGTGACTGTGGAAGTAGCTCGAGAACACATGGATCTATTGGCCGCAATGGTCCATTCTTATGATGAACTTATTGCTGGAAAGATTGGAAACTGCCATCTGGCAGATGAGGACTACGAGCAGGTGGACGAAATGGAGCTTGAGAGAATGGATATAATGTGGGCTTTAGCGAGTGCTGTCCGGAGGGCAAAGAAGTTTGTAAAACAAACTAGACAGAACTTAGTAGCGACTAAGGATACCACATTCGGCTTTGACAAGAGCAAAGTGACCTGCTTCAACTGTGGAGAGAAGGGGCACTTCAAAAGAGAATGTGTCAAGCCTAAGAAGACGGGTAACAGGAACCCGTTCTCATCCTTCACTCGTCAAGACAAGCAAACTGCCAGTTCTACTTCATCAAGCAAGGACTCAAAAGCCTTAACTGCTCATGATGATGAAGGACAGGATTGGAGCTTTAGGTTTGTCTCACCAGGGGAATCAAACATTGCATGTGTAGAAGATATTGACAGTGATTCCGCTAGTGAAGGAGATCTAGCAGTTGAGATAGCGATGTCACATAGTGAAGAAGCAACTACAACTGAGGTCAGTTACAAACCAAAAGCGGAGACTACCATGTCAGAGACAGAAAAGACAGAAGCACCAGAACCAGAGACATCTGATGCTGCATTGATGGCAAATGCTTCTGAATCAACTCAGGTAAGTACTACTGACACAATGTTTAATAATCATGCTTGTTCAGATTGTGATACCTTTAGGAATAGCATAGATGGTAAATTTGCTAGGTTATTAGATCATAATGATAACTTAGTAAAAGATTTGCAACTATGCACTGAGGCTAATAGGGTTTTAAAACAAAATGAGCACAGTTATAAAGAAAAGATAGACCTTTTGACTAAACAGCTTAGGGAAACCGAAGTAGTTGCCTTTAACCAAGCTAATGACATTAGGTATTATCTAAACTCCCTAGAAGACACTAAGAAGCAAAAGGCAGTTCTAGAAGTAGAAGTAAATTCATTAAAACAGAAACTGCATAGTTGGACTAGTTCTTCACACATAGTCCAACACCTAGTGAGAGAAAGGAACAACGGGGAGGGATTGGGTTATAATGTGGTTCCACCACCACCTGAGACTTTGATGAACACTAAGACTAGACCAGTAAATAGTAATCCCATCAAGGATCATGTAGTGTCTACACCTCTTGTCAGTGATCCAGATTCCTTATGTTCATCTATTGACTCTGGAAACAAACAAAAGGAGGCCACTTCAAAGGCAAAGGGTAAATTGCCTTGTGTTAATCTGGAAAAGGAATTTGAAAAGGTTAACTTAAAGTCAGGGTCAAACAGAGTCAAATCAGAACCTAAAAGGGCTTCTAAGGATAATCTTTCGCATACTTCAAGTCAAAAACCAATTAACCAAAAAGAAAAGGATGTTAAACAGGTTAAAACAGTTAACTTTGTTAAACCAGTGAAAACAACCAAAGAACCAGAGTCAAAACCTAAAGTGAGTTATGTTACTAGAGTGTCATATATTTCTCCACAAAGAAAGTTTAATCATAAAGTTGATAGCAGGGCGTGCTACAACTGTGGAGAATGTGGACACATTGCTTCCCACTGTCCTTATTATCAGACACCTAGGAAGAAGATTGAACTTCAGGACTTAAAACCTAGGTCTTCTAAGAGAAGCTCTTTAACTCCACCTAGAAGAACTAGTGAACAGAAAGTTCACCCGTTAGCCAGTCGACTGTTTATCACAAACAGGCATTGCACAAATCTGGCTTATGGAAAGAGAAGTCAACCTCTGTGTCTGATAATGATGACAAGAAGGAACCTGAGACACCCTCACCTTCTAAGGGTCAATGGGTTGAATTTCTGATGTGTGATGCCTCTGGGAAACCCAAGCCAGTAAAGGCTTGGGTTCCTAACCCAAAGTAATCCTTTACTTGGTGTGTGCAGGGTGCTCGATACAGTGTTGAAACTAACACGTGGATAGTAGACAGCGGAGCATCCAGACACATGACAGGAAACAGAGCTCTTTTATCAAACGTCAAGCAAATAAAAGGAGGGCATGTTTCGTTTGCTGGAAACAAAGGTGGCTATATCACCGCACAAGGAGAAGTGGGGAATCAGAAAGTTAAGTTTGATAAAGTGAACTACGTTCAAAAACTACAAAATAACTTACTTTCTGTTTCCCAAATATGTGATAAGGAATTTAAAGTTATCTTCGACAACAAGAAGTGTTACGTACTAAAGAAAGACTACGTGATCCCAGAGGACCAAGTTTTGATGACTGCTTCAAGATATAAAGATCTTTATGTCTTGGATCTGTCAACAGCTTCTACAATGGATCATGAGGTTCAGTGCTTTCTATCTAAAGCTACTAAAAAGGACTCCATCTCCTGGCATAGGACAATGGGACACATCAGTCAAAGGAAGATGAATAACTTGATTCAGAAGGATCTGGTGAGAGGTGTTAATGTCAAGAACTTTTAGCTTCCTGACTTTTGTGTAGCTTGCAAGAAAGGTAAACAGACAAAGAAGTCTCATATGGAAAAGAAGTTAATTCAATAGAACGTCCTCTTGAACTTCTTCACATGGATCTGTTTGGTCCAGTCAGTACAAAGAGCATTTCAGGCGACTTGTACTGTTTTGTGGTCACCGATGACTACTCAAGGTTCACTTGGGTAATGTTTCTAAAATCCAAATCAGAAACATTTGAATCATTCAAGGAGTTGGTAACCACACTGGATCTCTCTACAAGCTGAAAGTTAGACAAGTACGCTCAGACAACGGAACGGAATTCAAGAACCAGTGGATGGAGGCATACTGCAAGGAAAAGGGAATTGTGCATCAATTCACTTCTGCCTACACACCTCAGATGAATGGCGTTGCTGAGAGAAAGAACAGGAGCTTGATAGAGACAGCACGGACTATGCTGGCAGACTCGAAACTGCCTATCCAATTCTGCAATGAGGCAGTGGCAAATGCTTGTTATACACTGAATCGAGTCCTGACAGTCAAGCGCCATGGAAAAACATGTTACGAGCTACTACAAAGACGCAAACCGAACTTGGAGTATCTCAAACCATTTGGCGCGCCGTGCACACTTCTGAAGAAGACAAGAGGGTAAATTCAGCGAGAAGGCAGATGAAGGCATCTTTCTAGGATACAACATACCGAACAAGCGAGTTTACAACAACTCAACGGGTCTAGTAGAAGTGTGGTGTAATGTTGACGTTCAGCGATTCACCACACCACCTACTGGCAAAGGACCCGCCTACTTCTTTGACTATGATGGATTCTTCAAGTCATTCAACATTCCTCTCTCTCCCTCGGATGACAAATTAGCTACACGAATGATGTATGATAGCTTGAATCCACCAACATCTAGCTCACAGGGAGAATCATCTACTAGTCAGGGGGAGTAGTCGACGACAGTGACTCCTCCTCTGAAGATGAAGCTGAAGAAGATAACCAGAATAGTCAGGAGGAACAGGTTCCAGTTCCTGAAAGTCCACAAGCATCTACCAATGATGCACCTTCGACTTCAGAGCCTCAAACTCCAACTACCTCAGATGCAGAACCAAATGTTCATCATCTTGGCTCTGAGGTAGCTGTTCCTACTACTCCATCCAGATCACGACTAAATGTCTATCATCCAATAGACAATGTCATTGGAGATGTCAGATCAGGAGTACAAACCCGAAATCAGTTATACTCAGCTGATTACGCCTCAGTTATGGAGAAGGGATATATTCATGATGGTGCCTATCGGTGTTTTGTCTCACAGGTTGAGCCAAAATATGTCAGTGAAGCACTAAATGATGAGGCGTGGGTGAGTGCAATGCAAGAAGAACTTCTTCAGTTCAAGAAATTAGGTGTATGGACTCTGGTTGATAGACCTAAAGGTGCTAAGGTCATTGGCACCAAATGGGTTTTAAAATGCAAGAAAGATGACCAAGGAGTCATTATCAGGAACAAAGCTCGACTGGTGGTTCAGGGTTTTCGCCAAGTCGAGGGAATTGATTACAATGAGGTGTTTGCACCCGTGGCAAGGATGGAAGCCATTCGTATCTTCCTTGCCTATGCATCGTACATGAAGATTAAAGTCTATCAATTAGATGTGAAGAGTGTATTTCTTCATGGGGAAATCAGAGAAACAGTCTATGTCAGTCAACCTGAGGGATTTGAAGATCCTTATCATCGGGATAGAGTCTACAAGCTCGAAAAGGCTTTATACGGGCTTCATCAAGCTCCAAGAGCTTGGTATGAGAAACTCTCAACTCATCTTGTGAAACACGGATTTCGCAGGGGAGTCATTGACTGCACGCTGTTCATTAAAGAAAAAGATGGCGACCTACTGCTCGTACAAATCTATGTTGATGACATAATTTTCGGTTCAAAGAACGAAGAGTTATGCAAAGAGTTTGAAGCAGTGATGAAGAAAGAGTTTGAGATGAGTGCTATGGGGGAGATGAAGTTCTTTCTCGGGCTACAGGTGGATCAAACACCAAATAGGATCTTTCTACATCAGACCAAGTACGTAAGAGACATTCTCAATCGCTTTGACATGGAGAATGCATCTGCTGCCGGTACTCCACTTGCTACGAATCACGACATAGCACCTGATGAAAATGGAGATCTTGTGGATGCCAGATGTACCGAGGAATGATTGGATCCCTCATGTATCTCACTGTCTCTAGACCTGATATCATGTATGCGACATGTTTATGTTCTAGATATCAGGCTAAACCTAAGGTCAATCATCTGATCGGGGTCAAAAGGATTTTTCGCTATCTAAGGGTACACCCACACTTGGGTTGTGGTATCCTCATGATGATGATTTTGAGCTCACGGTGTATAGTGACTCGATTACGGAGGCTGGAAGATGAACTACAAGTCTACATCAGCAGGGTGTCAATTCTTTGGGAGAAGATTAATTACCTGGCATGTAAGAAGCAGACATCGGTTGCATTGTCAACCTGTGAAGCCGAATATGTTGCTGCTGCAAGTTGCTGTTCACAAATCATCTGGATTCAATAGCAAATGCGGGATTACAGTTTAACGTTCTATTCTACTCCTATTTTTGTAGATAACTCTGCTGCAATTGCAGTAACTAAAAATCCGGTCCAACATCCTAAGACCAAACATATCGATATTAAATATCATTTCATACGAGATTGTTTTGAAAAGAACTTAATTGATGTGGTAAAAATTAATACTGATTTTCAACGCGCTGACCTCTATACTAAAGCCTTTGATAAACCACGTTTTCAATATTTGCTAGAGGTCAACGGCGTTAAAAAGAGAAGTGAGGTTATTCTTGATGATGATCATGTGTAGTCCGATGTAGCTTAGTTAATTCTTCATTTTATTTGAGCTTATTTGGTTAAATTAGTCTGTTTAAAATTAAACTTATGTTATTCTGCTATTTATTAAAATCCTAAAATAATGAAACCAGTTATGATTTTAGTATTTTAGGGGGAGAATAAGTTAGCAAGCAACATTAAAAAAAACCAAGGGAGAAGGAGTGGAAAGCTGATATAAGGTAGATCATATCTGTGATACCGATTCAAACCCTTTGGAATATGATAGTACACACGAACAAATCAAGAGGGACTTTGAAATTTTAATTTAGAAAAGGTGAAAAAATTCAAAGTATAAGTCTGTATAGTCTAAGCAATATCAAAGGGAAGATGATAAAAAAACTGGTAACTCTAAAGGTAACACAATGAGAGTAGACCTAGAGGTCGCTAGACCATAATTGATATGTCGGTAGATTCAACACAATAGATGATTAGACCTGACTGGTGATCTCAAGATCAAACTAAGTGGTTCAACTGACTGTGGGCTCCCATCTTATCGCTGGTTAACACAATCAACAATATTCCAATAAGGGGCAATGAGCATGTAAACGCCATAAATGTGTGCGGATGACCATAAATAGAGCAAAGCACCAGAAAAAATGAAGAAAAATGCTATCAAGCTAATGACTTATGTTATTGGTGCATTTGGTGCAAAATAAAATTAAGCTGCTCTAACAAGGAGATAGGTTGTGCGCCTCTCTGCTGTGCGATGGCACTGACCTGAGGATAAGCATAACCTAGATATTCTAGAATTCATTGTTGTTTGCTGCCTCTCTGCTGTGCGATGGCACTGACCTGAGGATTGGCTTCTCCTTGAAAGCTCTAAGAATAGTCTCTTCTTGTAAAAATAACCGTAGACCGCTCAAAAGCTCCTGAGGAATGTTGATTACCTTATAAGTGTGGGATTCACAAATGTTAGTTGAAATAAGTAAACCTAAATCTATCACCAGCTTGGGTCAAAAGTCTGTGTATGGATTTAAGTGGACAAACATATTGACAATCATTGTGGGTGCAATTCTTGAAAGTTTGAATCAATGTGGTAATCTAAGAGTTTCAGTTTGATTTCCTAAAGTTGCAAATGACTCTGGATGAACACCAAGAATTGAGCATCAAAAGATTTTGATAACAAGTCCAAACTGATTTGAACTGCCTGTATGATTCCAAAATTGAATTGGTCCAGGTATGCTAAATCTGAGTTAAAGCTGTCTATTCCAGAATCAAATCCAGTAGATTTCCATCTTAGGATTTATCTCTCACAAAAAGCCAATAACAAGTTTTATTTTTGTATGTTAGTTTAGTTAGTCCTTTAGTTTTGTTTGTTTGCCGGACTACATCATGAAAATCGGTAAGGGATCAACTGACTAAAAGGGTCATGTCTGAGATGACCACATATGTGTTAAAAGCTTAAATCAGTCACGTCTGAGGTGATAAAAGGGTTCTCAAGTCAAAACGATCATGTCTAATATGATCAACTGCTCATAAAGTAAATTTCTGCAATTAAGGGATTTTAAAACGTTAAATATTCAAACTGGCAGAAAAGTTAATAAATATGACCTATTCGCACGAATGGACCATCCGTATGGACCAATCATACGAATGAAAGCTATTCGTGCGAATGGACCATGAATATGGACTATTCAATCGAATGGCCCATATGATTGGCCCAGTCGGATGATTAAGGGAGAATGAGTGAGTCAGTCGCACGACTGAGATTCAATCGGACGACTGAAGAAGGACGATTGAACCAATCGCACGACTGAGTCCCACTCGCACGACTGAAAGGTGCGTATGAGCTCAGTCACACGATTGAACGTAGGGTTGATATAAATAGAAGGAGAGTCGGTCGCAGAGACTCACCACCTTCAAAAATCACCCTGAATCGCACGTATTAATCCAACTCTGGAAAAATTTCAATCGATCGCAAAACCTCTGTTTCTTGATTACTGACCAATCTACATTGACTCTACAGGTAATTTACTGTATACATGCACTTCCGTAACATTCAATTTGATGAAAAACACGGTAGATTCGGACTCACAAAGTACCCGAGACTTAAGTGACCAATAACCTACCTAAATGACTCAAACAAACGAAAGTAACGAAGTTAGGTGGTTTAAGAATGAATTGCGAGTCAAATGAACCAGATAAAGATGTCTAAAACTAAAAATTGGTGAAAAAGTAATTTTGAATTGAACAGTCTGTTCTTCATGCGAATGGACAGCATGATGAACTTCAGTCGCACGACTGAAGGGCTCAAACTGCCCATACGCATGGCTGAACCATGCGTATGAAGTTCAGTCGCACGACTGATGTACCGCATGAGGGTATATACGTAGGAGCCCAATCGCACACTCCGAGATACGAATGGGTTCAATCGCACGACTGAATCCCATTCGTACGGTTCAATCGTACGACTGAACCCCTTTCGCACGGTTCAATCGCACATTTGAACTCAGTCGCACAATCTCAATCGCATTACAAAAAGATGTTCTTCAAGCTTAAGGATTTCATGACTTTCTTAGTAAATGATACTAATGTTTACTATCTTTGTGTAACAGATGGCGAGTAGATGGATTATGAGCACAAAGCACAATATATGTGCTCATCTGGACTTAACATCCAGAAACGCTGCAGAATTCTCTGGCATAATCACATTTCTATTGAGATCACGGATTGCACATGCCATCTCTACCCCTTGCACCCCATATCGATCCATTCAACAAGCCTTCTGGGAAGGCGCTACAGTTGATAGATCATCTGAACCTCACTGCATCAGAAGTACCATATTTGGCGAGGCTATTACAGTTTCAGAGGAGGATCTAAGGATTGTACTACAATTAGGGGATGACGCTGACTGTCCAACCCGTTTACACCCCCTCACTGTCAGAGGATGTTTTCTCAGAGCCAAATACTTTGGGGACATCAATTCTGGGTACTCAACAAGAGTAATCTCTGTCCCCAGTTTAAATACCTTGCACACGTGCTGCTCAAGTGCATGGCTTCAAGAAAAGGTGGTTTTGATGAGCTGTCGGACCAGATGCAGAACGCATACGTTGCGTTGGTGCTGAACCATCCGTTCAGCTTCTCTAAGATGATCTTCACCTATCTGGTGGAGAACATCGAGGGGAAAGGGAAGGAAGCCTTCTGTATGTACCCTAGGTTTATGCAAATGATTATAGATCAGAAGCTTCCTTCCCTGCCAAAAGAAAAGGAGGATTCGGTAGTCTTGGAGGTAATGGATGACACCACCCTGGGAAGGATGAAAGTATACCGGGGAAAGCAAGTGAAGCCTCCTATCAGGAGGTTGTTTGGTCATCTTGCCAGAGAGGACTATGTGGTGCCGGAAAAGAGAAAGTGGCATCACAAGGACAGTGACTCTGATGTGGAACAGATAGCCCTACCCACTCATGACTCAGATGAGGATGACAGTGGGGATGCTGCTATTCCACTCAGAGGCACTGTGTCTGATTTTGTACCTCCAGTGTCCGTCACATCTGGAGAAGTAACTGAGTCAGCGGGATTTCATCATGATTTTGTTCTTGATGCGGAGGAGGAGAATGAATCGGATGAGCAGCCACTTACACGAACTGTGGGAAGGAAGTTGTCCCCACAGAACATGGGTTAAGGGTGGTTGGTGAACACCCGAGAGACTCCGGAGATACAGATACTGACCCAACCTATGCTTCGGGGTCCTCAGGCGGGGTTGTAGGGGGAGCTTCCTCCTCAACTGGAACAAGGAGGAAGAGAATGGCCAAACCCCATGGCCAGAAGAAGAAGAAGCATAGGGTGACCTTCATCACCACCACATCCACCACAGCCACCACATCCACCACATCTACCACATCCACCACATCCACCACAGCCACCACATCCACCACATCCACCACATCCACCACATCTACCACAGCCCCCACCATACCTCCCACCATTGCACAGTTTCCCTCCACCACCACATCCTTTACTCCCTCATCACCTCCACCACTATACAGACCTATCTTCACTACCGCCACCTCCACCACCACGTCACACAATCAATGCCCTCAGCCCATCCCTCATACACTTATCGATCTCCTCTACCTGCAATCGGGGTAGAGGAACAGTTTTCAGCGCTTAACAGAATGGTGATGCGCTTACTGGCGGCTGATGAGGAAAAGACAGCTCAGATCCGCCAGCTTACTGACCTAACTGCTGCAGAATCTCATAAAATTGCAGAGCAGGATCGAGTAATTGAGGAGCAGGCCCAGCAGTTGGCTGCTCAGAGCATCAAGATGGACCAACTCCAAGCTCAAAGTGTCGCATCAAGTAAGCAAATAGAGGAGCTGGAGATGGCAAGGAAGTTGATCCTGTTAAAACTGAAAGGGTCTAAAGAGGAGCCATTAAAGATCAGGGAAGGAGACAGAGATGAAGATGATGAAGATAGTGATGAGGATGATGAGAGTGCTACTGAGGATGATGAAGAAGCAGAAGGAGAGGATGCACCTGCATCGGCCACTGCTACAGGTTAGGAGAAAAGGACAAAGAACAGACAAGATCAATCAGCTTCTACCTCTGCTCCTCCAAGTGATGAAACCATGATCCAAGATAAAAGTAACGATTAGATGTTTATGTATTTATCTTCTTTTGTATTTGAATCATGTAATTGAACACAATGTATTTAATGTTTATATTACTTTAATGCTTTTCTGGTTAATTAACTACTAATGATTTATGTGTGGAATGTTTAAACCAAACAGATCAATCTTACCAAGAGATGAGTTTGATGTTGCTCCCCTTCAGCAGGTTAAGTCTCAGCTAACGATGATACTTGATCTGCAAGGGATTGTCAGGAGGTCAGTGAATTACACCCCTGAAGAAGGGGAAATAATTCATGATCTAACTAATGAGCAACTCGCAGAGCTTTTCGAGCTAAATCCAGATGAAATAGTAAAAGATGCTCCGACATGCGATTCGACTAGTGACGAAGAGTTCAACGATGTTGATGATGTAGAGATCGAAGATGTCACTGCCGAGGAGTATCCTCAGTACGCTAACAATGAGGGTAATGTGGTCCCCAATCTGGGTGAATCCCTTGTCAGCGATACTATTGAGGTGCTGAACAATATGGAGCAAGAAACAGAGAAAGCAGAAGGCACAGCCCAACCTTCAAATGATGATATTGACATTCGAAAGGCTGAGTGGGCTGCATGTTTTGAAGAAGTTAGAGCCCAACGTACTGCACCAAAGAAGGATTCCTACATGAAACTCTATAGAGTCAAGAAACATCACAAGGTGTCGGGAAGAATCATAGCATGGGCGTACTTTGAAGATCTCAATGCGTATGCAGTTAAGAGAGAACAGGGCATAGAGTACTTCAGATTCCCACATGATCTGAAGACCCTACCAGGTTTTGAGTTCAACCAGCTGGCCAAACTAAAGCTTTTGTATGCTGACCCGAGGAAGATGTCAGGCTGGTTCGAGGCTGCCCTAAAGAAGGAGTACCACACTAGATAGGTTAACTTCAGACCTCAACAGCCTACTAGGTATATCAGAAGGTCTGAGATTGATGCCATTACTGGCAAGCCTAAGATAGTGTTGAAGTGGAATCCTCCGCGCACAATGTCAAGAATCCCACTCAGGGAAATGCCACAGGATTTCACTCCACACTTTAAGTGGTGGTACTATGATTGGAGAACAGCTGAAGCGGTCATAGTCTTAAGCAAAGAGGAACAAATGGATACTATCAGGGTATTCGACCCAATGTGGCTTACAAACTTGTCAGAAAGTGATGTATATACGCTATACAAGTGGCCACTGTTCTATGATACGCAGGATATTGTACAAGCCCTCCAGTTCCAGAAAGTTATACGACTCTGCTTCACGTTTGAGATTCACACGGGAGTCACAAAAGAGGAGAAGTACAAGAAATACAAAAGGTTATGCAGAAAACAGAAGATTAGAGAGATCTAGGTCCAAGGGGGAGTTTGTTGATACATGTATGTCCCTAGATCATGATATGAAATGTAATAGATCTTGTTTATCTAATTCTGGTGTAATTTGATATGATTAATGAAATGGTATTGGTTGATTGTGATTTGTAATGATTAATATTTCATTAATGAGTTGATATAAAATTGTTGAATTAGGTTAGTGATTGGTTGAATGTTTACATATAATGTTTACTAATTAATACATTCAAACTTAACATAATGAAGTTCTCATGCGAATGGCCCATGCGAATGGACCATAAGCATGAACAAGTTCATACGAATGACTCAGTCACACAACTGAACCGGGTGACTGGATTAGTCGTATGATCGACACATAAGATTGGCTCAGTCGCACGACTGAACACTCAGTCGTGCGGATGAAACAACCGCATGGTTCAATCACACGACTGAACCATACTAATGGTTCAGTCGCACGATTGAATAATACCAACCTATAAATACAACCAAATTCGTGAAAAATAAGGAGTCTCGATTAATTACGATTCCAGGCGTACCCTAGCCGTCCAGAAGCCTCCCAATTCGTTCTCCAAGTTCACAGAACACATTAGATCGATTCCCAATCGATTTCTAACGTTAGTTTCAATTCCTGATTGATTCTTCGTGTGTTCTCACTGATTGGATCGCCAATCAAATAGGATTCCGTACTATTTGATCTGGTTTACACACTAATCTCCAGGTATTTCGTTCAAATATCAGGTTCTAACAGATTTCAAGTCTTCTTAATACCCTACTAAACTAAAATAATCAATTCAATGGTAATGATCAATGTAATCAAACTAAACAACCACAAGGGCAAATAGTATCTACATTCAAATAGAAACCAAAACCGAACATGAAATAACAAATCACCTTTGAAATTGATCCTCTCGTGCGCAAAATGCATCCAAATCACTCCACAAACACCTTTGAACACACTTGGCTCACAAATCTACTAAATTCTATCCAAATGATGACTCTCAATCCATGAAATCCTTCATTAAAGTATAGACCATGGATAGTATTTGTAAATGATCAATAAAACCACTCTTATCACTTTAAAGAAGCAAGAATTAAACTACCATTATGGAATGAAAGTAATTACATCTCAAACATAAAACTTAATGTGTGATTGCTGAAAATTAAGTCAAATCATGGTAATACAACCAAGTAGAAACGATTTCTTGTTATTTCAATCCAAATTAGGCGATTATAGATTTGTGCATCAAAATATTAGTGAAAGCTTAATAGAATAATGAAAAAGGTACTATCCATACAAAAATATTATACAATAACAATTATCGCATTGATAGTTTTTGCTAACTATATGAACTATTTTTACTCTACCATTTCGATTTTCTAGCCATCTAAACCCCTCCTAAACTAAACTAATCAAATTCTAAACACTCTTGATCCATGAAAGTCTTCATTAAGCTCTAGATCATGGATACGAGTTGTTAATAATCAATCAAACCACTCTTATTAGTCAATAAGAAGCAAGAATCAAAGTATCGTTATGGAATGAAAGTACTTACAAGTCAAACATAATACTCAATGTGTGATTGATTAAAAATAAGTCAAATTATGATAACACGACCAAGAAGATAAGATTTCTTATTATTTCAATCATAATTGGGCGATTATAGCTTTGTGCGTCCAAGTATTTGTAAAACCTTAATACAACACATAAAAAAAGAACTAGTTATACAAAAACATTATACATAATAGTTATCGCATCTATAGTTTATGCTAGCCGTATCAACCTTTTATACTTTACAAGTTTGGTTTTCAAG
Organism: Flaveria trinervia; assembly: GCA_025506515.1. Classification (NCBI taxonomy): domain Eukaryota; kingdom Viridiplantae; phylum Streptophyta; class Magnoliopsida; order Asterales; family Asteraceae; genus Flaveria; species Flaveria trinervia. Next base: position 47,205,045 of record CM046446.1, read on the forward strand.
CCTTTTTAATACCCTCCTAAACTATAATAATTAAATTCAATGGTAATGATCAATGTAATTAAAATAAACCACAAAGGGAAAGTAGTATCTACATTCAAAAAGAAACCAAAACTGAACATGAAAATAAACAAATCACCTTTGAAATTGATCCTCTCGTGCGCAAAATGCATCCAAATCACTCCACAAACACCTTTGAACACACTTGGCTCACAAATCTACTAAATTCTATCCAAATGATGACTCTCAATCCATGAAATCCTTCATAAAGTATAGACCATGGATAGTATTTGTAAATGATCAATAAAACCACTCTTATCACTTTAAGAAGCAAGAATTAAACTACCATTATGGAATGAAAGTAATTACATCTCAAACATAAAACTTAATGTGTGATTGCTGAAAATTAAGTCAAATCATGGTAATACAACCAAGTAGAAACGATTTCTTGTTATTTCAATCCAAATTAGGCGATTATAGATTTGTGCATCAAAATATTAGTGAAAGCTTAATAGAATAAATGAAAAAGGTACTATCCATACAAAAATATTATACAATAACAATTATCGCATTGATAGTTTTTGCTAACTATATGAACTATTTTTACTCTCCATTTCGATTTTCTAGCCATCTAAACCCCCTCCTAAACTAACTAATCAAATTCTAAACACTCTTGATCCATGAAAGTCTTCATTAAGCTCTAGATCATGGATACGAGTTGTTAATAATCAATCAAACCACTCTTATTAGTCAATAAGAAGCAAGAATCAAAGTATCGTTATGGAATGAAAGTACTTACAAGTCAAACATAATACTCAATGTGTGATTGATTAAAAATAAGTCAAATTATGATAACACGACCAAGAAGATAAGATTCTTATTATTTCAATCATAATTGGGCGATTATAGCTTTGTGCGTCCAAGTATTGTAAAACCTTAATACAACACATAAAAAAAGAACTAGTTATACAAAAACATTATACATAATAGTTATCGCATCTATAGTTTATGCTAGCCGTATCAACCTTTTATACTTTACAAGTTTGGTTTTCAAGCCTTTTTAATACCCTCCTAAACTATAATAATTAAATTCAATGGTACAATGTAATTAAAATAAACCACAAAGGGAAAGTAGTATCTACATTCAAAAAGAAACCAAAACTGAACATGAAAATAAACAAATCACCTTTGAAATCGATTCTCTTTTGCGCAAAATGCATCAAATCACTCCGCAAACATCTTTGAACACATTGGCTCACAAATCTACTCAATTCTATCTAAATGGTGACTCTTAAGCCATGAATCCTTCATTAAAGTCTAGACCATGGATATGATTTGTATATGTTAAGTAACAAATCATAAAAAGCGAGAATCAAACTATCATTATGAAATGAAAGTAATTACATGTCAAACATAAAACCTAAGGTGTGATTGATGAAAACTAAATCAAATCATGGTAACACGACCAAGAAGATATGATTTCTTAGTATTTCAATCGAAATTGGGGGATTAGAGATTTGTGTATCAAGAAATTTTTGAAAGCTTAATAGAATAAATGAAAAAGGTACTAGCTATACAAAAACATTATACAATAAATTATCGCATGGATAGTTTTTGCTAACTGTATGAAACATTTTTACTTTACCATTTCGATTTTCAAGCCTTCTAAACACCCTCCTAAACTAAACTAATCAAATTCAAAGGTAATGATCAATATAATCATGCTAAACACCAAAAAGGGAAAATAGTATCTATATTCAAATAGAAACCAAAACCAAACATGAAAATAAACAAATCACCTTTGAAATTGATCCTCTCATGCGTAAAATGCATCCACAACACTACACAAAACATATTTGAACACTCTTGGCTCACAAATCTAATAATTCTATCCAAATTATGACTCTTGATCCATGAAATTCTTCATTAAGCTCTAGACCATGGATACAAGTTGTTAATAATCAATCAAACCACTCTTATTAGTCAATAAGAAGCAAGAATCAAAGTATCGTTATGGAATGAAAGTACTTACAAGTCAAACATAAAACTCAATGTGTGATTGATTAAAAATAAGTCAAATTATGATAACACGACCAAGAAGATAAGATTTCTTATTATTTCAATCATAATTGGGCGATTATAGCTTTGTGCATCCAAGTATTTGTAAAACCTTAATACAACACATAAAAAAGAACTAGTTATACAAAAACATTATACATAATAGTTATCGCATCTATAGTTTATGCTAGCCGTATCAACCTTTTATACTTTACAAGTTTGGTTTTCAAGCCTTTTTAATACCCTCCTAAACTATAATAATTAAATTCAATGGTAATGATCAATGTTATTAAAATAAACCACAAAGGGAAAGTAGTATCTACATTCAAAAAGAAACCAAAACTGAACATGAAAAATAAACAAATCACCTTTGAAATCGATTCTCTTTTGCGCAAAATGCATCAAATCACTCCGCAAACATCTTTGAACACATTTGGCTCACAAATCTACTAAATTCTATCTAAATGGTGACTCTTAAGCCATGAAATCCTTCATTAAAGTCTAGACCATGGATATGATTTGTATATGTTAAGTAACAAATCATAAGAAGCGAGAATCAAACTATCATTATGAAATGAAAGTAATTACATGTCAAACATAAAACCTAAGGTGTGATTGATGAAAACTAAATCAAATCATGGTAACACGACCAAGAAGATATGATTTCTTAGTATTTCAATCGAAATTGGGGGATTAGAGATTTGTGTATCAAGAAAATTTTGAAAGCTTAATAGAATAAATGAAAAGGGTACTAGCTATACAAAAACATTATACAATAATAATTATCGCATGGATAGTTTTTACTAACTGTATGAAACATTTTTACTTTACCATTTCGATTTTCAAGCCTTCTAAACATCCTCCTAAACTAAACTAATCAAATTTGAAGTTAATGATCAATGTGATCACGCTAAACAACCAAAAAGGGCAAATAGTATCTGTATTCAAATACAAACCAAAACCGAACATGAAAATAAACAATCCTTTGAAATCGAACCTCTCATGCGTAAAATGCATCCACAACACTCCATAAAACATCTTTGAACACTCTTACCTCACAAATCTACTAAATTCTATCCAAATGATGACTCTTCATCCATGAAATCCTTCATTAAGCTCTAGACCATGGATACAAGTTGTTAATGATCAATAAAACCACTCTTATAACTCAATAAGAAACAAGAATGAAACTATCGTAATGGAATGAAAGTAGTTACATGTCAAACATAAAACTCAATGTGTGATTGATGAAAAATAAGTCAAATTATGATAACACCAGCAAAAAGATAAGATTTCTTATTATTTCAATGATAATTGGGTGATTAAAGCTTTGTGCATCAAAGTATTTGTGAAATCTTAATAGAACACATAAAAAAGGAACTAGTTATACAAAAACATTATACAATAATAGTTATCACATCTATAGTTTATGCTAACCGTATCAACCTTTTATACTCTACAGTTTTAGTTTTCAAGTCTTCTTAATACCCTACTAAACTAAAATAATCAAATTCAATGGTAATGATCAATGTAATCAAACTAAACAACCACAAAGGGCAAATAGTATCTACATTCAAATAGAAACCAAAACCGAACATGAAAATAAACAAATCACCTTTGAAATTGATCCTCTCGTGTGCAAAATGCATCCAAATCACTCCACAAACACCTTTGAACACACTTGGCTCACAAATCTACTAAATTCTATCCAAATGATGACTCTCAATCCATTGAAATCCTTTATTAAAGTATAGACCATGGATACGATTTGTAAATGATCAAAAAAAACCACTCTTATCACTCAATAAGAAGCAAGAATCAAACTATCATTATGGATTAAAGTAATTACATGTCAAACATAAAACTTATGGTGTGATTGATGAAAACTAAGTCAAATCATGGTAACACGACCAAGAAGATCCGATTTCTTATTCTTTCAATCGAAATTGGGTGATTATAGATTTATGCATCAAAATATTTGTGAAAGCTTAATAGAATAAATGAAAAAGGTACTAGCCATACAAAAACAGTTTACAATAATAATTATCGCATTGATAGTTTTTACAAACTGTATGTACTATTTTTACTCTACCATTTCAATTTTCTAGCATTCTAAACACCCTCCTAAACTAAACTAATCAAATTCGAAGGTAATGATCAATTTAATCACGCTAAACAACCAAAAAGGGCAAATAGTATCTATATTCAAATAGAAAAAGAAACAATCAAGAAAATAAACAAATCACCTTTGAAATCGATCCTCTCATCAGTAAAATGCATCCACAACACTCCACAAAACATCTTTGAACACTCTTAGCTCACAAATCTACTAAATTCTATCTAAATGATGACTCTTGATCCATGAAATCCTTCATTAAGCTCTAGACCATTGATACAAGTTGTTAATGATCAATCAGACCACTCTTATTAATCAATAAGAAGTAACAATCAAAGTATTGTTATGGAATGAAAGTAGCTACATGTCAAACATAAAACCCAATGTGTGATTGATTAAAAATAAGTCAAATCATGATAACACGACCAAGAAGATAAGATTTCCTATAATTTCGGTCATAATTGGGCGATTATAGCTTTGTGCATCCAAGTATTTGTGAAACCTTAATAGAACACATAAAAAAGAACTAGTTATACAAAAACATTATACATAATAGTTATCGCATCTATAGTTTATGCTAACCGTATCAACCTTTTATACTCTACAATTTTGGTTTTCAAGCCTTCTTAATACCCTCCTAAACTAAAAAAATCAAATTCAATGGTAATGATCAATGTAATCAAACTAAACAACCACAAAGGGCAAATAGTATCTACATTCAAATAGAAACGAAAACCGAACATGAAAATAAATAAATCACCTTTGAAATCGATCCTCTCATGGGCAAAATGCATCCAAATCACTCCACAAACACCTTTGAACACACTTGGCTCACAATCTACTAAATTCTATCCAAATGATGACTCTCAATTCATGAAATCCTTCATTAAAGTCTAGACCATGTATACAATTTGTAATTGATTAATAAAACCACTCTTATCACTCAATAAGAAGCAAGAATCATACTATCGTTATGGAATGAAAGTAATTACATGTCAAACACAAAAACTTAATGTGTGATTGATGAAAACTAAGTCAAATCATGGTAACACAACCAAGAAGAAATTATTTCTTATTATTTCAATCGAAATTGGGTGATTATAGATTTGCGCATCAAAATATTTGTGAAAGCTTAATGAAAAAGGTACTAGTTATACAAAAACATTATACATTTATAACTATCGCATGAATAGTTTTTGCTAACTGTACGAACCATTTTTACTCTACCTTTTCGATTTTCAAGCCTTCTAAACACCCTCCTAAACTAAACTAATCAAATTTGAAGGTAATGATCAATGTAATCATGCTAAACAACCAAAAATTGCAAATAGTATCTATATTCAAAGAGAAACCAAGACCGAACATGCAAATCAACAAATCACATTTGAAATCGATCCTCTCATGCGTATAATGCATGCACAACACTCCACAAAACATCTTTGAACACTCTTTGCTCACAAATCTACTAAATTCTTTCCAAATGATGACTCTTGATCCATGAAATCCTTCATTAAGCTCTAGACTATGGATACGAGTTATTAATGATTAATAAAACCACTCTTATAACTCAATAAGAAGCAATAATCAAACTATCGTTATGGAATGAAAGTAGTTACATGTCAAACATAAAACTCAATATGTGATTGATGAAAAATAAGTCAAATCATGATAACACGACCAAGAAGATAAGTTTCTTATTATTTCAATTATAATTAGGCGATTATGGCTTTGTGCATCAAAGTATTTGTGAAACCTTCATAGAACACATGAAAAAGGAACTAGTTATACAAAAGCATTATACATAATAGTTATCGCATCTATAGTTGATGCTAACCGTATCAACCTTTTATACTCTATAGTTTTGGTTTTCAAGCCTTCTTAATACCCTCCTAAACTAAAATAATCAAATTCAATGGTAATGATCAATGTAATCAAACTAAACAACCACAAAGGGAAAATAGTATCTACATTCAAATAGAAATCAAAACCGAACATGAAAATAAACAAATCACCTTTGAAATCGATCATCTCGTGCGCAAATGCATCCAAATCACTCCACAAACATCTTTGAACACACTTGGCGCACAAATATACTATTTTATCCAAATGATGACTCTAATTAAATATAAACCATGGGTACCATTTGTAAATGATCAATAAAACCACTCTTATCACTCAATAAGAAGCAAGAATCAAACTATCGTTATGGAATGAAAATAATTACATGTCAAACATAAAACTTAATGTGTGATTGATGAGAACTAAGTCAAATCATGGTAAGACGATGTCACACCCCGGGCAGAGAGGCGGGATGTAAAGATTTGGTAAACAACAACTAAAATGCAGCAGAAACTAAATGGTTTATTACAAGCTTCTCATAATATTTACATTAGGATATTTGCTTTGTTTCAATAGACAAGCCACCGCAATCTACAATTTATAGATATCATGATAAGTCTCTTGGTCAACATTTCTCAAGGCTTCCATACCTAAGGCTTCTAGGCTCAACCCTTCAACTTCTACCCTCAATTCTTGCATCGACTTTAGATATCTTCTACATCTCATCTAATCTCCTTAGTTGTACCTGAAGACATGCTCAAAAATGTTTTTGGTCAACATAATGTTGGTGAGTTCAACATAATGTTGGTGAGTTCAAGAGATTAAAGTTTGAAAACAAAAAGGATTCATTGGAATCCATATTAGATTCAAAAATCATAGTATCATTGTTGTGGGGATCACAATCAACCCTACACTCAGCCCCCGCTAACCTCTTCAAAAATTATGTTACCGGTTCAATCCCTTAAGGGAGAACTGAGCCTCAAACCAGTGGACCGAATTTGCCGGATGGTCCACCATAGTATCTTATAAAAACCTGTTACATGCCACAAACGACCTGCAGGATCTCAGTGTGGTACCCTTCCGTTCATCACGGAAGGTACTGTGTGTGGGGGATTCCCCAAGTAGATCTACCCATATAAACAAGTAGTTCAAAACAGAATTAATGACTATGATACAAGTATCAACAAGTCTCAACATAACCACAACATATAGCATCATAATATAGCACAAAAATAGTACAGTTTAAACTGAGCATGCTTCATCCCAAAAACCATAGTAAAAAAGGAACACTTGAATTCGCCTAGTATCCTTATATAAATTCTGAGCTTGGAAAAAAGTGAAGGTCTCTAACAATGCAATCCTAATTTGAACATATAAGATTTATGTTTAGAATTAGCACGATGTTATTACATGCGTGCGGTTGAGCTCTTTAGTTAACTTAAAGATGTTGCTTAACACCATTGTTGTATCTTAGCTTCTTGTGCAAGTATTATCCATTAAGTACTAATTTGCGAATATTAGGTTAATTAATGCTTTTATTCGAGAAATGATTCTTTGTATAATGAATGTAACAGCAAACGGTTTTTTATAAAGGTTCCATACCTTTATAAATAATTATTATTAATGATATAAGTAATCCGTAATGTTCCAAATGATGTTTATATTGTTTATGCCTCTATTATGATGTTAAATTGATTGGTGCTAGAATAACCCGAATATCGATAATAGTTGCCATTGTATTGAATAAAAAAAAATGTTACAAATAATATTTATTCCCATAATAATAAGATGATCGACTATTAATAATAATAAGATGATAGATTATTATAGAATTATAAGCCTTCTGCCTTAAATAATACGCGTGAATATGGTTAACCTAAACTATCCATTGTATATACATATATGTACAATTGCATTTTGTATATTTTTAATCATCTCAATAGGATTTCATATGTCACGAGATCAAATAATTTCTTATACATTTCTAATATCTTTGTTCATATGAATACATTCCCAAAGTTGTTTTTCATTATACGATTGCTCACGTTATTTCCAATTTACGCATTCATTCTTGATGATTTATAAACTAGTTAACATATTATACATATTTGTAGCTCAACACACACAAATTAATATATAAGCACTATATTTATGTATATGGATGTCTAACGGACGGTTATACCTAACGTTCCCGTATCACGTCCTAGAACCCGCTTGAGCCGACCCGCATCGCGTTGACTGTCCATTGACCACGTTTGACCAGCTTTGACCAAGGTTTAACCTAGCCAAAACACACTAAGATTATATGCAATCACTACCACAATGTTATCTTATAAGCAAACGCAACCATAACCACAACGTATGTTACCAAACACCTCAGTTATGACTCGTACCACCATTATCCACCACTTGCAGCCACTGTCCACCATAGATAGCCACTGACCGCCACCGGCTGCCTCTTGATCGGTTGGAATCCTCGCTGGAATAACCAACGTACCTAAATCTTGAAGATCTCGTCTAGAATCCAACATGCAGCCACAAAAGCGGCCTTAAGTCAACACCACTCGCCCTTACCACGTAAACCATCATTGGTCTTTTCTCCGGCCACTACTGCCACGGCCAGCAGCCACCAAATAGCCGAAACCCTAGCCGCCGCCACCTTTATCAGTCCAGAAATTTCAAACTGCCATGAGTTAGAGAATATAGCTACCACCATTTGAAGGATCTCGTCAAGTGGAAGAAGACCATGTGCGGCACTCGCCACCACTCGCCGGCTCCGGCGGCCGAACCCTCGCTGGAACCCTAGCCTCCGCCTTCTTCTCCCCTCCAAAGCTCCACCATCGTTGCGAATCAGAAGAAGCTAACACCACCATTGGATTCAGGACGTCGAAGTTAGTGGGAGTAGGTCGAGAACTTGCTGGAAACCACCACTCCGCCGTGGAGTCTTCAGCTCCGACGGTTGGGGCTGCTGCAGCCCTTTGGAGCATTTTATTTTTGTTTTCTAGGGTATGCAAATATGAAATGATGGAAAAGTTGTTTAAATACCTAGGTTTTTTGGTGGGTTTTCCTCTGTCCATTCCGTAAACGCGTGTCAACCAGATTTTTTCGGGTCAAATCTCGTTTAGAAGACCTATATAAGATTTATTAAATTACTTCAGCTTAAAATAAAATAAAATAAAAATTGGGTATTTTATTGTCAATTCCCCGAGTTTGACCTAACCTTAGGCCGGTACACGCCTCGGTCGCGTCTCGAAACGCATTTGCTCTGGATAACGTCTCACTTTCAAATTTAGAATATTATAATAGATATAATAATAAGATAATATTTACGATGTTATAGGGCTCGGTTGACGTATCAGTTTCTCCCACGTATCTTAGTTGATTATGTACGTTTGATTTAGAATCTTTTAGCAAGCATTATTTACAATACGAATCTTGATTAACAATGATTTTAGTAGGATATCAAGCCACTATAAGGAAATTCTGATGGAACTTAGACGTTAGTACGCGTTAGTTACCGAGCTTTACACGGTATGGGTTTTCAATCTATTTAGTTGGATCTTACCAGAGTTACTTCGAATCATATATCAATTCATTATTTTATGACTACTTATTTATTTTGATGGTAAATAGGTATTGGACCTTAAATGGGCCAAATTATTAGTTTCTTATCTAAGTTTTCTTTGGTAAGCCCAATCAACCCGGACCTTTAATGGGCCCTAATATGTTTTAAGGTTTCATATTGGGCTGAATTTCTGGGGTGTTACATACGACCAAAAAGAAACGATTTCTTATTATTTTAATCGAAATTGGGCGATTATAGATTTGTGCATTAAAATATTTGTGAAAGCTTAATAGAATAAATGAAAAAGGTACTAGCTATACAAAAACATTATACGATAATAATTATGGCATGGATAGTTTTTGCTAACTGTATGAATCACTTTCACAAATATAATCTCGTTAAAGAACCAAAATTGGGCCATTTTGATTTTCAAGCCTTCTAAGCACCCTCTTAAACTAAACTAATCAAATTCGAAGGTCAATGTAATCTCGTTAAACAACCAAAAAGGGCAAGTAGTATCTACATTCAAATAGAAACCAAAACCGAACATGAAAAATAAACAAATCACCTTTCAAATCGATCCTCTCATGCGTAAAATGCAACCACAACACCCAAAAAACATCTTTGAACACACTTGGCTCACAAATATACTAAATTCTATCCAAATGATGATTCTTCATCCATGAAATCCTTCGCTAAGCTCAATAAGAAGCAAAAATCAAACTATTGTTATGGAATGAAAGTAGTTACATGTCAAACATAAAACTGAATGTGTGATTGATGAAAAATAAATCAAATTATGATAACACGAACAAGGAGATAAGATTTCTTATTATTTCAATCATAATTGGGCGATTATAGCTTTGTGCATCAAAGTACTTGTGAAATCTTAATAGACACATAAAATGCATCCAAATCACTCCACAAACATCTTTGAACACACTTGGCTCACAAATCTACTAAATTCTATCCAAATGGTGACTCTCAAGCCATGAAATCCTTTATTAAAGTCTAGACCATGGATATGATTTGTAAATGATCAATAAAACTACTCTTATAAGTAAATAAGAAGCGAGAAACAAACTATTGTTATGGAATGAAAGTAATTACATGTCAAACATAAAACTTAAGGTGTGATTGATAAAAACTAAGTCAAATCATGGTAACACGACCAAGAAGATATGATTTTTTATTATTTCAATCGAAATTGGGCATTTACAGATTTGTGCATCAAAATATTTGTGAATGCTTAATAGATTAAATGAAAAAGGTACTAGCTATACAAAAACATTATACAATAATAATTATCGCATGGATAGTTTTTGCTAATGGTATGAACCATTTTTACTCTACCATTTCGATTTTCAAACATTCTAAACACCTTCTAAACTAAACTAATCAAATTCAAAGGTAATGAATGATCAATGTAATCACGCTAAACAACCAAAAGGAAAATAGTATCTATATTCAAATAGAAACCAACACCAAACATGAAAATAAAAAATCACCTTTGAAATCGATCCTCTCATGCGTAAAATGCTTCCACAACACACCACAAAACATCTTTAACACTCTTGGCTCACAAATTTACTAAATTCTATCCAAATGATGACTTTTCATCCATGAAATCCTTCATTAAGCTCTAGACCATGGATACAAGTTGTTAATGATCAATAAAACCACTCTTATAACTCAATAAGAAGCAAGAATGAAACTATCGTAATGGAATGAAGTAGTTACAAATCAAACACAGAACTCAATGTGTGATTGATGAAAAATAAGTCAGAATATAATAACACGAGCAAGAAGATAAGATTTCTTATTATTTCAATCATAATTGGGTGATTATAGCTTTGGGCATCAAAGTATTTGTGAAATATTAATAGAACACATAAAAAGGAACTATTTATACAAAAACATTATATAATAATAGTTATCACAGCTATAGTTTATGCTAACCACATCAACTTTTATACTTTACAGTTTTAGGTTTCAAGCCTTCTTAATACCCTACTAAACTAAAATAATCAAATTCAATGTAATGATCAATGTAATCAAACTAAACAACCCCAAAGGGCAATTAGTATCTACATTCAAATAGAAACCAAAACCGAACATGAAAATAAACAAATCACCTTCGAAATTGATCCTCTCGTGCGCAAAATACATCAAGTCGCTCCACAAACTTCTTTGAACATAGTTGGCTCACAAATCTACTAAATTCTATCCAAATGATGACTCTCAATCCATGAAATCGTTCATTTAAGTCTAGACCATGGATACCATTTGTAAATGATCAATAAAACCACTCTTATCACTCAATAAGAAGCAAGAATCAAACTATCGTTATGGAATTAAAGTAATTACATGTCAAACATAAAACTTAAGGTGTGATTGATGAAAACTAAGTCAAATCATGGTAACACGACCAAGAAGATACGATTTATTATTAATTCAATCGGAATTGGGCGACTATAGATTTGTGCATCAAAATATTTGTGAATGCTTAATATAATACATGAAAAAAGAACTAGCTATACAAAAGCATTTTACAATAATAATTATCGCATGGATAGTTTTTGCTAACTATATGAACCATTTTTACTCTAACATTTCGATTTTCAAGCCTTCTAAACACCCTCCCAAACTAAACTAATCAAACTCAAAGGTAATGATCAATGTAATCACACTAAACAACAAAAAGGGCAAATAGTATCTACATTCAAATAGAAACCAACACCGAACAAGAAAATAAACAAATCACCTTTAACATCGATCCTCTCATGCGTAAATGCATCCACAACACTCCACAAAACATGTTTGAACACTCTTTGCGAACAAATATACTAAATTCTATCCAAATGATGACTCTTGATCCATGAAATCCTTCATTAAGCTCTAGACCATGGATACGAGTTGTTAATGATCAATATAACCATTCTTATAACTCAATAAGAAGCAAGAATCAAACTATCATTATGGAATGAAAGTAGTTATATGTCAAACAGAAAACTCAATGTGTGATTGACGAAAAATAAGTCAAATCATGATAACAGGACCAAGAAGATATGTTAGGATCAGTGATCTACGTTTGATTGATTTGAGAGTATAGCAGCGGAGAACAAACAATGGATTAGCCAATTCACAAGAACACAAAAGATATTCAAGGTAAGAACAAACGGTTATAGACAGAAAGAATTCTGCAAAATATATTTCATTCAATATTCGCTTTCGTGGTAACAGAATGTCACACATACAATTAGGTCAACACCTCTTATATAGGAGATGTGACGTTTGCTGATGTCATTTGATAGTGACATCTAACAGAACTTATTCAAACTACTGATAGTTAACACAACTACTGAAGATGTCAAACAACTTACATCTTCTTACAAAAATGCTAAGTGTTAACTATCACTACAACTACTGAAACTACAATGACAGAAGAACATGCTCTTCAGTCGTTTTACAAATACTGAAACAAAAAGAAAACTACTGAAAGGAAACAATCACAACAACTGAAGAATGCTTCTTCAGCTGTTGTAACAAACTCTGAAGGTTTCAGTACTTGTACTTGAACTTCAGATGTTGTCATCAGCTAATGTCTTCAGTCTTTGTACTTCAGCTGTTGATCTTCAGTACTTTGTCCTTCAGCTGTTGATCTTCAGACTTTGGTTTTCAGCTGTTGAAGTCTTCAGTACTTTAGTCTTCAGCTGTTGAAGTCTTCAGTACTTTAGTCTTCAGCTGTTGAAGTCTTCAGTACTTTAGTCTTCAGCTGTTGAAGTCTTCAGTACTTTAGTCTTCAGCTGTTGAAGTCTTCAGTACTTTAGTCTTCAGCTGTTGAAGTCTTCAGTACTTTAGTCTTCAACTGTTGATCTTCAGACTTTGTTCTTCAGCTGTTGATCTTCAGACTTTGTCAAACAGCTGATCAAGTCTTCAGCAGTTGTTGTGATGTCTGTGGGACTTAAGAGGTTTTTCTGATCAGGCTCATTGGTTCTTTTGGTCCAACAAACTCCCCCTAAACCAATGCAGCCAAAACCTCTAAACTTATTGAAGATGTCCCACTTATTATGGCAGAAGGATTGGTCTTTTTGTCTTCTTGATCAACTCAGAAGTGACCCTTTTAAGCACAGGCCTGGGAAGAAGTATCAATGATCTGTTTGGCAAAGTATGAATGGGAACTCTGTCTTGGGGAACTGGACATAGAGTTGTTACCCCATCCATGAGATCTACTTCCCCACTATGAGTCTGTATGACTCTCTTGTGTAGGCCTCAAGGAAGGTAATTTGTTCCTCCATGGTCAGCTCTTCGGCACCTCCTTCAAATAATGATTCAGGCCCATAGTACTCAGATAGGTATTTGACCTATTTCCCATTCTTTAGCTCCACAATTGTTATTATTCTATAAGCAAATTCATCAGGGTGATTACCCTCTAGAAACAACTGGAGCTTATTCTTTCTGACTTCTTCAAGCCTTTTATAAACTAACCCCTTTTTCACCATTTTATTTTCAAGCATCTTCTGTGGGGTTTGGTTAGCTTTATAAGCTTTCTTGAAGTCTTCTAGGATTTCCCAGGGTGATACTACAAAGACTAGGGAGATCACTTCATCTACTATCTTTTTCACCTGGCTAATGTATCTCTGTGGAATGTTTTTCTTGTGAATCCTGTGAGACACCCTGGGATCAGGCCAAATCCTCACTCTCTCCTTTTGATATTGAAATGTATGCTTAAGAGTGTATAATCTGAGAGCATGCTTCTTCATGTTGATGATAGAAGATGTGGCTTCATATGCTTTGTCAACCCTCCTCAACAATTCCTCATCGTGTTGTTTGTGAAGTTCTTCTTCTTCTAGCTTCACTTTCACAATTTGTCTTTGAGTTTCAGGAGTAATTGTTGGAGAGTGACTTGTGGCCTTCGGCAACTGTATAAAAGCTGAGAGTGGCAGCCTATCTTCATCTTCATCATCATCTTCTTCATCATCTTCTAGCCTCAATACCCTTCTCTTCTTCTTCTGGGGTACATCATCGGCTATTGGTTTTGAGGGAAATGGAGTTGGTTTGGTGGGTTGTTGTTTTGGTGGTTTAGGTGTGGGAATGTTGACAGGCTGTTCTAGCATTTTGGAAGTGAGTGTGGCTTTAGATTGCTTGGCTAGTTCAGTCTTGCTCCCAACACCAGCTTCATTCAAAGCTTCAATAACTAATCCTTTAGTGTATACTTCAGACGAACAGATCTTGGTGGTTATTGCCAAGATGCTGTCCCTGGACCAAGCCTTGATTTCGATCATTGATCTTCCAAGATATTTTGCTATAAATCTGATCATGATCTCCAGCCTTTCTCTTTCTAACATATCATAACTTGCCCATCTGTTTTGGATTTCTTCAATCTCTAATCTTCTGATCTCAGAGTCAAGTTTGTCAGTGTCATGGCCTTGCCTAAACAACTGATCAATGATGTTATCCATTGATCTGCTGTGTTCGACATCAGCCTCTTTTACCATCAGCTCCAAGGCAGTCTCCTTCTCATTCTTTCTTTTCTTTGATTTCTCCATGTCAGCTTCCTTCCCCTTCTCTTTTTCAGTCTCCACAGCCAACTCCTTCTCTTTGTCCACTACTGTCACTTCTGTTTCTTTCTCTTTCTCTTTCCTCTCTGCACTCCTCTTTCTTTTTGCTTTCACTGACTGAATCTCCCCCTTTTTGGTTGCATTGGTTGCAAGGGTTTGATTGTCAGAAAGCTTTTTGCCCATAACTTCCTCTATTAAGGGTTGTATTACTGAGGAAAGCCTCTCATCAATGGTTTTGATCACTATATCAGTGATTATAGGTGTGATGAGAGGTAGGGATTTTGAAAGATAGCAGCTATTTGCTCAGGGGGGTTCTGTTCCTGAGAAATAGTGCGAGAAGCAGAGGCAGGTGGCTGAGTATTGGGAGTGGCTCGGTGTTTAGGAGACCTTTAGATGAAGGTGCCATCTGTGGGGTTTGAGAGGCAGATGGTCTTTGATCCGCATAAGTTTTGGCAAGCAGCTCTTTGAGTCTGCTCACCTCCTCTTCCAGGATGGTGTTTTGGGCTAATACATCGTAAAAGAAGCCCAGGTCATCATCAGTGGTTACTGAATCACTTGACCTCTGGATAGAATCAGGATGAACATGCACCGAGTGTAGATCAGTTGTAGCATGTGCCCCTTTGTCTTGGAACTGGGGACTTCCTGCCTCAGGACTATGTCCTTCATCAGCAGTTGCCTCTGGTAAGGTCTTAGTAATAGTACCAACTACATCCTGATCATATGCTGAAGCAGGATAAGTGGCAGCCTCACCAGAAGTTCCGATCTCCTTTTCTACACTAGGAAATGGAACATTGTAACCCATATGCTGTGGGTTATCAGATGCACTTGGATCCTCCCCCTTAATGGTAGAGGTATGCCCAATTGTAATTGGTATCTGGGGAGGGGGTGAGGAGTGCAACTGACTCAGCACTTGTGCAACAATTAATGTAGGACTTTGGGGGGCGGTTGCATGGGGTGATTGGGTAGAAGCAAATTGCACCCGGGGTGAATGGTGCGCTTCAATGGTAACCCGCTCAAGTGAGATAGGTTCCAGCAGTGTGGGTTCCCCAATATTGGTTGCAACAGGATCCTGTTGAGAGGATACCTGTGCGGCTTTGGCAAGGTGAGTCTTTGACACAACTGGGGGGTTAATAACAGTATGTGCTTCCTGTGTTTGTGGTACAGGGGCATCCTTAGGGGACTCATCTCCTTGAGTAGCCGTTTTTGGCTTTTTGGATTTAGGTTTGGTGGGGACTTTGGATCTGGAGGTGGTGGTTGTGGGTTCCAACTGCGTGGTTTTCGCAGTTTGGCAGCCTGTTTCAGTGTGTGGTCAGAGTTGTGCCTGGAGTATACTTCAGGCAATACAGCCGTTGCAGGGACTCCAAGGCCAACAAGTCCCTCAGCTTTCAGCTGATTCTCTATGATGGACATAATGAACCGAGGATATAATATCCATCGATTAGAAAGAGGTTTTGAGGCCATATCCTTAAGTTCAAGAAAAATAATTTCAGAAAAGTTTAAGTCTTGGTGCTCAAGGATAGAGAGTAATACCTGCTGCCACCTGATAGACATTTGATCCCAAGAGGATGTCTTAGGAGCTAAGCAAACATTAACCATGTGAAAGATAAGACGTTCTGCATCATGGAAATGCTTCTTCAGGATGGTAGAGGCACTGAGGTTTCCCTGATATCCATGGTGGGCAAAGGATAAATCAGTTGTGCCCTTTGGATACCCAACAGGGAAAGTGGAATCATCCAAGTTAAGGGTTTGGCGAATGACTTCCGGAGTGATGACCACTTGATGATTGTTGACGAACGACTGGAGAGACTCGGTGTTGTTCTCCCCAGTTAGAAGGGTGACGTTCGTCCAAAACTGGTGTAAGGATTCGACATGAATGGTGGGATTTAAAAGGAAGGCCGTTTGGTAGGGAGATTGGACCATTAGATCAATGGCGTTGTCGAACTTTGTCCAGAAAGGTGATTTTGTGAGGTAGGCAACACAGTTATGGCGTGGTTTGAGCTGCATGGTCGCCATCAATGAGAGAGAAGTTTGGAGATTTGAACGTTAGGTTTGGAGAGGATGAAGCGCTGAAGGATTAGGTATGGGGTATTTATAGGGTAAGGGTTAGAGAACGACTGAAGGGTTGGTTTAGTCATCAGTAGTTGTAAATGACTGATGACATGGTATTACCCTTTCAGAAGTTGAAACAACTGAAGTCTTGGTTTTAGGCATCGGCAGTTATAAAACTACTGAAAACCATGGTTTTGACGGTAGATGTTTGAAAACAACTAAAGACTCGGTTTGGTCTTCAGGTGTTGTAAACAACTGATAACTTGGTATTAGTCATCAGTAGTTGTGAAACTACTGAAGACATGGTTTTGTCATCAGTTGTTGTAACAGCTGATGACTTGGTGTTAGTCATCAGTAGTTATGAAACTACTGAAGACATGGTTTTGTCATCAGTTGTTTAGGATGAAACAACAGTTGTAGAAACAACTGAGGAGAAAGTTCTCATCAGTAGTTTTCGTCAATTCATAGCCTTTCAGCTGTTTCATACTGTCCTCAACACTTACTCATCAGCCTTTTAGCTGTTTTCAGTTGTTTCATAGGACATCAGTACTTATTTCTTTTTACTGACATCAGTAGTTATAACTACATCAGTAGTTGTAACTTTATCAGTTGTTTTAACAAAATCAGTACTATATGTGATATGGTACTAATGATCATCAGTACTTATATACTGAGATCATCAGTAGTTATCACTTATTCTAGCTGCAGCATACCAAGCCGTAACACTAGGTTTTGGAAAGTTGAACTATCCAAAGGCTTAGTAAAATGTCTGCAAGCTCATCAGCACTAGGCACAAACTTAGGATCAATCAGACCTTTTTCAAAACAATCCCTAATAAATGATGTCTGATCTCTATATGTTTGGTCCTAGAGTGCTGGACTGGATTTTTGACAATGCACAGAGCTGAAGCACTATCCATTAATAATAGAGTCTTAGTCTCTGTAATGCCATAATCCAAAAGTTGGTTCTGAAGCTAGAGTACCTGAGAAGTACAACTTGCAGCTGCAATGTACTCTGCTTCAGCAGTGGATGTAGCAACAGATGTTTGTTTCTTACTCTGCCAAGAAATCAAACAGTTGCCTAGGATTGACATCCACCAGAAGTTGACTTTCTAGTTAACTTGCACCCTGCATAGTCACTATCTGAAAAAGCAACTAATTTGCAAGAGTGTCTAGTGGAATACCATAACCTAGAGATTGTGTACCTTGCAAATATCTAAAGATCCTCTTGACTGCAATCAAATGAGACTCTTTAGGAGCAGCCTGAAATCTAGCACAGACACAAGTAGCAAACATGATATCTGGTCTAGAAGCTGTTAAGTACATCAAGGACCCAATCATACATCTGTAAAGTGTTTCATCAACAGCTTTACCTTTCTGGTCCGCATCCAATTGTGTGGTGTTGCACATGGGAGTAGAACAGGGCTTACAATTTTGTAAATCAAACTTATTCAAAAGATCTTTTGTATATTTGGACTGATGAATAAAGGTTCCATCAGCCTTTTGTTTGATCTGCAAACCTAGAAAGAACTGTAATTCGCCCATTGCACTCATTTCAAACCTCTTTTTCATTAATTTGGTAAAATCATCACACAACTGGAGATCAAGGATGCAAAAATAATATCATCAACATAATTTGAACAAGTAGCTTATGCTGATCCACCTTCTTAATAAACAAAGTTTTATCTATGTGAAATTATTCTTGAGAAGAAAAGTGGAAAGTGTCTCATACCAGGCTCTAGGAGCTTGTTTCAACCCATAAGAGCCTTATCAAGTTTATACACCCATTCAGGATGTTTATTGTCCTCAAAACCTGGTGGTTGACACACATAAACTTCTTCTTTTATTTTGCCATATAAAAATGCACTTTTGACATCCATTTGAAAAACTTTGAGACGGTGGAATGCAACATAGGTTAAGAACAATCTAATTGCCTCTAGTCTGGCTACAAGGGCAAAGGTTTCATCATAATCAATACCTTCTTCTTGTGAGAACCCCTGTACAACCAGTCTAGCCTTGTTCTTAACAATAAGCCCATTTTCATCAGTTTTATTCCTAAACACCCATTTAGTGCCTATTGCACACTTACCTGGGGGTAGAGGAACCAGTTCCCACACTTGCTGTTTCTTGAACTGAATTAGCTCAAGCTGCATGGCTTCAACCCATCCATTGTCTCTTAAAGCAATATGATAGTTCTTTGGCTCTAGCTGACTGATGAAGAGAGCATATAAGCAGAAGTTAGACAATTGACTTCTTGTTGAAACTCCAGCATTGATATCACCAATGATTTGAGACATTGGGTGATTCTTCAGCTCTTGATAAACAATGATATCTGTGCAAGTGTTTGTAGAACCTTCAGCAGCAACAAATGTTGATGCAGACTCTTGAAACCAAGAATTGATGGTAACTCAAAAGATGTAGAGGAATCAGAAATCTCATCAGCATTTGTTATGGATGGAACTGCTAAAGCTACAGGAACATCAAGTTTAGCAGACTCAGGCAGTTGGTCACTAAACTTGAATAGGTGAGTATTGATATTATCATCATCATCATCAATACCACCAGGTGGAAGACTTGCTACAGAAGATGATTTATCCATATGGTCTGCAACAACTGGAGGTTGATAAGGAACATATTGCAGTATGTCCAAATCAAACAACTTCACAGGGTTTTGTGGAATTTTGTCCATTGGAGATTCATTAAACTTCACATGCAAAGTCTTTTCAACTATCTTTGTTCTGCAGTTGAAGACTCTGTATGCTTTGCAAGTAGATGAATAACCAACAAAATACCCTGCATCCACCTTAGGATCAAATTTTTGGAGTTGATCCTTTGTGTTAAGAATAAAACAGGGACACCCAAATGCTCTGAAAAATGAAATGAGAGGAGCCAAGTGATGTAGAACTTCATATGGAGTCTTCATCAACCTCTGATTTACTAAGGCTCTATTATGCACATAGCAAGCTGTGTTAACAGCTTCAGCCCAAAAGGTTAGTGGCAAACCAGAGTCAGCCAACATAGACCTTGCAGCTTCAATTAGGGTCCTGTTCTTTCTCTCCACTACTCCATTTTGTTCTGGAGTCCTTGGGATGCTAAACTGCCTTTTGATTCCCTTTGAAAGATAAAATTCATCAAGTGTATGGTTTCTGAATTCACTTCCATTGTCACTACGTATACACTTGACTGGAAGGGAATACTGCTTCTCAACATACAACACAAAGTTGATAATCTTCTGAGCAACCTCATCCTTTGAATACAGAAAGAAAGTCCATACAAATCTGGAGTAATCATCCACAATTACCAGACAGTATTTCTTCTTTGCCATGCTCATCACTCTCACAGGACCAATAGATCCATATGCAGTAATTGCAAGCAGGCAGTGGACTTAGGCTCTTCAATAGGAGGGAATGAGACTTTGTGTTGTTTTCCTTTTAAACAAGCAGTGCAGGTTTCATCACTGTGGAACTCCTTTATTGGTAAGCCTCTCACTAAACTATTGTGGATCAGCTGATTCATGTTTTTGAAATTAACATGACCCAGCCTTCTGTGCCACAGTTTAGATTCCTGAGGAGAGGCTTTGGAAAATAGGCAAGGATGGCCTCTGAGATCTATTTTCTTGGAAAGATCTAAGGCATACACTCTTCCTGTCTTGTTGGCCCTCAGGAGAGTGTGATCATCCAACACCTTATCAATCAAATTCAGAACTTTGGATGACAGAATCCTGCAGTTCTGACCGGTGAAAAGAGCAACATGGCCTTTATCACACATTTGACTGACACTCAAGAGATTGTACTTGAGATTTTCCACATGATTAACATCATCAAACTTTATTTCTCCATTGGAAACAAAGCCTTTTCCAATGATGTAACCCTTAGCATCATTGCCAAAAGAAACAAACCCCTTCTTTTCTTGAGTGTAGTCATGAAGAAGAGAGCTGTTCCCTGTCATATGCATAGATCCCCCACTGTCTACATACCAGATGCTACTTTGGCATGTTGAAGAACCCTGCAATCATAAACAATTAGTTAGTTTTTGAGACCCAAACCTTTTTGGTTTTGGGTCTATTCACATCAACAGATGGTAAACTAATAGACTTGCTATGAATAACAGCCTGAGGGGATGGAGATGGTGAAGAAGAAGAAGATCCTTTGGCATGGATTTCTTCTCTGTGGTTTCAACACAGGAGCATCTAATTGGTTGACTCTCCCCAATAGATGTTGAACCATCATAACAAGTTGTGTCTGATTTTGTGATAAAGCCTTCAGCTCATCAGACACATTAGTGCTTGAGTTGGATGGGTTCCTGTGTTGTACCATCTCTCTTTGAGCAACCTCAGCTGTTGCCTGTTTAACCCCTTTCTTTTTGGATTTCTTTTTGGATTTTGGGGTTACAGGTTTTGATGTTGCTGGTATAAATTTGATTTCAAACTCAGTTTTCATTTTATCTAATTTCTCTTTAATGTTTTCATTATGTTTGAGTTTGGAGCCCTTTTTATACCAGCAATTATCAGTAAGATGATTGAATAAGCCACATATTTCACATGGCTTTTTCTTCATCTTAAGTTGATCATCTGCTGAAGAAGATGAAACTACTGAAGACTTGTTCTTCAGCAGTTTGCTATCAGTACTAGCAGTTTTCTTTGCTTTAGTACCTGCTTTCTTGATATCTTCTTCAGTAGTTTTCCCACCCTTTCTACTTGCAGTTTTCTGTCCTTTAGTACATGTAGTAGTTTGGGCTTGTTCTCCAGGTGTTATGACATTCATTTTAGTACTTTCATTACTTTGTGAAATATCACCTGGAGTGATCAACTTTGTGATCATGTGAGTGTCAGCATTTGAACCATCAACATCAGCTGATAGTTTCTGAGAGGAATTAATGCTGACTTCTACTTCTGATGGTGCTGTATGAGATAGTAGATCACATGATGAAAAGGATTGGTTATTGCTTTCACCATCAGATTCTACCTCTGCTCTGGGAGTAAAGTCTGTAGGAGGAGCAGTGTGATTATAACCAATGCCAAACTTCACATTGGAAGCAGATTGCTTACTAAGAAGCATTTCAAAACCCATGCAAGAATTTACCCATCGATCATACTCTACCTGGGTAGTTGCAAGTGTTTCTTGAGGTCTTTGTACTTCTCTAGAAGTATCTCTTCCCTAGCCTTATCATCAGTGATTTGGCATTTAAGTTTGTAAATCTCATCATTCTTATCATTAATCACAGACTCAAATTCAGCTTTGCTTTTGGAAATTGTTTGTTCTAGCTCAATGTTCTTGTTAATTAAAGCTACATTTGCTTCTCTAATAGATGCAAATGCGGCTATGCATGTTTCAGAACATAGTTTGGCTTTTGCCTCAGAGGATACATGTGATACCTGTGGTGTAGAGGCATTAGAGGATGAAGTATCAGTAGACTCCAAAGCCATAAGAGCTAGATTTCCAAAAGGACTGTCACCACTATGTTGACCAACACCAGAGAACAGTTGTTCATGACCAGACAAATCATCTGGTAAACTGCTCCAGTCAACAACTCCTGAGGTGAAAAAGCTGTGTTGTTGAGGTTGAGTTTGTTGATGAGATTGGGAAGGTTGAGGTTCAGGTAATGCATGTGGTTGTTGTGCAATTGGAGCTTGAACCGGATTTGGCTGAGGTAAGTAATAGCAGGGAAAAGGATATGACATTGGACCCTAGGGGACAAAGTATGCAGGAGATACAGGGTGTGATTGATGACCAGAACCAGCAGGATGTTGCCCTCTGTTTTGTAGACTAGTGCCAGGAGAAGTCACAAAGGGTGCAGAAGAGTTAGATCCAGTTGATCTACATTCTCTTGCAAAGTGTCCAAGCCTTTGGCATTTGTGACACCTCAACTTACTCTTGTCAAAACCAACTTTGGTTTTGCCAGAGAGTCCAAGAAATTTCCTGCCAGTTCTCTTGTAGAAGTTCTGAGATCTGATATTAACTAAGGCCATTTGGCTTAGAATATCCATATCTTCTAAATCATCATCAGCAATTCCCTTCAGATCATCCATGATGAAGCATAGATTGTCACTATTACTGCCAGAATGACTATCAATACCAACAAATGCATGATCAGAACTGTTTGAAGAGAAATCAATATGCTCATCATAATTGCTTTCAGATGCAGCATATTCTGACTCATGACCAACCAAGGCAGTGTTCCCTGGTACAAAGTCATCAGTGAGCTTTCCTGATGATGACAGTTTCCTTTTCTGCTCTATCTCTCTTTCGAATGTAAGCAGTTTCCCATGAAGTTGGGTGAGAGATAGGCTATCCAGATTTGCACTAGAGCATAGGACAATAGTGTATGTGTCCCATCTCTCAGGCAGTGATCTCGGGAATCTGTTATTCATCTGGCTGTTGGTGTATTCCTGTTTCACCATTTTCAGCTCAGAGATCAAACAGGAAAAACGCTCAAACTGTTGAGTCAGTGTCTCACCCTTTCTATGAGAAAATGTCTCATATTGTTGGGCGAGAATTTCTCTGTTGTTTGCTAAGACCTCATCAGTTCCACCGAATTGTTCCTTCAGTGAATTCCAGAGGTCATGAGCAGTTTCATGATGCATAAGCCCTGAATAGATTTCATTAGGCAGTGCCATGGCCAGAATTCCATGGGCTTTAGCATCAATCTCAAACAGTTTCCGATCTTCATGTGAGTATTGTTCCTTCTTCTTCGGAACCATTTGATTGGTTTCTGGATTGTTCACCATAGGCTTATGTGGTCCATGTACCATAGATGTCCAACAACCTGAACTGTTAACAGACAGGTGATGAAGCATCCTTCGTTGCCATATGTTATACTCAGTCCTAACCAGCATCGGAGGCTTGTTGAGGAACCGGTATTGTGAGGGTCATTAGAAGGAGTAGTCATCTCAGATTCAACCAAATTCAATTAAGCTATAACAGATTTAGAACAAAAACACAACAAACCAAATTGAACCAAGAGAGATCTCAAAATTAATAAACGAAAGCGGCAGAAAATCAATAATCTATAACCAATTCTTGCAAATAAGCTAATTCAATCAAACATAGATATCAAATAGCAGTTTCAATGATCAACTGTTAGATCGATCAATGATTAACCTGCTCTGATACCATTTGTTAGGATCAGTGATCTACGTTTGATTGATTTGAGAGTATAGCAGCGGAGAACAAACAATGGATTAGCCAATTCACAAGAACACAAAAGATATTCAAGGTAAGAACAAACGGTTATAGACAGAAAGAATTCTGCAAAATATATTTCATTCAATATTCGCTTTCGTGGTAACAGAATGTCACACATACAATTAGGTCAACACCTCTTATATAGGAGATGTGACGTTTGCTGATGTCATTTGATAGTGACATCTAACAGAACTTATTCAAACTACTGATAGTTAACACAACTACTGAAGATGTCAAACAACTTACATCTTCTTACAAAAATGCTAAGTGTTAACTATCACTACAACTACTGAAACTACAATGACAGAAGAACATGCTCTTCAGTCGTTTTACAAATACTGAAACAAAAAGAAAACTACTGAAAGGAAACAATCACAACAACTGAAGAATGCTTCTTCAGCTGTTGTAACAAACTCTGAAGGTTTCAGTACTTGTACTTGAACTTCAGCTGTTGTCATCAGCTAATGTCTTCAGTCTTTGTATTTCAGCTGTTGATCTTCAATACTTTGTTCTTCAGCTGTTGATCTTAGACTTTGGTCTTCAGCTGTTGAAGTCTTAGTACTTTAGTCTTCAGCTGTTGAAGTCTTCAGTACTTTAGTCTTCAGCTGTGAAGTCTTCAGTACTTTAGTCTTCAGCTGTTGAAGTCTTCAGTACTTTAGTCTTCAGCTGTTGAAGTCTTCAGTACTTTAGTCTTCAGCTGTTGAAGTCTTCAGTACTTTAGTCTTCAACTGTTGAAGTCTTCAGTACTTTAGTCTTCAGCTGTTGATCTTCAGACTTTGTTCTTCAGCTGTTGATCTTCAGACTTTGTCAAACAGCTGATCAAGTCTTCAGCAGTTGTTATGATGTCTGTGGGACTTAAGAGGTTTTTCTGATCAGGCTCATTGGTTCTTTTGGTCCAACAAGATAAGATTTCTTATTATTTCAATCATTATTAGGATTTTGTAGCTTTGTGCATCAAAGTATTTGTGAAACCTTAATAGAATACATAAAAAAGGAACTAGTTATACAATAACAATATACAATAATAGTTATCGCATCTAAGATTTATGCTAACCGTATCAACCTTTTATACTCTACCGTTTTGGTTTTCAAGCCTTCATAATAACCTCCTAAACTAAAATAATCAAATCAATGGTAATGATGAATGTAATCAAACTAAACAACTACAAAGGGCAAATAGTATGTACATTCAAATAGAAATGAAAACCGAACAAGAAAATAAACAAATCATCTTTGAAATCGATCCTCTCAAGCGCAAAATGCATCCAAATCACTCCACAAAGACCTTTGAACACACTTGGCTCACAAATCTACCAAATTATATCCAAATGATGACTCTCAATCCATGAAATCCTTCATTAAAGTATAGTCCATGGATACGATTATAAAAGATCAATAAAACCACTCTTATCACTCAATAAGAAGAAGGCATCAAACTACCGTTATGGAATGAAAGTAATTATATCTCAAACATAAAACTTAATGTGTGATTGATGAAAACTAAGTCAAATAATGGTAACACGACCAAGAAGAAACGATTTCTTATTATTTCAATCGAAATTGGGCAATTATAGATTTGTGCATCAAATATTTGTGAAAGGTTTTAGAATAAATGAAAAAGGTACTAGCTGTACAAATATGTTACACAATAATAATTATCGTGTGAATAGTTTCTGCTAATTGTATGAACCATTCTTACTCTATCTTTTCGATTTTCAAGCCTTCTAAACAACCTCCTAAACTAAACTAATCAAATTCGTAGGTAATGATCAATGTAATCATGCTAAACAACCAAAAAGGGCAGTATCTATATTCAAAGAGAAACCAAAACCGAACATGAAAATAAACAAATCACATTTGAAATCGATCCTCTCATGTGTAAAATGTATCCACAACACTCCATAAAACATCTTTGAACACTCTTTGCTCACAAATCTACTAAATTCTTTCCAATGATGAGTCTTGATCCATGAAATCCTTCATTAAGCTCTAGACCATGGATACGAGTTGTTAATGATCAATAAAACCACTCTTATAACTCAATAAGAAGCAAGAATCAAACTATCATTATGGAATGAAAGTAGTTGCATGTCAAAAATAAAACTCAATGAGTGATTGATGAAAAATAAGTCAAATTATGATAACACAAGCAAGAAGATAAGATATCTTATTATTTCCATCATAATTGGGCGATTATAGCTTTGTGCATCAAAGTATCTGGGAAATCTTAATAGAACACATAAAAAAGGAACTAGTTATACAAGTTCATTATACAATAATAGTAATCGCATCTATAGTTTATGCTAACCGCATCAACATTTTATACTCTACAGTTTTAGGTTTCAAGCCTTATTAATACCCTACTAAACTAAAATAATCAAATTCAATGGTAATGATCAATGTAACTAAACTAAACAACCACAAGGGGAAAATAGTATCTACATTCAAATAGAAACCAAAACCGAACATGAAAATAAACAAATCACCTTCGAAATCGATCCTCTCATGCGCAAAATATATCCAAATCACTCCACAAAACATCTTTGAACACAGTTCATTCACAAATCTACTAAATTCTATCCAAATGATGACTCTCAATCCATGAAATCCTTCTTTAAAGTCTAGACCATGGATACCATTTGTAGATGATCAATAAAATCACTCTTATCAATCAATAAGAAGCAAGAATCAAACTATCATTATGGAATTAAAGTAATTACATGTCAAACATAAAACTTAAGATGTGATTGATGAAAACTGAGTCAAATCATGGTAACACGACCAAGAAGATACGATTTCTTATTATTTCAATCGGCATTGGGCGATTATAGATTTGTGCATCAAATATTTGTGAAAGCTTAATACAATACATGAAAAAGGAACCTGCGATACAAAAACATTTTACAATAATAATTATCGCATGGATAGTTTTTGCTAACTATATGAACCATTTTTACTCTACCATTTCGATTTTCAATCCTTCTAAACACCCTCGTAAACTAAACTAATCAAACTCTAAGGTGATGATCAATGTAATCACACTAAACAACCGAAAGGGCAAATGGTATCTACATTCAAATAGAAACCAAAACCGAACAAGAAAATAAACAAATCACCTTTAACATCAATCCTCTCATGTGTAAAATGCATCCACAACACTCCACAAAACATCTTTGAACACTCTTTGCATACAAATCTACTAAATTCTATCCAAATGATGACTTTGGATCCATGAAATCCTTCATTAAGCTGTAGACCATGGATACGAGTTGTTAATAATCAATAAAACCACTCCTATCACTTAATAAGAAGCAAGAATCAAACTATCGTTATGGAAAGAAAGTAATTACAGGTTAAACATAAACTCAATGTGTGATTGATGAAAATATGTCAAATCATTGTAACACGACCAAGAAGATAAGATTTCTTATTATTTCAATCAAAATTGGGCGATTATAGATTTGTACATCAATGTATTTGTGAAAGCTTATAGAATACATGAAAAAGGAACTAGTTATACAAAAACGTTATACAATAATAGTTATCCTATGGATAGTTTATGCTAACCGTATAAACCTTTTATACTCTACCATTTTGATTTTCAAGCCTTCTAAACACCCTCCTAAACTAAACTAATCAAATTCGATCGTAATGATCATTGTAATCAAACTAAATAACCACGAAGGGCAAATAGTATCTACATTCAAATTGAAACCAAAACCAAACATGAAAATTAACAAATCAACTTTGAAATCGATCCTCTCGTGCGTAAAATGCATCCACAACACTCCACAAATATATTTGAACACTCTTGGCTCATAAATCTATTAAATTCTATCCAAATGATGACTCTGGATCCACAAAATCCTTCATTAAGCTCTAGACCATGGTACAAGTTGTTAATAATCAATAAAACCACTCTTATCACTCAATAAGAAGCAACAATCAAACTATCATTATTGAATGAAAGTAATTACATGTCAAACATAAACTAAATGTGTGAATGCTTAATAGAGTACATGAAAAAGGAACTATTTATACAAAAACGTTACACAATAATAGTTATCGCATCTATAGTTTATGCTAACCGTATCAAAGTTTTATACTCTACCATTTTGGTTTTCAAGCCTTCTTTTTTTGGTAAAGGGTTACCCTGGTGATTCCGTTAATAAAGAGGAAATTAAACGTACAAGTAGTGTAGATAAATTCTACACTATTTCTTATATAGGACATGCCCCCTATATAAGGAAACCCAAAAAAGCCAGCTAACAAATTAACTAGCCCATCAAATAAACAAATAAATAAAACTAACTAAATTAAGACCAATGCACCCCCAAATCAACCTCCATTATGCGAGACTAATTTATAGCTGATTTTCCAATCTGCAAGAATAGCAAGTACTCTTTGTTCTTCGTGAATTTTAGACCCATAAGCTTTAACCTAACAGTTGATAATATGATATCACTCAACACCTTTGGATGCTGAGACTAATTGTTAAAGATTCGATTGTTCCTTTCTTGCCATATGAAGTAAACCGCAGCCGCAATCATTAACTTTCGTTTAATATTAGGAAGCATCTTCGAACCAGCATGTTGTTGTAATCGCTGCTTAACATCAACACAAACAGGAGAGCACATTTCCATGTTAGCTTTATCCTTGATCAACGACCACACCTTAGACAAGTATGAACATTCAATAAATTAATGGTTGTGAGAGTCTATGTTGTGAATGCACAATAAACAACATAGCATATTCATATTCCCTCGACGGGAGGGGCTCCATCTCTTAATCTGGTCTTGAGTGAGTGACTTTTCCTTCAAGACCAACCAATGGAGAAAAGCATGTCAAGGAATACATTAGGGATACCATATACACTTATGCCAATCAAACTCTTCCTCCCTGTACCGGATAGAATCCCACACCATAGATGTACAGTAATTCTGCTTCTTATTATTATACCACCAAACCCATATATCCTTCACTCCATGCAAGAAAATGGGACATTGTATCTGCAATAAGACCGGGTAAACGTCATGCCAAGCAACCGACCACCGCCACCTCCCTTCAAAACAGATATATGCTACAGTTGAATCAGTAGTAAATCCAGTAGAATAAATCTCATGATGGGAGATTATAGAATATAGAGGCCCCAAGTTAGTCCATGAATCATACCATCTAGAGGTGGTGCACCCATCCCCAATAGATTTGCGCAAGAAGGGCCTGACCTTTGGACGTAAGCCCAATACTTTACGCCACACCCAAGAGCAAGATGAGGGAACTCTAACAACCCAGAAATTCTTCTGAGAGAGCCTGTAATGATAGATCCAGTCCACCCATAAAGATTCTCTTTTCCAAAGGATGCTCCAAATATGAAAAGTCATGAGAGCAATGTTTATCTCCTTTATCCTTTGTATTCCCAAGCCACCTTCATTCTTTGGCAAAGATATTGTTTTCCACGAAACCTTGGCTTTACCATACTGCATAGGACCTTGACACTACAAAAAACCTTATTAATAATATGCATAGGAAGGATGAAAACTGAAGACCAATAAACATGCATGGATGATAAAACAGAAATAATAAGCTGACATCACCCCGCAAAAGATAGGTTTTTGTTCTTCCAGTAAAAAATTTTCGATTCCATCCTTTCAACTAGAACATTACAATTTTGAGACCGCAGACCCGACGAAATCAATGGAACACCCAAGTATCTAACAGAGAGCCTTCTCCAAAAGGCATGAGGCCAATAATCTCCTGTTTAGTCTGATGAGGCACATTACAAAAGAAAACCATGCTCTACTGAATGTTAGGTACTAAACAAGACATCTCTTCAAACACCTTTAAACCCTTCATAATAAGTTAACTGAATGTTTTTCCCTTCTTGAGAACATAAATAAATCATGGGCAAAACATAAATTTATTAGTTTTTGTTTTTCACATAGGTGATGAAACCTGAACCTAGTATGAATCCTGGTATGATGATCCAGCAACAACGTGAGAACCTCCATTACAAGAGTGAACAAATACGGGAGAGGGGATCACCTTGCCTAAGACCTCTTTTACCTTTAAAATAACAATGAAGTTGACCATTAATAGATATGGAGAAAGATGGAGAAGTAACACAAATCATAATACAGTTCACCATTTTTCTAGGAAAACCGAAGCCGTATAGTCCGAGGGAACTCTAACAACCCAGAAATTCTAAAAATGATTGTGGAGTCTAGGAGAAAGATGGAGAAAGATGAAACATCCTTTAAAAATGTCCAGTTAACAGTATCATAGGCCTTCTGAATATCAATCTTGAATGCACATCTAGGAGGACCTGAACTAATCAAATTCAATGGTAATGATCAATGTAACCAAGCTAAACGGTAAACACAAAGGGAAAAAAGTATCTACATTCAAATAGAAACCAAAACCAAACATGAAAATAAACAAATACCTTTGTAATAGATCCTCTCATGCGCAAAATGCATCCAAATCACTCCACAAACATTTTTGAACACTCTTGGGTCACAAATCTAATAAATTCTATCCAAATGATGACTCTTGATCCCTAAAATCCTTCATTAAGCTCTAGACCTTGGATATGATTTGTAAATGATCAATAAAACTACTCTTATCACTCAACAAGAAGCAAGAATCAAACTATCATATGGAATGAAAGTATTTACATGTCAAACATAAAACTCAATGTGTGATTGATGAAAAATAAGTCAAATCATGTTAACACGACTAAGAAGATACGATTTCTTATTATTTCAATCGAAATTGGGCGCTTATAGTTTGTGCATTGAAGTATTTATGAAAGTAATAGAATACATGAAAAAGGAACAAGTTATACAAAAATGTTATATAATAATAGTTATCACATGGATAGTTTTTGCTCACCGTATCAACGTTTTATCCTCTACCATTTTGATTTTAAAGCCTTCTAAACACCCTCTTAAACTAAACAAATCAAATTTGATGGTAATGGTCAATGAATCAAACTAAACACCCACAAAGGGCAAATAGTATCTACATTCAAATAGAAACCAAAACCAAACATCAAAATAAACAAATCACCTTTGAAATCGATCCTCTCGTGCGGAAAATAATCCACAACTCTCCAAAAACATCTTTGAACACTCTTGGCTCACAAATAATCTAAATTCTATCCAAATGATGACTCTTGATCCATGAACTCCTTCATTAAGCTCTAGATCATGGATCGATTTGTAAATGATCAATAAAACCACTCTTATCACTCAATAAGAAGTAAGAATCAAACTATCGGTATGGAATGAAAGTATTACAGGTCAAACATAAAACTCAATGTGTGATTGATGAAAAATAAGTCAAATCATCGTAACACGACAAAAAGATAAGATTTCTTATTTTTCAATCGAAATCGGGTGATTAGATATTTGTGTCTCAAAGTATTTGTGAAAGCTTAATTGAATACATGAAAAAGGAACTAGTTATACAAAAACGTTATACAATAACTGTTATCGCATGGATAGTTTTTGCTAACCGTATCCACCTTTTATACTCTACCATTTAGATTTTCAAGCCTTCTAAACAACCTCCTAAACTAAACTAATCAAATTCAATCGTAATGATCATTGTAATCAAACTAAACAACCACGAAGGGCAAATAGTATCTACATTCAAATAGTAACCAAAAGCAAACATGAAAATTAACAAATCAACTTTGAAATCGATCTTCTCATGCGTAAAATGCATCCATAACACTCCACAAACATCTTTGAACATTCTTGGCTCACAAAACTATTAAATTCTATCCAAATGATAACTCTGGATCCATGAAATCGTTCATTAAGCTCTAGACCATGCATACGAGTTGTTAATAGTCAATAAAACCACTCTTATCACTCAATGAGAAGCAAGAATCAAACCATCATTATGGAATGAAAGTAATTACATATCAAACATAAATTCAGTGTGTGATTGATGGAGATATGTCAAATCATGGTAACACGACCAAGAAGATAAGATTTGTTATTATTTCAATCAAGATTGGGCGATTATAGATTTATACATCAACATATTTGTGAAAGCTTAATAGAATTCATGAAAAAGGAACTATTTATACAAGAACATTACACAATAATAGTTATCGCATCTATAGTTTATGCTAACAGTATCAACCTTTTGTACTATACCATTTTGATTTTCAAGCCTTCTAAACACCCTCCTAAACTAAGCTAACAAAATTTGATGGTAATGATCAATTAAATCAAACAAAACAACCACAAAGGGCAAATAGTCTCTACACTCAAATAGAAACTAAATCCGAACATGAAAATAAACAAATCACCATTGAAATCAATCTTCTTGTCCGCAAACTACATGCACAACACCCCACAAACATCTTTGAACACTCTTGCCTCACAAATCTACTAAATCTATCCAAATGATGACTCTTGATCCATGAAATCCTTCATTAAGCTCTAGACCATGGATACAAGTTGTTAATAATCAATAAAACCACCCTTATCACTCAATAAGAAGCAGGAATCAAACTATCGTTATTGAATGAAAGTAATTACATGTCAAACATAAACTCAATATATGATTGATGAAAATATGTCAAATCATTGTAAGACAACCAAGAAGATAAGATTTCTTATTATTTCAATCAAAATTGGGCGATTATAGATTTGTACATCAATGTATTTGTGAAAGCTTATAGAATACATGAAAAAGGAACTAGTTATACAAAAACGTTATACAATAATAGTTATCCTATGGATAGTTTATGCTAACCGTATAAACCTTTTATACTCTACCATTTTGATTTTCAAGCCTTCTAAACACCCTCCTAAACTAAACTAATCAAATTCGAAGGGCAAAAAGTATCTACATTCAAATAGAAACCAAAACCGAACATGAAAATATACTAATAACCTTTGTAATAGATCCTCTTGTGCGCAAAATGCATCCAAATCACTCCACAAACATTTTTGAACACACTTGGGTCACAAATCTACTAAATTCTATCCAAATGCTGACTTTCGATCCCTGAAATCCTTCATTAAGCTCTAGACCTTGGATACGATTTGTAAATGATCAATAAAACTACTCTTATCACTCAACAAGAAGCAAGAGTCAAACTATCATTATGGAATGAAAGTAATTACATGTCAAACATAAAACTCAATGTGTGATTGATGAAAAATAAGTCAAATCATGTTAACACGACTAAGAAGATACGATTTCATAATATTTCAATCGAAATTGGGCGCTTATAAATTTTTGCATTGAAGTATTTGTGAAAGTAATAGAATACATGAACAAGGAGCTAGTTATATAAAAACGTTATATAATAATAGTTATCACATGGATAATTTTTGCTAACCGTATCAACGTTTTATACTCTACCATTTTGATTTTAAAGCCTTCTAAACACCCTCTTAAACTAAACTAATCAAATTCGATGGTAATGATCAATGTAATCTAACTTTACAACCACTAAGGGCAAATAGTATCTACATTCAAATAGAAACCAAAACCAAACATCAAAATAAACAAATCACCTTTGAAATCGATCCTCTCGTGCGCAAAATACATACACAACTCCCCAAAAACATCTTTGAACACTCTAGGCTCACAAATATACTAAATTCTATCCAAATGATGACTCTTGATCCATGAAATCCTCATTAATCTAGATCATGGATACGATTTGTAAATGATCAATAAAACCACTCTTATCACTCAAGAAGAAGTAAGAATCAAACTATCATTATGGAATGAAAGTAATTCCATGTCAAACATAAAACTTAATGTGTGATTGATGAAAAATAAATCAAATCATGGCTAGAAGACAAAAAAATTAAAATTTCTTATTGTTTCAATCAAAATCAGGCGATTAAACATTTGTGCATCAAAGTATCTGGGAAAGCCTAATAGAATACATGAAAAAGGAACTAGTTATACAAAAACGTTATGCAATAACAGTTATCGCATGGATAGTTTTTGCTAACCATATCAACCTTTTATACTCTACCATTTTGATTTTCAAGCCTTCTAAACACCCTCCTAAACTAAACTAATCAATTCGATCGTAATGATCATTGTAATCAAACTAAACAACCACAATGGGCAAATAGTATCTACATTCAAATAGAAACCAAAACCAAACATGAAAATAAACAAATCAACTTTGAAATCGATCCTCTCGTGCGTAAAATGCATCCACAACACTCCACAAACATCTTTGAATACTCTTGGCTCACAAATCTATTAAGTTCTATCTAAATGACGACTCTAGATCAATGGAATTCTTCATTAAGCTCTTGACCATGGATAAGAGTTGTTAATGATCAATAAAACTACTCTTATCACTAAATAAAAAGCAAGAATCAAACTATTTCTATAGAATGAAAGAAACTACATTGCAAACATAAACTCAATGTGTGATTGATGAAAATATGTCAAATCATGGTAACACGACCAAGAAGATAAGATTTCTTATTATTTCAATCAAAATTGGGAGATTATAGATTTATGCATCAATGTATTTATGAAAGCTTAATAGAATACATGAAAAAGGAACTAGTTATACAAAAACGTTATACAATAACAGTTATCGCATGGATAGTTTTTGCTAACCGTATCAACCTTTTTATACTCTATCATTTTGATTTTCAATCCTTCTAAACACCCTCCGAAACTAAACTAATAAAATTTGATGGTAATGATCAATTTAATCAAACTAAACAACCACAAAGGGCGAATAGTCTCTACACTCAAATAGAAACCAAAACCGAACATGAAAATAAACAAATCAGCTTTGTAATCGATCCTT
This sequence comes from Flaveria trinervia, assembly GCA_025506515.1. NCBI lineage: Eukaryota > Viridiplantae > Streptophyta > Magnoliopsida > Asterales > Asteraceae > Flaveria > Flaveria trinervia. The sequence goes on from CM046446.1 coordinate 47,240,229, forward strand.
TTGTCTGCAAAATACATGCACAACACCCGACAAACATCTTTGAACACTCTTGGCCACAAATCTCCTAAATTCTATCCAAATGATGACTCTCGATCCATGATATCCTTCATTAAGCTCTTGACCATGGATACGAGTTGTTAATAATCAATAAAACCACTCTTATCACTCATTAAGAAGCAAGAATCAAACTATCATTATGGAAAGAAAGTAATTACATGTCAAACATAAACTCAATGTGTGATTGATGAAAATGTGTCAAATCATGGTAACACGACCAAGAAGATAAGATTTCTTATTATTTCAATCAAAATAGGGCGATTATAGATTTATGCATCAATGTATTTGTGAAAGCTTAATAGAATACACAAAAAAGGAAGTATTTATACAAAAACGCTACACAATAATAGTTATCGCATCTATAGTTTATGCTAACTGTATTAACCTTTTATACTCCATCATATTGATTTTCAAGCCTTCTAAACACTCTTCTAAACTAAACTAATAAAATTTGATGGTAATGATCAATTTAATCAAACTAAACAACCATAAAGGGCAAATAGTGTCTGCACTCAAATGGAAACCAAAACTGAACATGAAAATAAACCTATCAGCTTTGAAATTGATCCTTTTGTCCGCAAAATACATGCACAACATCCAACAAACATCTTTGAACACTCTTGGCTCACAAATCTACTAAATTCTATCCAAATAGTGACTCTTGATCCATGAAATCCTTCATTAAGATCTAGACCATGGATACGAGTTGTTGATAATCAATAAAACCACTCTTATCACTCAATAAGAAGTAAGAATCAAACTATCTTTATTGAATGAAAGTAATTACATGTCAAACATAAACTCAATGTGTGATTGATGAAAATATGTCAAATCATGGTAACACGACCAAGATGATAAGATTTCTTATTATTTCAATCAAAACTGGGCAATTATAGATTTATGCATCAATGTATTTTGTGAAACCTTAATACAATACATGAAAAGCAACTATTTATACAAAAACATTACACAATAATAGTTATCGCATCTATACTTTATCCTAACCGTATCAACCTTTTATACTCTATCATTTTGATTTTCAAGTCTTCTAAACACCCTCCTAAACTAAACTAATAAAATTTGATGGTAATGAACAATTTAATCAAACTAAACAACCACAAAGGCCAAATAGTCTCTGCACTCAGATAGAAACCAAAACCGAAAATGAAAATAAACAGATCAGCTTTGAAATCGATCCTCTTATCCGCAAAGTACGTGCACAACACCCCACAAACATCTTTGAACACTCTTGGCTCACAAATCTACTAAATTTTATCCAAATGATGACTCTAGATCCATGAAGTCCTTCATTAAGCTCTAGACCATGGATACGGTTTGTAAATAATCAATAAAACCACTCTTATCAATCAACAAGAAGCAAGAACTAAACTATCATTATGAATGAAAGTAATTCCATGTCAAACATAAAACTTAATGTGTGATTGATGAAAAATAAATCAAATCATGGCTAGAAGACAAAAAAATTAAAATTTCTTATTGTTTCAATCAAAATCAGGCGATTAAACATTTGTGCATCAAAGTATCTGGGAAAGCCTAATAGAATACATGAAAAAGGAACTAGTTATACAAAAACGTTATGCAATAACAGTTATCGCATGGATAGTTTTTGCTAACCATATCAACCTTTTATACTCTACCATTTTGATTTTCAAGCCTTCTAACACCCTCCTAAACTAAACTAATCAAATTCGATCGTAATGATCATTGTAATCAAACTAAACAACCACAATGGGCAAATAGTATCTACATTCAAATAGAACCAAAACCAAACATGAAAATAAACAAATCAACTTTGAAATCGATCCTCTCGTGCGTAAAATGCATCCACAACACTCCACAAACATCTTTGAATACTCTTGGCTCACAAATCTATTAAGTTCTATCTAAATGACGACTCTAGATCAATGGAATTCTTCATTAAGCTCTTGACCATGGATAAGAGTTGTTAATGATCAATAAAACTACTCTTATCACTAAATAAAAAGCAAGAATCAAACTATTTCTATAGAATGAAAGAAACTACATTGCAAACATAAACTCAATGTGTGATTGATGAAAATATGTCAAATCATGGTAACACGACCAAGAAGATAAGATTTCTTATTATTTCAATCAAAATTGGGAGATTATAGATTTATGCATCAATGTATTTATGAAAGCTTAATAGAATACATGAAAAAGGAACTAGTTATACAAAAACGTTATACAATAACAGTTATCGCATGGATAGTTTTTGCTAACCGTATCAACCTTTTATACTCTATCATTTTGATTTTCAATCCTTCTAAACACCCTCCGAAACTAAACTAATAAAATTTGATGGTAATGATCAATTTAATCAAACTAAACAACCACAAAGGGCGAATAGTCTCTACACTCAAATAGAAACCAAAACCGAACATGAAAATAAACAAATCAGCTTTGTAATCGATCCTTTTGTCTGCAAAATACATGCACAACACCCGACAACATCTTTGAACACTCTTGGCCACAAATCTCCTAAATTCTATCCAAATGATGACTCTCGATCCATGATATCCTTCATTAAGCTCTTGACCATGGATACGAGTTGTTAATAATCAATAAAACCACTCTTATCACTCATTAAGAAGCAAGAATCAAACTATCATTATGGAAAGAAAGTAATTACATGTCAAACATAAACTCAATGTGTGATTGATGAAAATGTGTCAAATCATGGTAACACGACCAAGAAGATAAGATTTCTTATTATTTCAATCAAAATAGGGCGATTATAGATTTATGCATCAATGTATTTGTGAAAGCTTAATAGAATACACAAAAAAGGAAGTATTTATACAAAAACGCTACACAATAATAGTTATCGCATCTATAGTTTATGCTAACTGTATTAACCTTTTATACTCCATCATATTGATTTTCAAGCCTTCTAAACACTCTTCTAAACTAACTAATAAAATTTGATGGTAATGATCAATTTAATCAAACTAAACAACCATAAAGGGCAAATAGTGTCTGCACTCAAATGGAAACCAAAACTGAACATGAAAATAAACCTATCAGCTTTGAAATTGATCCTTTTGTCCGCAAAATACATGCACAACATCCAACAAACATCTTTGAACACTCTTGGCTCACAAATCTACTAAATTCTATCCAAATAGTGACTCTTGATCCATGAAATCCTTCATTAAGATCTAGACCATGGATACGAGTTGTTGATAATCAATAAAACCACTCTTATCACTCAATAAGAAGTAAGAATCAAACTATCTTTATTGAATGAAAGTAATTACATGTCAAACATAACTCAATGTGTGATTGATGAAAATATGTCAAATCATGGTAACACGACCAAGATGATAAGATTTCTTATTATTTCAATCAAAACTGGGCAATTATAGATTTATGCATCAATGTATTTTGTGAAACCTTAATACAATACATGAAAAGCAACTATTTATACAAAAACATTACACAATAATAGTTATCGCATCTATACTTTATCCTAACCGTATCAACCTTTTATACTCTATCATTTTGATTTTCAAGTCTTCTAAACACCCTCCTAAACTAAACTAATAAAATTTGATGGTAATGAACAATTTAATCAAACTAAACAACCACAAAGGCCAAATAGTCTCTGCACTCAGATAGAAACCAAAACCGAAAATGAAAATAAACAGATCAGCTTTGAAATCGATCCTCTTATCCGCAAAGTACGTGCACAACACCCCACAAACATCTTTGAACACTCTAGGCTCACAAATATACTAAATTCTATCCAAATGATGACTCTAGATCCATGAAGTCCTTCATTAAGCTCTAGACCATGGATACGGTTTGTAAATAATCAATAAAACCACTCTTATCAATCAACAAGAAGCAAGAACTAAACTATCATTATGGAATGAAAGTAATTACAAGTCATGGTAAGACGACCAAGAAGATATGATTTCTTATTATTTCAATCGAAATTGGGCAATTATAGTTTTGTGCATCAATGTATTTATGAATGCTTAATAGAATACATGAAAAAGAAACTAGTTATACAAAACCATTATACACTAATAGTTATCGTATGGATAGTTTTTACTAGCTGTATGATCCATTTTTACTTTACCGTTTTGATTTTCAAGCCTTCTAAACACCCTACTAAACTTAACTAATCAAATTCGATGGTATTGATCAATGTAATAAAACTAAACAAGCACAAATGGAAAATAGTATCTACATTCAAATAGAAACCAAAACCTAACATGAAAATAAACAAATCACCATTGAAATCGATTCTCTCATTCGCAAAATGCATGCACAACACTCCACGAACATCTTGGAACATTCTTGTGACAACCCGAGTTTTCAGGTTAACACCGATCTCATTATTTAACCTCCCTCCGTTATTTTATTACTAATCAATCATATTATTATTTAAGGATAATGATTATTAATATTAATACTATTATTATTATTAATATTATTATTATTATAATTAATAAGTAGAGGGTTTAAATTGTAATTTAACTAAACTTGAGGGAATAATTAACTCAAAGTTTAGGGACTAAACTGTAAATATTAAAATTTATATATACAAAACGCGTGCATCATTCGCAAACCCTCCCCCACCCTTCGAACTTTCTGCCGTCACGTTCACCGCCCTCGCACCACCGAATCAACCCGTTTTGTCGCCGTTAGCCGTCGTTTTGCCACCGCCTTCTCGCTGTTTACTCAATTCGTAAGTAACCTATCATCGTAAACTTCGTTTCGTTTCGTTTCGCCTTGTTTTGTTTTATTTTCGTCTTTGGTTCGGTTGAATCGGGTTCCTTCGTGGTTTCGTACGCGACTGTTGCGTGCATATATATGGGTATGTATGCATAAGTGTATGTATATGCTTGCATATATGCGTATGTATGTATGTAACCGTGTATATATATGTTTATATATGCGTGTATGTGTGTTTTGCAGCGTGAATATATATATATATATATATATTATATGTATGCATGTGCAACCCGTGAATGCATATACATGTATGTGTGTGCAGCCGTGTATATAGATATATGCGTATGTGAGTATCCCAATTGCATATGTACATATAGGTAGGCGATTATGTGTGTGTGTATATGTGATTTCAGCATGTATACATGTATATATATGGCTGCGTATGTATATGTACGTGATTATGTGTGTGTAATCAGAATGTGTATGTTTCATGTATGCATGTGCATGTAGTGTATGTATGTATGCTCTTTGATATGGAGGTGGGCGTATGGGAGGTGATGCGCCCATGCGTGTGTGGTTGTGTATGTTTTTTGTGCCTTAGGCACATGTGTGGTGTTTCTTGGAGCGCATGAGTGTGTGGTTTATTTTGTGCATACGTATGACTATATATAATGTGTGATTTATGTTGTCCATTCATTTTATATATATATATATATATATATATATGTGTGTGTGTGTGTGTGTGTGTGGTGTGTGTGTATATATATAAAACTGTTAGATTTGGAAAAGTTTACAATTGTAAAAATTAACAAATAATATATTATGTGACGTAACACCTTTATAAAAAGTCTCGTAATATATATTTTTCATAAAAATACATGTGTCTTGCGAATATGACGTTTTTGTGGTGTTAATGCATTTGAGTGTGTTTGTGCATGAATGAAAATCATCGACAACCGACATCGAACCGAACCGTGATCGCGAAACCGTACGACTTTTACACTCGTAAATAATAACTTACATTAATTATATTTATGATTAATGAAACACAGGTTAACAGAACCCTAATCGTTGTCCGAACATTATTTCTTTGCTGTGCAATCAAGGTGAGTCTTCACGGCCCCTATTTTATTTTCTTTCCTTTTTGGGGGAGAAAACATGCAAACATATTTTATAAATGGTTTTAGTATTATTGATATCGCTTGTTACGTTAGTGCAAACATTATGAAAAGTCCTTACACTCTCGAACCGTTAGTAATGTGTAGCGAGGTAATTCTGAGTAGTACTACTGGGTTTGACAAACCCCGCCCGGGCTAGTCGTGCTAGCTTGATTGGAGGTCAAACGGGTGCTTTATTGACCTAACAGTTGTCACTGTCTGGTGAGACGTGACGGGAAGGCAAAGAACAAACATCCAAACAGTCAGCCTCGGTTCGAAACGCTAAGTAACTTGACTATAGGCTAGTTACCTATCGATATGCTTTAATGACTATACCATTCGAACTGTGCAAACATTATTTTTTTTTTCTGTGATAAAACCTGTGAACTCACCAACTTTATGTTGACACACTTTAGCATGTTTTCTCAGGTAACTGGAACGCTTAGGCGTGATGCACGTTAAGGACCGCACTCAGGACATGCATGCATTCAGACACATTTATTTTACATTGGACATTTGTTTGGCTTAGCATTTTTAGACTTGCAGTATTGTTTACATTTCAGTTTTACGCTTCCGCACTGATATTCATTTCATTTATGTTCAAGTCAAACGTTTATTTTAAACTCATATAGTGTCGTTTGATATGACCGTGTCTGAGATCCTGGGATGTCACACGCCTAACGGTAAAACCCCGTTGGTGGAAATTGAGGGTGTGACAGATTGGTATCAGAGCCACTGGTTATAGAGAACTAGGATTGCATTCGCATCTAGACTATAGCCGTAGACACAACACTAGTATTGCACAGACACTCTTACATGATTATAACTGTTGAACGAACATTCTCCCGACGTGCTAACATTTACATTGCTGAACGAACATAACATCAGACAACTATTGTACGAACATTTCCCCGGTACGCTAACATTATACTACCGAACAAACATAACATCATTTGCGCTGCCTATGACACTTGTATCATCCTCGACTAACAGAGGGGCGGAGAGTCCCGCTCGCTCACTTCTAACATCTACATCTGTTTCTTCACTCTCGTTGTTGAAGCAACGACGACTTGGATCTAACATTATCACTTTGGAACACGAAACACTTTTCTAACACACGACAAACCTAACGACGACGAACAATGAGAACAAACGCATGGTATTTCTCAAACTCTATGGTACTTGCTTCTAATCCAACATGCCCTATCATTTTCACTCGTCTGAACAGTAAACGTGGGACAACCAAGGGATTTAAAGTCTATCAGAGGATCAGACCTGGGCATGTAGATGCGTAGAGCTTCTAAGGGAAAAACCCAGAACGTTTTGATTTCCTGTTGTTATCTTAACCGAATCTTTTGTACAACCTTAGTTATTTGACCCTTAGCATAATAAACATATCTTTGATACCTCTATCATTGATAACACTCGGTACATGACAAGTCATGTTATCTCGAATGGGAGGAACCATGGGTGACCATGCAAAGCAAATTAGAATCACGGGTGCACACGTAATTGTAATTTGTCGTGCATGAGAATTCTGGCAACTCTATTTGGTGATAACGATCATAATCAGTACAAATTTTCATTTCCATACTTGGAGACATGAGGTCTCGGTTCTCATGAAGTCTTACTATCGACATGCAAACAAATTCCCCATTCCTGCTAGTATGAAACATTTATTTCTATCAAAGATTATTATTCGACTAGTAACAGTTGTGTATTGTGAATTGAAGAATCATGTCTGGAAGAAGACCAGGACGCCCAAGTGGGCGAGGAAACATCAACATGACTCAAGCTGAATTGGATGCCATTATCAATGAGCGTGTAGCTGACGCGCTTGCAGCTTATGAGCAGGCCCGCAATCAGAACCAGAACAACCAAAATCTGAATCAAGGAGGTAATTAGAATCAACAGACACGTTAGTCTTCCCTACGATAACATATATTGATTCTTAAACAATTATATATCCTTTTGATTCAGGTCCAACTATATGTACCTTCAAGATGTTTATGGACTGTAAGCCTCACTCTTTCGATGGTTATGAGGGAGCTGTCACATTTCTTCGCTGGCTGGAGAAACTTGAGTCAGTATTCGCCATGTGCAACTGTCCTGTCGGGAGTCGCGTCAAGTACGCCTCCGGCACACTGGAAGGACCCGCTCTGACATGGTGGAACTCACAGGTTCAGACCTTAGGACTTGATGCTGCTAATGGTCTGCCATGGGATGATTTCAAGAAATTGATGAAGGACGAGTACTGCCCGAGGAACGAAGTCCAGAAACTGGAGACGGAATTCTGGAACCTCAAGATGGTTGGTTCCAACATTGAGGAATATACGACTCGTTCGCACGAGTTGGCTGCTTTATGTCCTCAGATCGTAGACCCGGATTACAAAAGGATTGAGAGGTACATTGATGGGTTAGCTCCTCAGATTCAAGCTAGTGTCATCGCTGTGGAACCTGAGACTATTCAGCATGCCATCCGACTAGCTCACAGACTCACCGATCAGGCAGTGGCACAGGGTACTTTGCCTAAACGCGGTGCTGCCTCTGGGTCATCTGAAAACAAGAGGAAATGGGATGGTAACAATAACAAGTCTTCAAACTCCAACAACACTCAGCAGCAACAAATCAGAAAGTTTGATTCATCCAGAAGCTTCAATAACAACAATCAGCACAACAACAACAACAATGGTCAGGGATCGAGTGGTTATGTGGGCAAGTATCCAAAATGTAACAAGTGAAACTTTCATCATCATGGCTAGTGTGATCAATTCCGTTGTCTAAGGTGTGGAAAGATGGGGCTAAAGACTATAAGGGCGAACTCATGGCCAAGCAACAACCTCAGCAACAACGACAGGGTGAAGTGACTAGAGGTTGTTTTGAGTGTGGTAAGGAGGGCCATTACGGAAGGATTGCCCACAACTGAAGAATGGGAACAGGGGCAATAATGGAAATGGCGCCAGAGGTCGAGCTTTCGTGATTGGTTCTGGCGAGGCAAGGAATGATCAAAACGTGGTCACCGGTACGTTTCCTCTGAACGATTGCTTTGCTTCCGTACTATTTGATACCGGTGCTGATAAGAGCTTTATATCTACTAAGTTTAGCAAGCTTTTAGATGTAACTTTGACTGAAATGAAGCCTAGTTATACGGTAGAGCTAGCTGACGGTAAAATGATCGAGACAACTCACATTCTTAGAGGATGTAAATTAGAGCTATCAGGGCACAAATTTGAGATAGACCTTATGCCGGTTACACTTGGTAGCTTTGACATAGTCGTTGGCATGGATTGGTTATCGAAACACCAAGCTGAAATTTTCTGTCGCGAGAAGATCGTTCGTGTGCCCCTCCCTAGTGGTGAAGTCTTATCTGTTCAGGGTGATAAAAGTGGTGTCGTTTCTGGCATCATTTCGTATATGAAAGCCCAGAAGTGCTTACGTAAGGGCCATACCGCTATCCTAGCTATGATCACCGAGAAGACCACCGAAGAAAAGAAGATTGAAGATATCCCTATCGTTCGTGACTATCCTGAAGTGTTCCCTGAAGACCTACCTGGTCTTCCACCACATCGTCAAGTCGAGTTCCAGATTGATTTAACGCCCGGAGCTGCACCGATAGCTAGAGCACCATACCGACTAGCACCGAAGGAACTGTAAGAACTGTCTACTCAACTGCAAGAACTCTTGGATAAAGGATTCATCAGGCCTAGCTCATCACCGTGGGGAGCCCCAGTCCTATTTGTCAAGAAAAAGGATGGAACTTTTCGCATGTGTATCGACTATCGCGAGCTGAACAAAGTGACGGTTAAGAACCGTTATCCTCTACCTCGCATTGACGACCTGTTCGACCAACTTCAAGGGTCTAGTTTTTATTCAAAGATAGATTTGAGATCGGGATATCATCAACTGAGAGTCCGAGAGGAGGACATATCAAAGACAGCATTCAGAACACGATACGGTCACTATGAGTTTCTGGTGATGTCATTTGGTTTGACCAACGCACCAGCGGTTTTCATGGATCTCATGAACCGAGTGTGCAAACCCTACTTAGACAAGTTTGTTATCGTCTTCATCGATGACATTCTGATCTACTCAAGGAACAAGGAGGAACATGAGGAACACCTTCGGCTGATCTTGCAACTACTAAAACAAGAACAACTATATGCCAAATTCTCCAAGTGCGACTTCTGGATTCGGGAAGTTCAATTCTTGGGTCATGTAGTCAACGAGAAGGGCATACATGTCGATCCAGCAAAAATAGATGCCATCAAGAACTGGGCTACGCCAAAGACTCCGACGGAGGTACGACAGTTCCTTGGATTGGCTGGCTATTACCGACGATTTATCGAAGGGTTTTCGAAAATCGCTCAACCACTTACAACATTAACTCAGAAGGGCACAGTGTACAGTTGGGGTGACAAGCAGGAATCAGCTTTTCAGTTCTTAAAACAGAAACTCTGCACGACACCGATATTGTCTTTACCCGAGGGAACCGAAGATTTTGTGGTGTATTGCGATGCTTCTATTCAGGGTCTCGGTTGTGTGCTAATGCAACGCGAGAAGGTGATCGCATACGCTTCCCGACAGCTAATGGTTCACGAGAAGAACTACACGACACACGACTTAGAGTTGGGAGCCGTTGTGTTTGCTCTCAAGATATGGAGACACTACTTGTACGGTACCAAGTGCACCATTTATACCGATCACAAGAGTCTCCAACACATTTTTGAACAGAAGGAACTAAACATGAGACAACGTCGTTGGGTCGAGTTGTTGAACGACTACGACTGTGCGATCAAGTATCATCCAGGTAAGGCCAACGTAGTAGCTGACGCCTTAAGTCGGAAGGAGACGCCTAAGCCGAAGCGGGTACGAGCATTACAACTCACTATTCACACCGGATTACCCGATCAGATACGTAATGCTCAATTGGAGGCATTGAAAGACGAGAACCTGAAAGCTGAATCACTACGAGGCATGGAGAAGCAATTAGAAACCAAATCTGATGAAATTCGTTACTTCATGGACCGAATATGGGTGCCTTTGTATGGAGACCTACGAGAGCTGGTAATGGACGAAGCTCACAAGTCGCGGTATTCGATTCATCCGGGTTCAGACAAGATGTATCACGATCTAAAAGTCCTTTACTGGTGGCCAAACATGAAAGCTAACATTGCCACTTACGTAAGCAGATGCTTAACCTGTTCTAAGGTTAAGGTGGAGTATCAAAGACCATCTGGTTTACTTCAACAACCAGAAATTCCAGTATGGAAGTGGGAGCAGATATCTATGGACTTTATCACGAAACTGCCTCGAACACCCAGCGGATGCGATACCATTTGGGTAATTGTAGATCGTTTGACGAAATCCGCACACTTCTTACCAATCAGAGAGACCGATAGAATGGAGAAGTTAACACGTATTTACCTAAGGGAAATAGTCTCTCGGCATGGTGTGCCAATCTCTATCATCTCCGATCGTGACGCTCGATTTACTTCACATTTCTGGCAATCTTTACAACGAGCATTGGGAACACGGTTAGACATGAGCACTGCATATCATCCTCAAACGGATGGCCAGAGTGAGCGTACGATCCAGACTTTGGAAGACATGTTACGCGCTTGCGTCATCGACTTTGGCAGCCATTGGGAAACTCATTTACCGTTGGTTGAGTTTTCTTACAATAATAGCTATCACACATCGATCAAAGCTGCTCCATTTGAGGCATTGTATGGGCGTAAGTGCCGATCACCGATTTGTTGGGCGGAAGTTGGAGAAAGTCAATTTACCGGTCCTGAACTTGTGCATGAGACGACTGAGAAGATCGTGCAGATTCGTAACCGCATGGCGGCAGCGCGTGACCGACAGAAGAGCTACGCTGATAAACGTCGCCGACCGTTGGAATTTCAAACTGGTGACAAGGTACTTTTGAAAGTGTCACCCTGGAAGGGTGTGATTCGTTTTGGGAAACGTGGAAAACTAAGCCCTAGATACGTGGGACCGTTTGAGATTGTCAAACGGGTTGGCCACGTAGCCTATCAACTAAACCTACCCGAAGAACTCAGTGGAGTACATGATGTGTTCCATGTTTCAAACCTGAGGAAATGCCTTGCAGACGAGACTCTCGTCGTTCCGTTAGACGAAATTCATATTGACGAACAACTACGTTTCATCGAGGAACCAGTGGAAATCATGGACCGAGAGGTCAAAACGCTCAAACACAGTCGAATCCCTATTGTCAAAGTCCGATGGAACTCAAAGCGTGGACCAGAGTTTACCTGGGAACGCGAAGATCAGATGAAGAAGAAGTACCCACAACTGTTCAGCGGTCAGACACCTACTTCCTAAGGTATTCATTTGTCTTGAGATATCTTTCCTTTAAATTTCGAGACGAAATTTCCGTCAACAAGGGGATGATGTCATAACTCTGTCAAACACGTTGCAAACCACCAAACCTAACTAAATCTCATGCATTTGACCACTTATCATTCAAATTTTCGGGACGAAAATTCCTTCAACAAGGGGATGATGTGACAACCCGAGTTTTCAGGTTAACACCGATCTCATTATTTAACCTCCCTCCGTTATTTTATTACTAATCAATCATATTATTATTTAAGGATAATGATTATTAATATTAATACTATTATTATTATTAATATTATTATTATTATAATTAATAAGTAGAGGGTTTAAATTGTAATTTAACTAAACTTGAGGGAATAATTAACTCAAAGTTTAGGGACTAAACTGTAAATATTAAAATTTATATATACAAAACGCGTGCATCATTCGCAAACCCTCCCCCACCCTTCGAACTTTCTGCCGTCACGTTCACCGCCCTCGCACCACCGAATCAACCCGTTTTGTCGCCGTTAGCCGTCGTTTTGCCACCGCCTTCTCGCTGTTTACTCAATTCGTAAGTAACCTATCATCGTAAACTTCGTTTCGTTTCGTTTCGCCTTGTTTTGTTTTATTTTCGTCTTTGGTTCGGTTGAATCGGGTTCCTTCGTGGTTTCGTACGCGACTGTTGCGTGCATATATATGGGTATGTATGCATAAGTGTATGTATATGCTTGCATATATGCGTATGTATGTATGTAACCGTGTATATATATGTTATATATGCGTGTATGTGTGTTTTGCAGCGTGAATATATATATATGTATGCATGTGCAACCCGTGAATGTATATACATGTATGTGTGTGCAGCCGTGTATATAGATATATGCGTATGTGAGTATCCCGATTGCATATGTACATATAGGTAGGCGATTATGTGTGTGTGTATATGTGATTTCAGCATGTATACATGTATATATATGGCTGCGTATGTATATGTACGCGATTATGTGTGTGTAATCAGAATGTGTATGTTTCATGTATGCATGTGCATGTAGTGTATGTATGTATGCTCTTTGATATGGAGGTGGGCGTATGGGAGGTGATGCGCCCATGCGTGTGTGGTTGTGTATGTTTTTTGTGCCTTAGGCACATGTGTGGTGTTTCTTGGAGCGCATGAGTGTGTGGTTTATTTTGTGCATACGTATGACTATATATAATGTGTGATTTATGTTGTCCATTCATTTTACATATATATATATATATATATATATATATATATATATATATGTGTGTGTGTGTTGTGTGTGTGTGTGTGTGTATATATAAAACTGTTAGATTTGGAAAAGTTTACAATTGTAAAAATTAACAAATAATATATTATGTGACGTAACACCTTTATAAAAAGTCTCGTATATATATTTTTCATAAAAATACATGTGTCTTGCGAATATGACGTTTTTGTGGTGTTAATACATTTGAGTGTGTTTGTGCATGAATGTAAATCATCGACAACCGACATCGAACCGAACCGTGATCGCGAAACCGTACGACTTTTACACTCGTAAATAATAACTTACATTAATTATATTTATGATTAATGAAACACAGGTTAACAGAACCCTAATCGTTGTCCGAACATATTTCTTTGCTGTGCAATCAAGGTGAGTCTTCACGGCCCCTATTTTATTTTCTTTCCTTTTTGGGGGAGAAAACATGCAAACATATTTTATAAATGGTTTTAGTATTATTGATATCGCTTGTTACGTTAGTGCAAACATTATGAAAAGTCCTTACACTCTCGAACCGTTAGTAATGTGTAGCGAGGTAATTCTGAGTAGTACTACTGGGTTTGACAAACCCCGCCCGGCTAGTCGTGCTAGCTTGATTGGAGGTCAAACGGGTGCTTTATTGACCTAACAGTTGTCACTGTCTGGTGAGACGTGACGGGAAGGCAAAGAACAAACATCCAAACAGTCAGCCTCGGTTCGAAACGCTAAGTAACTTGACTATAGGCTAGTTACCTATTGATATGCTTTAATGACTATACCATTCGAACTGTGCAAACATTATTTTTTTTTTCTGTGATAAAACCTGTGAACTCACCAACTTTATGTTGACACGCTTAAGCATTGCATACCACCCACAAACTGATGGCCAGAGCGAAATACCTATTCAAACCCGGAAGATATGCTAAGAGCTTGCGTGATTGACTTTGGCGGGAACTGGGACAACCATCTTCCTTTGGTAGAGTTTTGCTATAGTAATAGTTACCACGCAAGTATAAAGGCAGCTCCGTATGAGGCCTTATATGGTAGGAAATGCCGATCACCATTGAATTGGAATGAGATTGGTGATAGCCACGTAATGGGACCCGACATCGTGTTGGAAACCACTAACAAGGAATTTAAAATTAAGGAGCGCTTGAGAGCAGCCAGGGATCGTCAAAAGAAATACGCTGGCAGAAGACGAAAACCTTTTGAGTCTCAATTCGGTGATAAGGTAATGTTGAAAGTGGCACCATAGAAGGGTACCATGAGGTTTGGAAAGAGAGGAAAACTAAGCCCGAGATACATTGGACCATCCGAGATACTTGCAAGAGTTGGACTCGTGGCATATAAATTAAAGCTGTCGCATGAGTTAAGTTACATAAATGACACCTTCCATGTGTCAAACCTTAAAAAGAGCCTGGTGGACATAACCTTGGAGATACCATTGAGAAAAGTTAGGATAATCGATAAGTTGAACTTCATGGAAGAACCCATAGAGATCATTGACCGGCTGGTCATGAATCTCAAATGAAGTTGCATACCCAAGGTCAAAGTAAGATGGAATTATAGGCGAGGACTTGAAATCACTTGGGAGCAATAAGATGAAATGAGAAAGAGTTATCCGCATCTCTTCAAACCCACCCGTACCGAATCTTAGCAAAGCTAAAATTCCGGGACGAAATTTCCTAAACGGTGGGAGAATATGACAACTGACCTCTAGGTCACAACTCTAACCTTACTATCCTGCATCTTTTCTATTCTACTAGTATATTGCTACTATCATTTATACTATTCTCCTCCAAGCTAATTGATTTTATACTTTTGTCTTAAATGATCCTTTTGGAGACAATGCCTAAGGCTGACCGCATTTGTTAATGCGGATGACGTGTTCATCATCCGCATTTCCTCCGGGTTCAATCGCATTTGCTAATGTTGATGGGGACTATCAGCCGCATTCGGTAATGCGAACGTGTAATGCCGACCGCATTTGGTAATGCAGACATGTAATGCCGTCCGCATTTGGTAAATGCGGATGAACATGTCGGCCGCATTTAGTAAATGCGGATGAACATTATCGGCCGCATTTGGTAAATGCGGATGAGCATTACCAGCCGCGAATCACCTTGTTATGATTTTTTCGACTTATGTTTTGTGATGATTTTTGTGAGTTCAAGCTTTATCTTAGGAAACTTAGTGTTCCGGGAAAGGTAATTAATCATGGTTGAAACAATTAAATTTTGTGCCTACATACTTAATTTTCGGGTAATGCATGCATGACCATGCACAAGAGACATCAACTAACTAAATTATACCACCAAAAATACTACAAATAATACCACCTACATAATATTATTATCCATAAAATTTAAATAAAAAATTCCCCACTAGAGGCCAAATCTCAGCCACCCCCTCTCCTCCACTCCCCTCTCTTCTACACCACCACCAATTCCACCATTCCCATTCATGAAATACCACCCACACCCTCTTTTCTTTCACTCTCCACTCTCATTTTCGAATTCTTCTCTGGAAAACACATACACACACCCATGGTTTTTTCTCTAATCTCAGCCACCTTCGAAGAACAACAACGACTCTACCATCGGCTAGGCCCAAAAACTGCAAAGGTGAAGTTTTGTGCGCTTTTGGGTGCATGATTCCTATGAGTTTGACCTTCTCCAACCTTGTTCGAGACTCTCCAGCTTTGTCCAAGGGTTTCCTGGCCATCCTTGTCTAGCTACACACTTCAAACCGCGGGCTACACCAAGTGTAAGCTTCATGTCACCCAGTTTTGGTCATATCTTGTGTTTATCTTCATTTTTCACACAAAATCTTACCATTCTCATAGCTAACAGAAACTTGCTGCTACAAACTTGTTCCTAAAGAGCTTTTCACGTTATTGAAGGTATCTCACTTGTAATATGTGTCATTCTATAGGTGTTAATGTTTGAAGATAATAATGTCATAGATTTATAAGCAATTTGGACATATTCGGAGACCCGAAAAGTGGTAAAATGACTTAAAAACAAGAAAACATGAATTCTAGCCATCTTAAAAAGTATTCCAGGCTCTAAAAGGGTTAACAAAGTATTTGGGGAGGATTCTTTGATTAAATGGTCAAAGAATGGGTTAAATGGAAATTTTTAGTTAAAAATAGGTTTTAACCGAGTAACGTTTGGAAGATAATCCTGAAATTTTGGTATAAACTAACTTGAAATCAGTTACCTAACTTTAAGAAATTAATATTTGGCCATAAAGGTCATTAAATGAAAGAAATCAAACTTGGGGGTAGAAATTGTAAATTTTGGTAACTTGGAGGACTAATCTGTAAATCTTGCTAAACTTCTATAAACCGATCCCCTTGAACCAAGACTCATTTAAAAGACTCAAATTAACTTATATAGATGATTTAACATGGTAAATCATGTATTCTTTCCTTAGAAACCCAGACTTTCTATAAAAAGAAATTTTTATATAAAGACTTAGAATTAGTGGATTAACACTTAAATCTTAATGGTAGGGTGCTAGACTTGAGACTTTTCCTAGCACACGAAGAGACCCCTTTTTGTTTGAAATTTTAAGGTGAGTTTAAGTGCTTCCCTTTTTACTCTTGTTTTTGGGTTGAAGCATGCTCTATTTAAATTAAACTATTTTGGTGCTATATTGTAATGCTATATGTTGTGGTTATGTTGAGACCTGTTGATACTTGTATCACAATCATTAATTCTTTTGTGAACCGTTTGTTTATATGGATAGATCTACTTGGGGAATGCCCCACACATAGTTCCTTCCGTGATGAACAAGAAGGGTACCACACTGAGATCTTGCGGATTTAACCAGTAACATAATTTTTGAAGATACTAAGGTGGACCATCCGGCAGGTACGGTCCACTAGTTTGAGGCTAAGTTCTCCCCAGGGGATTTAACCGGTAACAAAATTTTTGAAGAGGCTAGCTGGGGCTGAGTGCAGGGTTGATTGTGTATCCCCATAACGATAATACTATAACTTTTAAATAAAGTATGGATTTTAATGAATCCTTGTTTTTAAACTTTAAGCTCTTGAATTCACCAACTTTTTAGTTGACACAAACTTCTTTTTAAGCATGTTTCAGGTAATTCATGAAGGGACTCTAGCTGTTGTTGAAGACCTTGACCTAGCATCGTTACCATAGCATTGGCTTGTCTAATTTTTAAAATAATCTGAACAATTTTTAATTATTGTTAATCTATACATTTTGTCCTTATGTTGGATGTACAATTTAATTTGAGGGCTAACTTTGTTTCTAGCCCGGGTTGACTTTAAACTTTTAATGCCAAGTGATTTTCTCTCCTTTTGTGCTCTTATGATGGTTTGTTTTTACTGCCATATGTATTGCTAGTCAGTGACGTCCCACCCTACCTAGGCCCGGGGTGTGACAGTATCAACCTTTTATACTCTACCATTATGATTTTCAAGTCCCCTTAACACCCTCCTACTCTAAACTAATCGAATTCGATGGTTTTGATCAATCTAATTAAACTAAACAACCACAATGGGCAAATAGTATCAACATTCAAATAGAAACCAAAACCAAACAAGAAAATAAACAAATCACCTTTGAAATCGATCATCTTGTGGACAAAATGCATCCGTAACACTCCCCAAACATCTTCGAACACACTTGGCTCATAAATCTACTAAATTATATCCAAATGACGACTCTTGATCCATGAAACCCTTGATTAAACTCTAGATTATGGATACGATTTCTAAATGTTCAATAAAACCACTCTTATCACTCAATAAGAAGCTAGAATCAAACTATCATTATGGAATGAAAGTAATTACATGTCAAACATAAAACTCAATGTGTGATTGATGAAAAATAAGTCAAATCATGTTAACACGACTAAGAAGATACGATTTCATAATATTTCAATCGAAATTGGGCGCTTATAAATTTTTGCATTGAAGTATTTGTGAAAGTAATAGAATACATGAACAAGGAGCTAGTTATATAAAAACGTTATATAATAATAGTTATCACATGGATAATTTTTGCTAACCGTATCAACGTTTTATACTCTACCATTTTGATTTTAAAGCCTTCTAAACACCCTCTTAAACTAAACTAATCAAATTCGATGGTAATGATCAATGTAATCTAACTTTACAACCACTAAGGGCAAATAGTATCTACATTCAAATAGAAACCAAAACCAAACATCAAAATAAACAAATCACCTTTGAAATCGATCCTCTCGTGCGCAAAATACATACACAACTCCCCAAAAACATCTCTGAACACTCTAGGCTCACAAATATACTAAATTCTATCCAAATGATGACTCTTGATCCATGAAATCCTCATTAATCTAGATCATGGATACGATTTGTAAATGATCAATAAAACCACTCTTATCACTCAAGAAGAAGTAAGAATCAAACTATCATTATGGAATGAAAGTAAGTCCATGTCAAACATAAAACTTAATGTGTGATTGATGAAAAATAAATCAAATCATGGCTAGAAGACAAAAAATTAAAATTTCTTATTGTTTCAATCAAAATCAGGCGATTAAACATTTGTGCATCAAAGTATCTGGGAAAGCCTAATAGAATACATGAAAAAGGAACTAGTTATACAAAAACGTTATGCAATAACAGTTATCGCATGGATAGTTTTTGCTAACCATATCAACCTTTTATACTCTACCATTTTGATTTTCAAGCCTTCTAAACACCCTCCTAAACTAAACTAATCAAATTCGATCGTAATGATCATTGTAATCAAACTAAACAACCACAATGGGCAAATAGTATCTACATTCAAATAGAAACCAAAACCAAACATGAAAATAAACAAATCAACTTTGAAATCGATCCTCTCGTGCGTAAAATGCATCCACAACACTCCACAAACATCTTTGAATACTCTTGGCTCACAAATCTATTAAGTTCTATCTAAATGACGACTCTAGATCAATGGAATTCTTCATTAAGCTCTTGACCATGGATAAGAGTTGTTAATGATCAATAAAACTACTCTTATCACTAAATAAAAAGCAAGAATCAAACTATTTCTATAGAATGAAAGAAACTACATTGCAAACATAAAACTCAATGTGTGATTGATGAAAATATGTCAAATCATGGTAACACGACCAAGAAGATAAGATTTCTTATTATTTCAATCAAAATTGGGAGATTATAGATTTATGCATCAATGTATTTATGAAAGCTTAATAGAATACATGAAAAAGGAACTAGTTATACAAAAACGTTATACAATAACAGTTATCGCATGGATAGTTTTTGCTAACCGTATCAACCTTTTATACTCTATCATTTTGATTTTCAATCCTTCTAAACACCCTCCGAAACTAAACTAATAAAATTTGATGGTAATGATCAATTTAATCAAACTAAACAACCACAAAGGGCGAATAGTCTCTACACTCAAATAGAAACCAAAACCGAACATGAAAATAAACAAATCAGCTTTGTAATCGATCCTTTTGTCCGCAAAATACATGCACAACACCCGACAAACATCTTTGAACACTCTTGGCCACAAATCTCCTAAATTCTATCCAAATGATGACTCTCGATCCATGATATCCTTCATTAAGCTCTTGACCATGGATACGAGTTGTAAATGATCAATAAAACCACTCTTATCACTCATTAAGAAGCAAGAATCAAACTATCGTTATGGAATGAAAGTAATTACACGTCTTATATAAAACGCAATGCATGATTGATGAAAAATAAGTCAAATCAAGGTAACACGACCAAGAAGATAAGATTTCTTATTATTTTAATCGAAATTGGGGGAATATAGATTTGGGCATCAAAGTATTTGTTAAAGCTCAATAGAATATAGGTAAAAGGAACAAGTTATACAAAAATGTTATACAATAATAGTTATCGCATAGATAGTTTTTGCTAACCGTATCAACCTTTTTTACTCTACCATTTCAATTTTCAAGCCTTATAAATACCCTCCTTAACTAAACTAATCAAATTCAATGGTAATGATCAATGTAATCAAACTAAACAACTACAAAAGGGCTAATAGTATCTACATTCAAATAGAAACCAAAACCAAACATGAATATAAACAAATCACCTTTGAAATCGATCCTCTTGTGCACAAAATGCATCCACAACACCCTGCAAACATCTTCAAACACTCTTGGCTAACAAATCTACTAAATTCTATCCAAATGATGACTCTCAACCCATGAAATCTTTCATTAAGCTCTAGACCATGGATACGAGTTGTAAATGATCAAGAAAACCACTCTTATCACTCAATAAGAAGCAAGAATCAAACTATCATAATGGAATGAAAGTAATTACACGTCAAACATAAAACTCAATGTGTGATTGATGAAAAATAAGTCAAATCAAGGTAACACAACCAAGAAGATAAGATTTCTTATTATTTTAATCCGAATATGGAGAATATAGATTTGTGCATCAAAGTATTTGTGAAACCTTAATAGAATACATGAAAAAGGAACAAGTTATACAAAAACGTTATACAATAATAGTTATCGCATGGATAGTTTTTGCTAACCGTATCAACCTTTTTTACTCTACCATTTTATTATTCAAGCCTTCTAAACACCCTCCTGAACTGAACTAATCATATTTTATGATAATGATCAATGTAATCAAGTAAACAACCACAAAGTGCAAATAGTATCTACATTCAAATAGAAACCTAAACCGAACATGAATATAAACAAATCACCTTTGAAATCAATTATCTCGTTTGCAAAATGCATCCAAAACACTCCACAAATATCTTTCAACACTCTTGGCTCACAAATATACTAAATTCTATCCAAATGATGACTCTTGACCCTTGAAATCTTTCATTAAGCTTTAGACCATGGATACGAGTTGTAAATGATCAATAAAACCAGTCTTATCTCTTAATAAGAAGAATAAAACTATCGTTATCGAATGAAAGTAATTACACGTCAAACATAAAACTCAATGTGTGATTGATGAAAAATAAGTCAAATCAAGGTAACATGACCAAGAAGATAAGATTTCTTATTATTTTAATAGAAATAGGGGGAATTTAGATTTGTGCATCAAAGTATTTGTGAAAGCTTAATAGAATACATGAAAAAGGAATAAGTTATACAAAAACGTTATACAATAATAGTTACCGGATTGATAGTGTTTACTAATCGTATCAACCTTTTATTCTCTACCATTTTGATATTCGAGCCTTCTAAACACCCTCTTGAACTAAACTAATCATATTCGATGTAATGATCAATGTAATCAAACAAATCAACCACAAAGGGGAAATAGTATCTACAATCAAATAGAAACTGTAAGGCCCCGTTCCCGGGATGCTTACAGTTGGGTTCTCATCGCACATAAAACATATAATTACATTTGCCTCATGAAAATATTGCAACAGAAACATTCATAAATGACATCTCATTTCATTATAAAAACCTTTGCTAAATAATACAGCGTTAATCAGTTACAAAATACATTGTTACATTACATCACAAAAGTATTAAATAAATGGATGCCATCCCAAAAAAGTCGAGTAGCCATCCATGCCATCCTCAGCAACCATTACCTGCCAACTGGAAACACATCAAAGTCAGCGTTGCTGAGTGAATTCTAGTTTTATAAAATAAAACATACTTTTCTTTCGTTAAAACCATCCTTTTCTTTCATGCGATCATATATCATACGCATAAATAATAGTTATATTATCTTCTTCATTCGTTCATTCATCTTTATATCTTTTCTTGCGCATCGGATATCTTCCGTACCAATACCATATGCTACACCCCGAACTATTTAGCTACTAGGCCGAAGTCAATAAATGAACAGCTGAGCGTATGCCGCAATACTAGAGGTAAGCGGTAGAGGATCTATATAAATGGTCGATCACAAAGAAGGACCCCGATATCCAATACTTGCAAGACTTTCATTACTTTCCTCATTCAATAATGCATGCATTCATCATGTTCTACTTTTCATTATCTTCCACTTTATGTTACATAATACTTTATTTCATTAATTATCATAACACGTAAAGCCACAGAAAGATAAACATACATCATAATAAGGAACATTAACATGCACAGTCATCACGTCATAAAGGGCAACATCATACATACATAACATGCATCATGTGTAAACATGTAACATCATCATCATCATGCCCTACATGCACTCTAAGGCCTCAATCGTCATCTTACATGCTCTTACAGGAACCCTTACGTCAAAACTTACATATGCACTTTCCCCCGAAAGTCAGAAGTCAACTACACTTTCGTCGGGTGCAACAACCCTATTCAGGCGTATGGACACCCTTCAGTCACATGGCCTCCATGCGACTGAACATCATGCGAATGAACCAATGCGAATGAACACCCAATCGTGCGAATGGACTAATGCGGATGGACCTCATGCGAATGGGACTATGCGGATGAGCACTTATGCGACTGGACCTTCAATCGCATAAACTCCATGCGACTGGCCTTTCAATCGTGCGAATGGACCCTTAATCGTGCGAATGGACCTCAATTGTGCGAATGGACCCCAATCGCACCCTATTTAGCCGTGTGGCCTTCATTCGGCCTCCAGTCAGTCGCCTAGCCCTAGCTGATGCAGAATGCAGTTCTTCCCGACTGTAGCCAAGGGTTTTCGTCCTCCAAACTCGTCTATTTTAAGCCCAAATTGACCATGCTAAACCTTAGGGATGCATACCACAACACCATTCAAGCACACACAAGCTCACAAACAAGACTCAAACGTATCATGCACACACATACACATACAAAACGGGTCAAGCATACACACACACGAACACCCGATTTCAGATGTGTTCCAGCCCTAAAATCGTTTGAAAACAAGTAAAAGAGGGGTCCTAGAACTCACACAAACGACCAGGACGACAAGGGCTTCGATTTGACTCGCTTCTCAATGATTTTGGCTACTCGAACCAACCCGAACCAACACTTTTTCCTCTTTTCTCTTCTTTCTCTCTTCTTTTCTTTGATGGCTGATTTTGGTGGGTGTGGGGAGAGGGTAAAGGCTGCCCTCTCCTTAAATACTCCCACTTCCCCAACTTTCTCTCGTTGGCGAGTTTGGTCCCTCGACTTTGGACTTTATTTCTTTTCTTCTTTCGTCGGCTTCAAAATAAACAAATAACGGGTGTTACAAGTCCACCCCCCTTAAATAGATTTCGTCCCTGAAACCTGTTATTCTTCGAACAAATATGGATAATGCTGCCTCATTTCTTCCTCAGTCTCCCACGTTGACTCGGATCCCTTCCTGTGCTTCCACTGTATGCGCACCAGGGAACCACTTTATTTCTTAGTTTTTTCTCTTTTCGATCAACGATTGCCACTAGTTGCTCCGCATAATTGAGCCTTTCGTCCACTTTGATATCCTACAGAGGAACAATCATGTCTTCATCAACTAAGCAATTTCTCAAATGAGATACATGGAATGTCGGGTGAATTCCATTTAACTCATCCGGTAACTCCAATCTATAGGCCACCTCTCCTACTCGAGCGATGATTCGAAAAGGGCCTATATACCTTGGGCTCAACTTGCCCCGATTCCTGAATCGGATGATACCCTTCTAAGGTGAGACCTTCAACATAACCCGGTCACCCACCTAGAACTCTATCGGCCTGCATCTTTTATCAGCATACGACTTCTGTCTATCTTTGGTTGCCTTCATAAAGGCTTTAATCTTCTCAAGCTTCTCGGTCGTAGCCTCGATTACCTCGACCCTCCCTAATTCCTTTTGACCAATATCACCCCAACAAACGAGTGTTCTGCATCTCCTACCGTATAGCATCTCATATGGTGGCATACCAATGCTGGCATGGTAGCTGTTGTTGTATGAGAATTCGGCTAATGGTAGGTGGTCATCCCAACTTCCACCAAAATCAATCACACTTGCCC
Organism: Flaveria trinervia; assembly: GCA_025506515.1. Taxonomy (NCBI): domain Eukaryota; kingdom Viridiplantae; phylum Streptophyta; class Magnoliopsida; order Asterales; family Asteraceae; genus Flaveria; species Flaveria trinervia. Next base: position 47,264,723 of record CM046446.1, read on the forward strand.
GAATCATGTCCTCCAACGTCTGAATGGTTCTTTCTGACTGACCATCAGTTTGGGGATGATAAGCCGTTCTAATATGTAACCTCGTCCCCTTAGCGTCGTGGAATTTCTTCCAAATTTTAGATGTAAACCGGGTGTCACGATCAGATACAATAGACACCGGCACACCATGACGAGTTACAATTTCCTTGATGAACAGATCAGCCAAGCTCTTGGATGAATATGTCTCGCGGATCGGTAGGAAGTGAGCACTCTTCGTCAAGGTCAACTATCACCCGTATGGCATTGTACCCTTTCAGGGTACGCGACAGCTTCATAATGAAGTCCATGGTGATATGCTCCTACTTCTATTCCGATATATCCAAAGGTTGGATCTTCCCATACGGCTTTTGATGCTCGGCCTTCACCTGTAAACAAGTAAGGTACTTACTCACATACTCCATTACATCGCGCTTCATACCCGCCACTAGTAATCTTTCTTCATATCTTGGTACATTTTCGTGGCACCTGGATGAATGGGGTATCAAGTCTTATGAGCTTCATCCATTATCTTCACCCATAGTTCCCCAAAACGAGGAATCCACACACGACCGAATCGGGTTCTAACACCGAGTGTGTTTTCACCCAATTCCCCAACCAGACCTCATTCTTTCAGAGTTAAGATGATCTTCTTTAGTGCCTCATCTTGAAACTCTTTGACTTGCTTCATTATATCAGAGGTCATGATCAGTTGATATGCTTTCACCCGAATCGGCTCGGGCCTCTCTTTTCGGCTAAGGGTATCAGCCACCACATTGGCCTTGCCCGGATGGTAGTGGATCTCAAAATCATAATCCTTTATAAGTTCCAACCACCGTCTCTGCCTCATGTTCAGATTCTTCTACTCGAAGAAGTACTTCAGGCTTTTGTGGTTAGTAAAAATGGTGCATTTCGTCCCATAAAGATAGTGCCTCCAAATCTTTAGTGCAAAGATCACGGCTGCTAGCTCCAGTTCATGAGTAGGATAATTGACCTCATTAACCTTCAACTATCGGGATGCATATGCTATAACCTTCCCTCTCTGCATTAACACACCCCCAACCCTGAGTAGGAAGCATCAGAATAGACCACCAGATCTTTGCTTCCGTCGGGTAATGACAGAACAGGAGCTTGAGTCAATCTTGTCTTCAATTCTTCGAACGCCTTCTCCTGAGCCTGACCCCATACAAACTTTACATCCTTCCAGGTTAACTTAGTCAATGGAGTCTTAGAGAAGTCTTGGATAAATCTTCTATAGTAGCCCGCCAAACCCAAGAAACTACAAATCTTGGATGGCGTCTTTGGTGAATTCCATTGCATAACCGCCTCCACTTTCACCGGGTCCACCATAATCCCATCGGGATTCACCACATGACCTAAGAACTGAACTTCGTGCAACCAGAACACACACTTGGAGAATTTAGCATACAACTTCTCCCTCCTTAGCGTCTCCAGAACCTCTCAAATGTGATCGGCATGCTCAATCTCGCTCCTCGAATAAATCAGGATACCATCAATAAACACAATCATTGATTTATCCAACATCGAGCGACACACACGGTTCATCAAATCCATAAAAGCAGTTGGCGCGTTGGTCAAACCAAAGGACATGACAAGAAACTCGTAGTGACCATAGCGCGTACGGAAAGTTGTTTTAGGAACATCCTGCTCTTTCACCTTCAGCTGATGGTAACCAGATCGAAGATCTATCTTTCAAAACCAATCGGCATCATGGAGCTGGTCGAACAGATCATCTATTCTAGGTAAGGGGTTTCGGTTCTTCACCGTCAACTTGTTCAGCTCGCGGTAGTCAATGCACATCCTCATACTACCGTCCTTCTTCTTTACAAACAGGACCGAAGCATCCCAAGGAGAGATACTCGGTCTAATGAACCCCTTATCAAGCAGCTCTTTCAACTGCTCCATCAATTCCGTCATCTCCATCGGAGCTAACCGATACGGTGCCTTGGCAACAGGTTGGGCACCCGTATCAGATCAATCTGAAATTCAATCTCTCTGTCAGGTGGCACTCCTGGTAAGTCTTCTGGAACATGTCTGGAAAGTCACACACAACCGGTACATCAGACAGTTGTGGTGTTGGCGTATCTACATCCTTTACATAAGCCAAGTAGGCGCTACATCCACGCCTCATACACTTTCCCGCCACCGCCATTGAGATCACCTTTGGGATCGTCGTGACCCGATCACCATAAACCGTCACTGAACTACGCCAGGTGCCGTCAAGCGAATCATCTTCTTGCGACACACAATGTTCGCCTTGAACTCCGCCAACCAATCCATCCCAAGAACCAAATCGAAACCTTCTAAGGTCATCACAAACAGTCTGATAGAAACTTATGACCTTCAAGTTCCACATCATAGTTCTCTATCATCTCAGAAATCCTGGTAGACTTACCTATGATAGTTTCTACATCAAAGGGCGCATCAACATGTCTACTACTAACAGGCAGCTTAGCACAGAATCAGCAGAAATAAAATTTTTACTGGCACCCGAATCAAATAACACGAAAGCTAAAGTTTGGTTCACTAGAAACGTACCGGACACAATGTCAGGGTCCGTCCTAGCCTCCTCCTGTGTCATCGTAAATGCCCTGGTGCTCGCCCTTGGTCCTTTACCTCCCGTCTTCTTTACTCCTGAACCATCAGCCCTCGGTTTCTTACAATCCTTGCTCATATGATTAATTTCCCCACAGTTAAACATTTGCCTGCAAGGCAATCCTTTGCGATGTGCCCCGTCTTCCCACATTTGAAGCACATGTTCAATCCCATCCTACATTCTCCCGCATGCTCCCTTCCACACTTGCCACACCTCCTTGACCCCGCACTAGATATGGCCCCGCGACGATCATCCACCCGTACCTTTTTGTTACCTGTCGGGGCATCACCCTAACCAAACCTTTTCCCGTTCCAGTTCCGATCACCACCACCCTTCTTGCTCACTTTAGTTACGACCACCTCCCGCGCATCATATAGCCTTCCTGCCAAATCGACCACTGACCTAAACGTGCTCGGCCGGGCAACAATCTATGCCTGCAAACATCCACCGGTAAGCCCTGAATATACCTCTTGATCTTCCGAGACAGAGGCGTCACCTGATCAGGCACGAGCCGTGCCATTTCATTAAATTTGGTGGTGTATTGCTGGTGTGAGATGGTTCCCGCCTCCAGTTGTAGGAACTCTCTCTCTTTTTTATCCATATCCCTATGAGGACAGTACTCCTCAATCACCATCTTCTTCAACTCCTCCCGCCTTATCCTTCCTATCGCCCGGTTACCCTCGGATTGGACTATGTTGTCCCACCAGCACAAAGCCGAGTCCACAAAAGAATGGGTCGTGAACTTCACCTTTTGGTCCTCCTGGCACTCGTTGATATCAAGAATAACCTCCATCTCCCTCACCCACCGGTGAGCAGCTGTAGTAGTGTCGTTACCGTCAAAAGTAGGGGGCTTGCATCTCATAAACGCCCCGTAGTTACAGCCTCATGCCGCCTCCTGCACGGGCTCTTCTTCTTCCTCCTCATCATCAGTTAGAACCGTTTCCGGCTCCGGTTGCTCCTGTCCTCCCGAGGACCTATTTGTCTCCTTTCTTTCCCCTTCTCTTACAGCTTTGATAACTTCGGTCACTACAGACGGCAAGATCGTCTGCATGACCTGATGAACTTCCTCAACCACTGCCTCTTTCACCGAGGCCCTAAGGTTCGCACTCTCATCACCACCCTCCAGGTGAGGGGTTTCGAGTTCTTCATGACCACCTTCTCAACTCTAGGTCTCCCTCTCTTGGGTTGCGGCTCAGCACTGTGACCTCCACCTCTTGAAGCTTTCGAAGATCTACCGCCAGCCATTCACACGCACACTGAAAGATTCAAACACCAACGCGGTCATTCAAGGGAACAACTCAGTTTATGTCAAGTATAGTAAGTCCCTAATTACAGTGGCCAGTTGTGATTAGCCACTTACTTTACTCTTCACACCCCGAGAATTACCTGTCTTGACTACATCAGTATTTAAGTCTACAAACAACACATAACCACATACCATGCGCACATAAAACCGGTTAACTTTATGAAAAATACATGAGGCATGCAACTACTTAGATTGGCATCCTATTCCTATTCCGTCCCATTCTCAGTTTAAGTTAAGGTTTATTTTGAAAATTTACCTATTTCACTTAAACTTTGGCTTTGATACCAACTTGTAAGGCCCCGTTCCCGGGACACTTACAGTTGGCTTCTCATCGCACATAAAACATATAATTACATTTGCCTCATGAAAAATTGCAGCGGAAACATTCAAAAATGACATCTCATTTCATTATAAAAACTTTTTCCAAATAATACAACGTTATCAATTACAAAATACATTGTTGCATTACATCACAAAAGTATTAAAAAATGGATGCCATCCCAAAAGAGCCGAGTAGCCGTCCGTGCTATCCTCGACAACCATTACCTGCCTACTGGAAACACATCAAAGTTAGCGTTGCTGAGTGAGTTCTAGTTTTATAAAATAAAACATACTTTTCTTTCGCTAAAACCATCCTTTTCTTTCATGCGATCATACATCATACGTACACATAAATAATAGTTATATTATCCTCTTCATTCGTTCATTCATCTTTATATCTTTTCTTGCGCATCGGATATATTCCGTACCAACACCATATGCTACACCCCGAACTATTTAGGTACTGGGCCGAAGTCAATAAATGAACAGCTGAGCGTATGCCGTAGTACTAGAGGTAAGCGGTAGAGGTTCTATATAAATGGTCGATCACAAAGAAGGATCCCGATATCCAATACTTGCAAGACTTTCATTACTTTCCTCCTTTAATAATGCATGCATTCATCATGTTCCACTTTTCATTATCTTCCACTTTACGTTACATAATACTTCATTTCATTAATTATCATAACGTCATATGTCATACAGGGCAACATCATACATACATAACATGCATCATGTGTAAACATGTAAAATCATTATCATCATGCCCTACATGCACTCTAAGGCCTCAATCGTCATCTTATATGCTCTTACAGGAACCCTTACTGTTGGGATTTTAACTGTTTATCAAAGCTTCATACAACATGATTTATATGAAAACGCAGCGGAATAATATTTTAAAACATATAAGATCTGATTATAAAACCCATTTTATAATAACCCCCCAAGCCATGGATCTTTATACATAATGCATACAAATGTAAAAAACACAAACAAGGACTACAACCTTTGTAGCTACTTAACCCGAGCTTTAAGATGAGAAGGATGGTGATGATCTTGAAGGCTAGATTCCAACAAGCAATCCTCAAGAAGAAATACCCCAAGCACGTGCAAAACACCTCTCTTTGCTAGGATCGAACACCAAGTTGTAGTCTCTCTTCCTTGTGAAGTTTTCAGCCAAGAACCAAAACTTGAAGCTGAAAATCTTCTTCTCTTGTTCAAATCCGAAAATCTTGAAAGAGAGAGAGAGAGAGAGAGTGCTTGTGTAGGTTGAGTGTATGTGTTAAAATGAATTGATTAGAAGCTAATGCATGTGCTTGGAACAACAATAAAAAGCATTCCAAGACATACACCAAGGGGCGGCCGAATGGCTCCCTTTTTTTCACCAAAATTCAAATTAATCCTTTTAAAGGAATACACTAGAAATCAACCCTTTTATAAAATTGAACCACTTTAATTTTATAACACAATACATATGTTATTTGTCATTCTTTAACTAATTTAAACAATGAACAAATAATCCCTCATGAACAATTAATACATATAATAATGTTCATCTACAAAAGCAATAATTTAGAAAATCCAATTTTCTAAATTGGTGTCACTTATTATTTGTATGATCTTATCAACAAATAAATTTTCTTTCGGTGTTTGTTTGGCTTGTTATTGGGTATGACCCGACTTGGATCATATCACACTAGCCACATCAATTTAATATGAATCTTGGGCAGATCAAATCTTTTAATCTCCCACTTGCACAAGATTCATAGTAGATTGATGCAAGCAGCAAATAACGCCTAGCAACGGTTTGCTACCCCTAATGTATATGACTAAGTGCCATTCAATAACATCATCCTTTTCAAGTACCTTACTTGAATATGTTTTAGGTGAACTAATCATTTATCCTTTTGTTCAGATGTCATGTTAAATCCAAGAGACACAGAATTGTCATTCTCTGATGATTTAACTTTAATAGGCCTTAGACATCTAACTCTCAACGAATAAGAGGAACAAATCCCATCTTGACTACATACGTCTCTCACAATCACTTCGTATCATACCGAACTCAGCCTTATGTACTGCCAATATTTCAGAACAGCAAAGAACTAAGTCAAAATACAATATTCGGTGAATATCAAGACCCAATATGTATCTCAGGTCTGAGGATACTATGATATTCGCCTTTACTCAATATTTCTTATGACTAATCACAAGGATTCCATGCAGAAATAATTGAGTGCGGGTCAGTCCAATATCTATATCCCATAGATATCAATGAACCTTGCTAGCAACCTCTTGCTCTATATTCATACCTTATGAATATCAACCAATCCAAGTTCATTATAGTCTTACATTCATAATTGTTCCCACAAGTATGATCGACTACGAACGTTTAGAATAACTTATTTATTCACGGATTTAAACATGCTAAAATAGAAGAACAAATGAATATTATAACCATGTAATTAAGTCAAATAACATAAGTTCCAATATTCAAATATAAAGTACAACATTAAACCCAGTCACTTGAATATCTAAGTCCCATGGCACAAGCATGACCTTCATGCTTTGCCTTTTCAAGGAGTTTTGTGAGTGGATCCGCAATGTTTTTATCAGTGTGGACTTTGCGAATACATATCTTTCCCTTTTCAACTTCATCCCTTATGTAGTTGAATCTCCGTTCAATGTGCCGAGTCTTTTGATGAGCACGAGGTTCCTTGATTTGAGCAATCGCACCTTCGTTGTCACAAAAGATCTCTAGGGGATCCTGAATGGAAGGGACTACCCCTAGGTCGGCTATGAATTTCTTCAGCCATGCAGCTTCCTGTGCTGCCATTGAAGCGGCGACATATTCTGACTCTGTAGTGGACAACGCTACGACTTCTTGCTTTGAGCTTTTCCAAGAAACAGCTCCGCCATTTAGAATAAAGATGTACCCTGATTGAGATCGTGAATCATCTCGATCGGTTTGGAAACTCGCATCCGTGTAACCTTTTACTACGAGTTCCTCTTCACCAGACCCGTAGATCAAGAACATGTCCTTAGTCCTCCTTAGGTATTTCAGAATGTTCTTGACAGCCATCCAATGACTATCACCAGGATTTTGCTGGTATCTACTTGTCATGCTCAAGCGCATGACACATCTGGTCTAGTGCATATCATTGCATACATGATGGATCCTATAGCAGATGCATATGGGATTGCCTTCATTCTATTTTGCTCCTCCTTCGAGCTTGGACATTGAGTCATACTCAATATTGTCCCTCTTTGAATAGGTACAGTACCTTTCTTAGAGTTTTCCATCTTGAACCTTTTCAAGATTTTGTCAATGTATGCACTTTGATTCAAACCTATCAGCCGCCTAGATCTATCCCTATAGATCTTTATTCCCAGAATATAGTGGCCTCACCAAGATCCTTAATGGAAAAACAACTTCCAAGCCAGGTTTTTACACCTTCCAAAGTTGGAATGTCATTTCCAAATAGTAGTATGTCATCGACATACAATACTAAAAGGTTATTGTGCTCCCACTAGCCTTCTTATACACACAAGCCTCATCAGCGTTTTTGATGAAGCCAAATTTCCTTACTTCATCATCAAAACGGTGATTCCAACTTCTCGATGCTTGTTTCAATCCATAGATTGATTTCTTTAACTTGCATACTTTGTTAGGATGTTTTGGATTGACAAAACCTTCAGGCTGAACCATATAGACATCTTCCTCAAGATATCCATTTAGGAATGCGGTTTTGACATCCATTTGCCAAATCTCATAATCATAATGAGCTGCTATGGCAAACAATATCCTTATAGACTTAAGCATTGCAACAGGTGAGAAGGTTTCATCAAAATCAACCCCTTGAGTTTGAGTGAAACCTTTGCTACAAGTCTAGCTTTGTAAGTATCCAAGTTTCCATGCATATCGGTTTTCTTCTTGAAAACCCACTTACTTCCAACTACTTTGGAATTAGGAGGTGGTACAACAAGTTCCCAAACTTGATTGTCATACATGGATTGCATCTCAACGTTCATGGCCTCAAGCCATTTGTCACAATCCAAATTGGACACTGCATCATGATATGTGGTTGGTTCATCGGAGTCAACCACGTAGCATCCATCCATAAAAAATCCATATCTTTCAGGTGGATTACTTGTTCTACCACTTCTGCGAACGTTTTGTGTGTATTGATCAACCGCTTGATCATCCTCAACATCCTTATGTTGAGTGCTAGTTTCAACCAAACGTGTATTAGGCTGTGGTTCTTGTTCCTCCTCAAGATCCACTGTTCTACTACTAGCTCCTTCCATAAGGAACTTGGCTTCTAAGAACTCACCCTTTCTGGAAACAAACACCTTTTGTTCCAGTGGATCATAGAAATAATATCCCATAGAATCTCTAGGATATCCAACAAAGATACACTTGGTGGATCGGACTTCTAATTTGTTTGGGGTGGGAGTCTTAACATAAGCCTCACAACCCCAAACCCTTAAGTATGATAGGGATGGAACTCTTCCATGCCATATCTCAAAAGGTGTCCTTTCCACCTTCTTGGTTGGGGCCATATTCAGAATACGAGCCGCGGAGAGCAAAGCGAAACCCCAAAATGATAGAGGCAATGTGCTTCTAGCCATCATAGATCGGACCATATCCAATAAGGTTCGATTCCTCCTCTCAGACACACCATTATGTTGTGGTGTTCCAGGTGGAGTGAGTTGTGAGACAATCCCACAACTCCTAATATGATCTTGAAAAACATCACTTAGGTATTCACCACCCCTATCGGTGCGGAGAACTTTAATTGATTTGTTGAGTTGATTTTCTACTTCATTCTTGAAGATTTTGAACATTTCAAAAGCTTCATCTTTGTGTCTTAATAAATACACGTACCCATAGCGACTATAATCGTCGGTAAAGGTAATGAAGTATCTTTCACCATTCCTAGTCATTGGCTTAAAAGGACCACATACATCCGAATGTATGATACCTAATAAATCTTTTGCCCTTTCGTTAGTTCCACTAAAGGGTGCCTTAGTCATTTTTCCTTGTAAACAAGATTCACATACATCAAATGAATCACATTCATTTGTTTTTAAAAGACCATTCTTTTGAAGTGTTTGTATGCGTTTCTTGTTTATATGACCAAGACGACAATGCCAAAGGTAGGTATCACTCAAATCAATTTAAGTTTTTTGGTGGTTGCTTGGTATATTGAGCTATCATATGTTGCGTTTTCATGAACCAATTCATAAATACCATTACAAGGTATAGCTTTAAAATAAAATACATGATTTAAAGAAACATGAATATCATTGTCAACAAACTTGAAATCATAATCATATTGTCTTAAACGGGAAACAGAAATTATGTTCCTAGTCAAACTAGGAGCATATAATACATTACTTAAAATAACTTCCAAACCATTTGGAAGTTTCAAAATGTAGTCTCCTTGGGCTTCCACATGAACCTTTGCACCATTGCCCATGAAGAGACTTATTTCCCCTTTCTCATAATGCTCATTTCTTTTGAACCCCTGCAACAAATTGCAAATGTGAGTTCCACATCCGGTATCTAATACCCATGTGTTAGAAGAAATAACATTTAATTCTATATGTATCATGTATATTATACCTGAGGTTTGCCCCGCATCCCTCTTTTCTCTCAACTCTTTGAGATAGACTGGACAATTTCTCATCCAATGCCCTATCTCACCACATTTGAAGCATGGGTCGTTCACAGCAACCTTTTGCTTCTTCTCCTTGGGTTTTGGAGGTTCCGCCCTAACAACCATCTTCCCCTTTCCCAAACGTGCCCCCTTTCCTTTGGCAACAGTTGCCTTGGGGGGGGTAGAGACCTTCTCCTTCTCCCACCTTCATTAATGGTGAGAACGGGTAAAACCCTTTTACCCATTCCCGCCTCAGCTGATTTGAGCATCGAATGAAGTTCATTTATGCTCTTGTCCCATCCGTTCATGTTGTAATTCATGACGAATGCCTCAAACCTTTTAGTTAGGCCATTAAGGATCAAATCCGTGGCCAACTCCTTTGAGACGGGACAGTTCAGCCTTTGAAGGCGGTCGATGTGGCTTTTCATCTTAAGAACATAAGATGAAACTGATTGGGATTCCTCCATCCGACATGCATGAAGCGCTCGAACCGTTTCGAAGCGCTCCACTCTAGCTTGTTGCTGGAACGTTTCCCGCAGCTGAGTGATCATGTCATAAGCTCCATGGAGCTCATACTCCTTTTGGAGTTCGGGTGTCATACTTGCCAACATTAGACAAGAGACCTGGATGGAGTCCTCCACATATTAACCCAATCATTATAGGCTTCCACATCCTCCTCGTTAGGTTCATCGGGGATGGGATCATCAAGGATATAGGCCCGCTTTTCTTGCTTGAGAACAATTCTCAAGTTGCGGTACCAATCCATGAAATTGTTAGGTGTTAGACGATCCCTTTGAAGAATCGCCCTTAGGGATTGGTTGTTTTGGTTTGGTACATCATTATTAGCGTTGTTGTTGTCGGCCATCTACAAGATGTTACAAAGTCTATTTTAGTAATCGTTGATAATTATATTTCATTTATTAATACCCTTTATGTCTCATAGACTATTAAAAAAAAATTTTAGAATCCAACGTTATATTTAAATATTGGTTAGGTGACCTTTATCCCATTATTCAAATAAAACAAGGTAGTCATAAATGACAATTGCAACCTATTGCAACTTCTAGTGGTATGGGATCGTTTAAACATCATATGTTTATCACGGCATGTTTATCCCATCAACACCTTTTATAAAACATATTTTAGGTGATCCATTCAATATATTTTACAAATCAAGTCGTCCTACTTACACACACGTGTGAGTTTACTATATAAGTGGTTAGGTGACCTTTATCCCACAAACATGGTATTCTCACCTCAAATTACAAGTTCCCTCAAAGTGGTTAGGTGACCTTTATCCCACTAAGAGTTTGCAAGTAACCTAAGTGTTGTGAAAAAGGATGGTGTTTAACTTGTTTTCAAAAGGGATATACGATTTCACAATTCTTGTTAAGAAAAGTCTATGTACCATATGATTGTATGCATTCAACCATATGGTACCCTATTGGTTCTTATGAATAAAACCCATTTTATTTTGCAAACCATTGAATTTTGCTTAATGATTTGAGAACCAATTACTCGTTTATAGTTTGTTTTAGTTGATGGTTGTTAATCACATCCAAATATTCAAAACAAACATCATCATATGCATTCAACCAAACATTAAACAAAACATTCAAATATGCATAACAAAGCATACTAAATTGAGCACACTTGTTTAGCCAAAACAAGTGTGTCAAATGGTCTTGTCCTAAGGGTTAAGAACATGACACATGGTTGACCCAAAAAGGACTCCCACTTGAATCCATAACTTCAAGCATCCTCTTTGTCCATCTTTTCTTCAAGTCTTGATCTTGAGCTTCCTTACAAGATATGTATCCTAATACATTTTACTAGTAAAGATAAACTCCTAATCTATTTATTACAAACCATGTGAATAAATAAATTACAAGACTAGACTTGAAACAAAATTAAATTATTACATGCCCAAATGAATACAACATGACAATCAATCATACAATCCAAGTGGTCTAGGCTTTGTTATGCATAAACAACAACAATATATCCAAACATACATAAGAAGTCGATTTTTGGCAGCCCCTTAAAACCCATGTTTTTGGCCAACATAAACCAAGAACAAATGGGTTTAGTCCAAGCAAACAATAATCTTATAAACTAGAGTCTTAAAGATCCTAATATGCATAATATAGCATCTTTAAAACATCAAAAGGGGCACCAAAATAGCCCTTTAAACCCACGGTTTGGGCTGTCCAAAAGAAAGCAAAGTGTAATACATGTATGCATATGTATAAGTGGCTCTTGATGCCATTGTTGGGATTTTAACATGTTTATCAAAGCTTCATACAACATGATTTATATGAAAACGCAGCGGAATATATTTTGAAACATATTAAGATCTGATTATAAAACCCATTTTATAATAACCCCAAGCCATGGATCTTTATACATAATGCATACAAATGTAAAACAACAAAACAAGGAACTACAACCTTTGTAGCTACTTAACCGAGCTTTAAGATGAGAAGGATGGTGATGATCTTGAAGGCTAGATTCCAACAAGCAATCCTCAAGAAGATAATACCCCAAGCACGTGCAAAACACCTCTCTTGCTAGGATCGAACACCAAGTTGTAGTCTCTCTTCCTGTGAAGTTTTTCAGCCAAGAACCAAAACTTGAAGCTGAAAAAATCTCTTCTCTTGTTCAAATCCGAAAATCTTGAAAGAGAGAGAGAGAGAGAGAGAGTGCTTGTGTAGGTTGAGTGTATGTGTTAAAATGAATTGATTAGAAGCTAATGCATGTGCTTGGAACAATAAAAAGCATTCCCAAGACATACACCAAGGGGCGGCCGAAAGGCTCCCTTTTTTTCACCAAAATTCAAATTAATCCTTTTAAAGGAATACACTAGAAATCAACCCTTTATAAAATTGAACCACTTTATTTTATAACACAATACATATGTTATTTGTCATTCTTTAACTAATTTAAACAATGAACAAATAATCCCTCATGAACAATTAATACATATAATAATGTTCATCTACAAAAGCAATAATTTAGAAAATCCAATTTTCTAAATTGGTGTCACTTATTATTTGTATGATCTTATCAACAAATAAATTTTCTTTCGGTGTTTGTTTGGCTTGTTATTGGGTATGACCCGACTTGGATCATATCACACTAGCCACATCAATTTAATATGAATCTTGGGCAGATCAAATCTTTTACTTACGTCAAAACTTATATCTGCACTTTCCTCCAAAAGTCAGAAGTCAAACTACACTTTCCTCGGGTGCAACAGCCCTATTCAGGCGTATGGACACCCTTTAGTCGCATGGCCTCCATGCGAATGAACATCAGGCAAATAAACCAATGCGAATGAACACCCAAGCGTGCGAATGGACTAATGCGGATGGACCTCATGCGAATAGGAGTAATGCGGATGACCACTTATGCGACTGGACCTTCAATCGCATAACGATAGTTTGATTCTTGCTTCTTATTGAGTGATAACACTGGTTTTATTGATCATTTACAACTCGTATCCATGGTCTAGACACCCTCCTGAACTAAACTAATCAAATTCGATGGTAATGATCAATGTAATCAAACTAAACAACCACAAACGGTACATAGTATCTACATTCAAATAGAAACCAAAACCGTACATGAATATAAACAAATCACCTTTGAAATTGATCCTCTTGTGTGCAAAATGCATCCATAATAGCCCGCAAACATCTTTGAACACTCTTGGGTAACAAATCTACTAAATTCTATCCAAATGATGACTCTCGACCAATGAAATCTTTCATTAAGTTCTAGACCATCGATACGAGTTGTAAATGATCAAGAAAACCTCTCTTATCACTCAATAAGAAGCAAGAATCAAACTATCTTTATGGAATGAAAGTAAATACATGTCAAACATAAAACATAATATGTGATTGATGAAAATAAATCAAATCAAGGTAACACGATCAAGTGGATAAGATTTCTTATAATTTTAATTGAAATTAGGGGAATACAAATTTGTGCATCAAAGTATTTGTCAAAGATTAATAGAATACTTGAAAAAGAACAAGTTATACAAAAATGTTATACAATAATAGTTATCACATGGATAGTTTTTGCTAACCGTATCAACCTTTTTTACTCTACCATTTTGATTTTCAAGCCTTCTAAACGCCCTCCTGAACTAAACTAATCATATTCGATGGTAATGATCAATGTAATCAACTAAACAACCACAAAGGGCAAATTGTATCTACATTCAAATAGAAACCAAAATCGAACATGAATATAAACAAATCACCTTTGAACACTCTTGGCTCAGAATCTACTAAATTCTATCCAAATGATGACTCTTGATCAATGAAATCCTTCATTAAGCTCTAGACCATGGATACGAGTTGTAAATGATCAATAAAACCAGTGTTATCACTCAATAAGAAGCAAGAATCAAACTATCGTTATGGAATGAAAGTAATTACATGTCAAACATAAAACTCAATTTGTGATTGATGAAAAATAAGTCAAATCAAGGTAACACCACCAAGAAGATAATATTTCTTACAATGGAGATTGGGTGATTATAGATTTGTTCATCAAAGTATTTGTGAAAGTTTAATAAACTACATGAAAAATGAACAAGTTATACAAAAATGTTATACAATAATAGTTATCGCATGGATAGTTTTTGATAATTGTATCAACCTTTTATACTCTACCGTTTTGAATATCTAGCCTTCTAAACACTCTCCTAAACTAAACTGATCAAACTCAATGGTATGATCAATGTAATCAAACTAAACAACCACAAAGGTCAAATAATATCTACATTAAAATAGAAACCAAAACCAAACATGAAAAATAAAGAAATCACCATTGAAATCGATCCTCTTATGTGCAAAATGCATCCAAAACACTCCATAAACATCTTTGAACACTCTTGGCTCACAATTTTACTAAATTCTCTCCAACTGATAATACACGATCCATGAAATCCTTCATTAAGCTCTAAACCATGGATACGATTTGTAAATGGATCAATAAACCACTCTTATCATTCAAAAAGAAACAAGAATCAAACTATCATTGTCAAATGAAAGTAACTACATGTCAAACATAAAACTCAATGTGTTATTGATGAAAAATAAGTCAAATCATGGAAACACGACCAAGAAGATAAGATTTCTTATTATTTTAATCGAAAGGTGATTGTTGATTTGTGCATCAAAGTATTTGTAAAAGCTTAATAGGATAAATGAAAGTGGAACTAGTTATACAAAAATGTGACACAATAATAGTTATCGCATAGATAGTTTTAATAAATTAGACCACCATCTCTAGGCTTGACTCTTCATTCTTTGACTTACTTGTTCTTCTTTTTTTTCATCACTTTCAGAAGAAGATTGTATCTCATCAGCTCTTAATCTTTCCTCATCTCTCTCATTTGCTTCAGCCTCAGATCTTCTCTTTATTTCAATCAGCATCTCAAGCTTAGAAATTCTTTTGTTTTGACTTTCAATTTGATTTTGCAAATTAGTGATAATATCTGCTTGTTCATTAACTATTTTCTCTTTCTCTTCCATGGAAATGGTTTGAATAGCAAGAGTGTCAACATGCCCATTGATTTCTTCTCTTGAATGATTAAGAGCAGCTGTTAACTTCTCAATCTCTTTATCCTTTTCTTTCTTCTCAGAATCATATTTTTCTTTATTGACACTAGATTCAGCATAACTCTCAAAAGGAGCAGCTTTAGATACAACTTTCTTGACAGGCATTTTGTTGGGGTTATCATCCTCATGAGAAGATGATTTGGATCTTTCTAAAGAGCTGGCAGAGTCACTAAACTCAATGGGTTCGGTAGAAATTAGGGGTGGTTGGGCTGATTGGATAGGTGAATGATGAATAGGAAATAGATGTGGAGAAGTAATGGTTGTGTTTGTGGAGATTGTTTTTGTGAGCTGTGAGGTGTTAGGGTTCCTTTTGGAGATGGAATTTGTGAAGAGTAAGGTGTTTGCTATGGGGTTCTTTATGGAGAGGGATTGGTAGGGGTACAAAGGGAGATGTAAAATCATGAACTTCTGGTTCAGTGTGAGAATCACCCCCTGCACCATCCTGGGGTGACACTGACCTTGGCCTATCAATGCCTTCAACTTGCTCATCAGCAGTGTGTTGAATATGAGCAGCTTGTTCTTCAATATGTTCATTAGTAGGAGCATGTAGTTCTTCACCTTGTTCATCAAGATTAATATGTTGAAGCATCCAAGGTAGAAGAGGAGAGTGAGCTCCACTGTAAAAATTTCTAGGATCCCTCTTCTTGATGTATTTATATGACTTAGCATCAGGTGTGGAATATCTAGAACTGGTCCATCAGCAGCTAGATTGGGGAATGCTTCATTTATGAGACATTGGATGAACCTTGGGTACATCAAGAATTTTATCTCCTTCCTTCTTGTATGTTGGATACTAGGCCATTGAAGACATAAGCTAACATATTGAATGGCCTATTTGTGCATAAAGCACAAATTGCTAATGAAGTAGTAACTGGGATATCATTCCTTCATGTTTTCCTTTTAGACAAACAGTGCTGATAGATATGGATCAGAAACTTCCAAGGCAAGTCTACTAACCCCTTCACAATCTGCTTTGCTTTAGAACCTCCTTCATATCCAATCTCTGCAAAGAAAGTAGTAATATCATCATCTTCTAGCTCAATTGGTGCATCTGCATCATCACTAAACTGTAGACACCTTCTCATAGTTTCTTAAGTTATGATCAATGTATGCTCATCATCAATCCTTCCAAATAAAGACCTAACACCATCATCCTCTAATACTTTAGCAGAGTTCCAGAATGACCTTATGAGTCTCTCATATATGATAGGTCTGATAGTGATAGCATAAGCCACTCTAGTTGTGGAAATGAATCTAATCATGTACCTGATCCCCTCTGCCTCGGGTACATCAGGGTCTAGAAAACCACTAACATTATGGAGCTTTCTCCATGAGATATCAGCTGGTACCCTGCATTAGAGGCATATGAGTTAGATTTATGATAGTTTATGCACTACTTTAAGCAACATTCATCATTTTGACTTTTGAGGGTCAAATATGAACATTTAAGGATACTGTACCATAGGAATTATTTCAGATTGAGATATTTTTATGAATACTCATTGTTATTTGATTGTTTATGTTTGAAGACAAATTTTGATTTTTCTAACTGTTAACTGGATTTTATTTCAAGTTTGGATTTCAACATTTTCGGTTTCATAATGCTCTTTTCATGCCATGAACATAACTCTGAGTTTTTCAGATTGAATCAAATTTACTAGGTTTGCATGTTCATTGAAGTTGAAAATGTTCATCTTTTCTTGGAATAAATCTAATTTTGGGTGTTCTTTGTTAACCTAGGGTTCTAAGTTCATTATCAGTTCAAACGTCCGAAACATTAGGTTAACATAATGTAAAACTTTCACCTTTTGTTTGATAATATAGTTGTGTAGTATCTAATATGAGGACAAATTGGGTGAAATGAACTTGAATATTTGATTATTAAAGAAGAAGATAATTTATGAAGAAGAACAGTGTTTTCGCTCGTCGAACAATAGAGTCTCTCAAATTTGAAAAGTATGAAATGACCTTTTGAACTTGCCTTAAATAGTCAAAAAATGGCTTTTACAAAATTTTACAAGTCTCAAAACAAATGCGGTTGGAGTTTCAATTCACACTGTAGCAAATACGGATGGTTTTTATACATCCGTATTTGTTTACTGTTGTAAATGCAGAACTGAAAATTTAAAGTACTTTGCTATCCACATTTGTTTACTATTTTAAATGCGGAAGAGTTTTAACTTGTGATTGTAGGCATCCGCATTTACACACTGTAGCAAATGTGGAAGTTTTGTTGCTTTAGTTTTCTTCTCTCCGCATTTGTGCACTGTGGCAAATGCAAAAGAACAAAGTTCATCAGCATTTGTTCACTGTAACAAATGCAGTTGACAAAACTTGTTCAGCATTGCTCACTGTAGCAAATGCGGTTGATCAAACTTTTGTGAGCATTGCTCACTGTAGCAAATGTGGCTAATCAAACTGTCAGCATTTGCTCACTATAGCAAATGTGATAGAATAAAATCCATATTTACTTGATCATCATTCATTGTGATAGAAAAGATAAAGCACTTATTTATTTCTGTTTGAAAATACATGAAAATTGAAGATTCACATCCACAAATGCGGATGAGTAAAACAAATGTGGAAGTGTAAATTTCATCCATATTGACAAATATGGTTGGACACTTAAAATGTTTTTATCCGTATTGACAAATGCGCTTGAACACTTGAAAAACATTTTATCCGCATTGACAAATGCGATAGGACATTTTTTGTTCTGCATAGGTTTTAACACTTCAAATTTTTGTGTATACTTGTAACACACTAATGCAGTAGAGTACAATCTTTGCCCGCATTAGTTTTACTTGGAAATAAAAAGCTACCCGCATTAGTTATAAGCATGGGTTATGTTCACCCGCATTAACCAATGCACTTACCTACATTAACTTTTGAAGTTAATCATAAGTTAATGTGTCTGTTTTGGTTTTTCATGTATGAAGAGATGTCATTGATTGATTTTTCTTATGAAGTTGTTGACTGTTGAGGTTGTCAATTCTTGATTGGATTGACTTGTATGTCAGAAGTGATACAAGTTTCCCATTGTTTGACTGATCTTGGACTTTCCATGCTTCCAAGAATTTGCATAGGCTGAGATACTATGGTATAACTTCTGCATCAACACGTGCATTTTCTTTTTGTTTTGTTTTGTTTTTTTTAATTTTTAAGAAAGTAATTTAAGATAGTAAAATTCTATATAGATTTAATCAGAAAATTTAAATTACTCCCCCTAAAGTTTATATCCACATCTGGATAGAAACTTTAAAGATTTAAAACTTTTGACTATTATGTACAATGATTATTAATAATGAAGAGAAGTATATCTTTTGTTGGGATCATATCAATCTTACATTACACATGTGCATCCTTTATGATAAAATGGACATGTTTATGAACTTGATGATTGAAGTTATGTTTGTCCTCTTAAACTTATACCAGGTTGATATTTTGATGCAAATGATATTTATCATGTTTTTGGTTGATTTATTTATTCAATATGTACCTCACACACAAGCATGGAATGATCAACCATCCTTATACAATGCATGGTAGAACTTTTTCACAACATTCCTTACCAAGTTACTTAAGTTATGAGAACTCATTTTCACTGATCGTCATTGGGATTCTTTTACTTTGATCCTTTTCATGATGATCCACATTGGGGTTCTTTTCACTTCACTTTGGAAGGTGATCCATGATAGGATTCTTTTGTTCATTCACTTGGAATGTATTGTTTTTGTAGATTCATCCAACTTGGATGTGTTCCTCATTGGGAATCTTTTGGATCAGTACATCTGCACTATGTGCTTGTTCATCAGGTCTTTGCTCAGCAAAACAAAGATGAAACTTGATGTAGGTGAAAGAGATTCATAAAGTAACATTACCTAGTGTGTTTAGGTTACTACACACACATGCATTCAGAAAAGCCAGTACATACCTGTACTTTGTGATGAGTGTTTCACTATTGAATAAAATTTTAATTCATCACTACATGTATCGTCTCTTCTAGGTTGAGCCTACCAACATATCTGGTAAGTCATGATAGTCTTGAAATTTTTGAAATTAAGCACAGTGAATGATATAACGACTGTAATTATATCATTTCCCATTGATATTCTATTCTTCATAAAATTGACTTCTTTTTGTGTTTTTCTACTATTTTGACTTGTTTTTTTTTTGATATTTTGATTGATTTACTCAAGATTAATCATACCAATTGATTGCACTAGAAATTCAAACCTACTAGTTTCAAATGCCTTTGTGAATAAATCAACCAATAAATTTTAGTGGGTACTTGAATCAATTTGATTAGCCCCTTTTTAGCACAGTCTCTCAAAAAGTGATATCTAATTTTAATGTTTTTTGTTTTAGAGTGCTGAACAGATTTATTTGTAATAAAAACAACTGGTGTGTTGTTAATGTGAACTGATGTGTGCAAGAAGTTAAAACCATAATCAAGCATCTGGTTTTAAATCTAGAGTACTTAAGAGCAACAAGCTGATGTTGCAGTATACTCAGCTTCTGATGTTGATACAGATACGTTTGTCTGCTTCTTCCATTGCCATGAGAGCAGTCTGGGACCAAGAAATTGACAATCGCCAGAGGTGGACTTCTATTGAAGTTGCATCCTCCGTAATCACTGTCAGTGAAGGCATAGAGATTGAAGTCTCCTTCCTTTGGATACCATAATCCAATAGCTGGTTTGCCTTTAAGATATCTGAATATCCTCTTGACGGCATTCACTCGTGCTTCTTTTGGATCAGCTTGATACCTAGCACACACACAAACACCAAACATAATGTCAGGCCTACTGTCTGTTAGATACATAAGTGAACCAATCATAGATCTATGGTGAGTCTGGTCCATTGATTTGCCTTCTGGATCAGGTCCAATCTTCACTTTAGTATCAACAGGAGTTCTGATAGACTGACAATCAACAAAGTGGAATTTCATCAACATAGTTTCCACGTATTTTCATTGATTGATGAAGATTCCATCTGCTGTTTGTTGGACTTGCACCCCTAGAAAGAAAGTGAGTTCCCCCATTACACTCATTTGGAATTTTGAATGCATAAGGTCTTGAAACTCTTTACAGAGTTGCTTGTTTGTTGAGCCACAAATGATATCATCCATATAAATATGGATTAACAACATCTGTTTTCCTCTTCTCCTTCTAAAGAGAGTCTGATTAATCTTTCCTCTTTCATATCCATTTTCAAGAAGAAAGGATGATAGAGTCTCATACCACTTCCTTGGAGCTTGGTGAAGACCATACAGAGCATTGTCAAGCTTGTAAACTCTATGAGGGAAATCTGGATCTTCAAAGCCAGGTGGTTGACTCATATAGACCCCCTGAGCATCTTTCCATACAAGAAGGCACACTTCACATCTATTTGATAAATAATAAATTTCATGGATGCAGAATATGCTAGAAAGATTTTGATTGCTTTTAATCTGGCAACAAGTGCAAACACTTCGTCATAATTGATTCCTTCTTCTTGAGTGTATCCCTGTGCCACTAATCTTGCTTTGTTTCTGATGATGATCCCTCTATCATTAGTCTTGTTCCTGTATAGCCATCTGGTACCGATAGGGTATTGTCCTTCGAGAAGATCTACCAGTTGCCATACTTCTTGCTTCTTGAATTGGAACAATTCTTCCAGCATTGCTTCAATCTAGCTATTGTCTTGCAGAGCTTCTTTGATGTTCTTGGGTAGTGTTTGATAGCTATTGCAATTCTAGACTTGCTTCTTGTCACCCTCTTATGAAATTCACCAATAATGGTTTCAACTGGATGATTCTTGTGTATTCTGGTGGTTGGAATGGAGTCACCAGCAATGGTTACATCAAGATTGGAGACATTCAGTTCATTATGGTCAAAGATTGGAGACCTTCATCTTGTACTGTTGGTGAGTTATGAAGATATTCAGACTTTGTTTCAGTTCCTGCTTCAGCTTCAGCAGCACTGTGATTGCATCCATCATTTGATGTTCTTTGTGTTTAAGCTGGAGGAGTAGCTTGTTTTTGATTTCTAATCTCAGTTGACTAATCATTTAAGTGTGATGGTAACAGGCTTGGACCTCTTTTAGTTGAAACACTCTAGTTTTATCATAGTTGTCTAGTGGGATCAGCTTGGAGAGGAACATCTTCATTCATGTATTCAGTAGATGTAGGATGAATCAATGGAAAGTCATCTCTTCTTTCTACAACTAAAGAAGTGTCACCCGAATGAAGATTTCCTGCATCAGACAAGTGAAATTTATCAAATGATTTTGTAAATGAGTCAATATCAAACACCTGTCGGGACCATTTGTAGATTTAGGAAACGAATTCTCCTTGAATTGAACATTTGTTGATTCATCAATAATGTTTAATCTAGGATTAAACACTCTGTAAGCCTTTGAAACAGTAAAATAACCTACAAAGAATCCTTTATCAGACTTAGATGAAAACATTCCCAAATAGTCTTGGGTGTTTAATATTGAGATAGGACTACCAAATGATTAAGAAATCCAATGAATGATTTTCTATGAAAGAGCACTTCAAATGGAGTCATGTTGCTTTCTTTTACAACTAGAGTTTGATTTTGTACAAGGCACGATGTGTTAACTGCTTGTGCCCAAAAGATGATTGGCAGCTTAGCATCGGCTAGCATTGTTCTTGCTGCTTCAATTAGTGTTCTATTTCTCCTTTCAGCTACTCCATTTTGTTGAGGAGTTCTAGCTGCACTGAATTGATGAGCAATGCCTTTGGTTGCACAAAAGAACTCATGTCTTCATTTTTAAATTCAGTTCCATTATTACTTCTGATTGTTTTGACCTTAAGATCAAGTTGATTTTTAATTTTTGTGATAAAGTTTTGTATTATTTGGGATACCTCATTTTTATGAAGTAAGAAGAAAACCCATGTAAATCGTGAAAAGTCATCAATGATCACCAAACAATACTGTTTCTTTCCAATACTCATGACATGAGTTGGTCCAAACAGATCCATATGAAGTAGCTTCAATGGAGTATTGTTTGTGTTCACCAGCTTGGATTTATGAGAATATTTGTGTTGTTTTCCTTTGAGGCACTTTGAACAGTGATCAACAAAGTGAAATTCCTTTTATGGAAGACCAATGACATGGATTCCTTTGACCAATCTGTTCATTTTTTAAAGTTGGTGTGCCCCAAACGTTTGTGCCAAAGTTGTGACTCATCAAATGATGCTTTTGACAAAAGACATGTTTCTTCTTTAGGTGATGCAGAACACATGTTTAAAACCTAAGTATTATTCTTCCTCGGGGTCTTTAGGACAACCCATTCTTCAGAGATCTAAAATCCAGGTTTCAGAATTAGCAATGAGTGTCTGTAAAGTGAGTTGAATATTTCTTGTCACAGATCTGAGACACGCTTAGCAGATTGAAGTTTAGATGTTCACAGTAGTTCACTCTATCAAAGCTCAACATCCTATTTGTCATAGATCCTTCACCTGAAATTCTACCACCCTGTGAATCTCCACCAAATGCCACCGTAGTTCCTTGTATATGCTTGAAGTCATGAAGGAGGGAACGATCTCTAGTCATGTATCGGGAACATCCACTGTCCACATACCATAAGCTATTGGAACTATGTGGATGAACCTGCAAGCACAGAAGAACTAATTACAACGTGGAACCCAAGCCATGATGGTCTTGGGTTTCCCGTTCCTATCTATAATGGTGACTTCTTGGTATTTCCCTCTAAATTATGGTTTTGATGGAGGTGTCCTGGGAGATTTTTGGTAATGACTGGGTTGAGTCATCTCATCAACACCTACTGAAGATTTAGATGAGTAATGAAACCTTTGGTCTCTGTTTCTTTGTAGAAATTTACCCGTTTTTCATTATCAAAAATACTTTTGTTTGGGAAGGTCAATTTTGGGTTTCATTGTGTGATATTTTCTTTGACCCTTCCACAATTCCTTCAAATTGCTCCTGTCATTTGTTAATCTAGATATCCTAGATTGATAGTTGTGAAAATAAGATCTGACAATGCATTTCTCAACAGATGTTTTTGAGATGGGCTTGTTTTGGGGAATTCTCAATCCCTTCTGATTAAAGTAACAATTAGATGTTATGTGATTGTTCATATCACAGACTGAACAATATTGTTAAAATAACAGTTTTTGGTTGAGTAGTTGTTCATGTCATAGATAGAGCAATATTGGTTGTAAAAGCACTCTTATGTTTTATGATTAAACATATCACAATTGTCACAATACATTTGTTTGTTGCTTGAATAAGATTTTGATTTGTGGGACTCAGTTGATTTTCTCATTTGCTGCTGAGCCACTTTCTTTTGCTTAGGGGATGAATCAAAATGAGCCTTTTTGTTAGATTTTCTTAATCGTTTTGTTTCTTCAACCCTTTCTGTACCTCTTTCTCAAATGATCAACTTCTTCCTTGTTGCATATGTCAAAACCAACACCCTGTCTTAATTTTGAAGATTGGGGGTCTGATAGAGTTTTACATGTTGAAATCAGTGATCTTTTTTGTTTCTTTTGCAGTGAAACCTTGTCTGATTTGCTTGATTTGTTTGGAGATATAATCTCATTATCATAAATGCTTTCAGCAGTGGGTTTCACTGACTTCACAAACTTCTTTTTACCTTTTAAAATAGAAGGTATGAATTTTATAAATGGAACAATTGCCTTTACAGGGCTTGTGGGTTTGATGACACTTACTGCCTTGTCTAAACACTCTTTAACCTTGATTAGATGACCTAATTTTTTTCTCCTCATTTGTTTTAATATAACATTAGGTTTGTTTTGAGGATGGTTACTTGTTTTACTATAGATTTTGGTTCCGTAGTTTTAGTTTCAATTTCCTTATTGAGTGTGACAGGTTCAGGCATGATAGTGTAGTTGTCATTGTATGGTGGAGGACATGAATTATACCCAATCCTAGACATGTCCTTGGGATCCTTTTGAGAATCAAGCATCTCTTGCAGCTTGACTGAAGACAGTTGAAACTTTTCAAGTTTCACTTTAGTAAGTGTATGTTCAGCCTTAGATTGAGCTAACTTTTCAGTCAGTAGCTCATTCTTAGTTGTAAGAGTGTACTTTTCACCATGTAGTTTTTCAATGTTAGAGATGAGAGATTTTATTTTAATTTCAATGCCTTTTATCTCTCTTTTTATCATCTTTTATTTTCTTCTTTTATTTTATCTACCACTTTATGGTTATGCTCTCTATAACCTTGCAACTCAATAATACATTTTTCATTACAAAGGTTAAATTTTACCTCAGTAGGCATTGGAGATGGACCATCATTGATGTGAGCCATAAGTGCATGATTTTGAAATTAAGGCTTTACTTCCTCAGCGTACATGCTCCAGTCACATACTCCATCTTGTTTGATCACAAGAGCATTTCCCAATGACTGACTGCTTCCATGAGCTTGATTAGTCAGTTGAGGTTGAGTCTGGTATGACTGTTGTTGTTGATGATGATATTGGTGTTGATGATTGTTAGAATGAAAGCTTGGATTTGGTTGTCAAGATGACTGGCTTTGTGAATTCCTTTGGAAGTTGTTGGTTCTTTTGGGGGCATTGCATTCCCTAGAGAAGTGGCCAGTTATCATATCCAAGCTTTGGGTTTTCATTAAGGCTTAGCTTTCTGCCTTTTCTGATAAATGTCTTTGCTCTCATAGCAATCATGGCCATTTTCCATTGCAAATCCTTTCTTCCACATCATCTGGATCCATTTCCTCCAGGTCTTCCTGGATCAGATGTGTAGATGTAAGTCTTCCTCCTAAATAAGCTTCAAAACTTGCAACAAAGGCATTGTAAGTAGCCTTTTGTTCTTTTGATCTTGTATCATCATGGGTGTTTGGAAGAGTTGCTGAGAATCCTGCCGATTAGGATGACGTTGATGGCTTGTTGGTAGATGGAGCTACAATGAATCCATTGGTCTTGGCTTGATCCCTTGAGGATAGAAAATCATCTTCTTTAGTAATGAAGGCATTTTCCATATTATGAGAATCAGATGGAATTTGTATGCTTCAATCACTCTTGGTCCTCCTAGATTTCTACTTCTTTCATCAAGCTCTAATGCTTCTATTTTGGCTATCATGATATCCAAAGTAGTACTCCCAAGTCAGGAATATTTTTCAGCATTGTCACATTCTGTTTCCAGCTTTCAAGAAGGTTGTGCATCATTTTCTTATTCAACTCCTTGGCCTTGTAGGTGACTCCTATTATCTCTAAGTCATTCATCAGCTGCACAAATCTGTGGAGCTATTTAGAGATGGACTCCCCTTTGGAGTGATGAAATGTTTCATATTGATTAACAAGTTTATCCTTATTAATTTCAGCAACTTCACTGCTTCCTTCACAGATGATCAGCAGTGCATCCCATACTGTTTTGGCAGTTCCATATTTTTCTAATCTTTTCAGCATATCCATCTTGAGTGCTTGAGTTAGGATAGAGTAAGCTTTCAAATCAATCTTGATTTTCTTGTAATCTTCATCATCAAGAGTTAGATCTTCAATGGGTAGCCTTGCTATCTTGTAGATAACAGCTTGATCTGTAGACAGAGTAACCAGAATGTGTGGTCCTTGCAGATTGAAATCCATAATCTGGATCTACACCTGTAATATAGTTCATGAATCTGATTTTCCATTGTTTAAATTCAGATTTATGTTTAAGCATTGGTGGTTTTGGAGTATGACCAAGTTTTGAAAAATTATGTGAATCCATTTTAACAAGGTGTTTTAGCTTGTATAAATATAGATTAGGTAAGTTTTAAGATTAATTAGTCCGAATAGTCCAAATCGTTCCACAAATGCTCAGTAAATCAGATCTGTTAATGTTTCTTGGTTTCTGTTGCAACTTCTGTTCTTTGTATGAATCTGTAGGTTTTGTGTATAGTTCTTGAAGGTGAGAACGTGTTGATAGAGGTCTTTTTAAGAGTATTTTCTGCTGTTTACTAAACAGAGATGATGGAATACTCTATTAGCAACTCAATCACTAGATCAATCAAGTTCTATTTAGGTTTTGGGTAGATTTGAAGAAGAACCGAGAGCCAAAGCTCTGATACTGATTGACTGGGTAGTGAGATAGAGATTCTCACTTAGGATCAAATATAATGATTGAGTTAGGAGTTGAAAGGCAGAAACAAACAATCAATAAACATTCAATGTAGAAGAAAAACTCATAAATGCTTGTTGTATTGAATGAGATGATGATTATAGTAAATGCTAGGGTTTGAGCATAAAACAATAATGATACACCTTGATAGTAAATGAAAAAAATATTCTAATTGTCTATGAACCATCGTATCATGTACGATGTTTTCTATTCTATTTATAGGCAGACAATATGCCTTTTTACAAAATGACTAAACTACCCCTGACGTATAAAAATGACTTGATCAACATTTCTCACTTGATCATCCGCATTAGTATGTTGGGTCATCCATATTGGGTAATACGGATAAACAAATACTTATGTGCATTCTTGTCCGGTCATCCGCATTGGCAAATGCAGATGAACAGAATCTTGTCCGCATTACTATTGTCTTCCGCATTTGTTAATGTGGAAAAACAAATACTTGTTAGTATTTGTTCTTTGCCTTCCGTATTAACAAATGC
Organism: Flaveria trinervia; assembly: GCA_025506515.1. Lineage (NCBI taxonomy): Eukaryota > Viridiplantae > Streptophyta > Magnoliopsida > Asterales > Asteraceae > Flaveria > Flaveria trinervia. The sequence continues at coordinate 47,291,896 of CM046446.1, forward strand.
GGTAAGCCAATACTTCTTCTTCTACTATAGGATTTTCATCTGCATTATTACTTGGACTTGTGGGAATCCAGCAGAACAACCATCAACTCACCAATTGAATTGGCATGTATGATCCTTTCAGGGTCCAATAATACTCCCCCTAAGGATTATACACCTATTTTTCTCAATGCTTTGGTGGTGATTGAGGTTGTGAAGATTCTGCTAGATCTTGTTGTGGCACCAGAGGTTCAGCTTGTGATGGGTCCAGTATAGCCTTTATCATGTTGACAAAGTCTTTAGCATCATCCATCTTTTCTCTATTAAGCGTATGTATCTTCATTTGACTCATTGCATGGATGGCTTCTAATGGTAGTTTCTTGAGTGAAACTGGTTCCCAAATTGATACTGTAGACAGCCCATCCCTGTGAATCAGCAAAGCACCATTTACATCAACCTCAAGTTTTACAATGTTGCCCAACTGCAGAGGTGTCCTTTTCTTCTTTCTTTTCTCCCTCTTGGCAATGATATAGTCATATGCTATCTTTAGTATCTTGATGCACTTTAGAAAGAAGTGCATATCTTCTTCACCAATTTTGTTGGAGGTCTCTTTGAAGTGCCCAGTGAAGATATATCATTGTAAGATTGATCTAATAGTCTCACTTCATAACCCCCGAACAATCTGATTTCTGCACCTTCTTTCCCACTCCACTTCCTCTCAATCACCAACTCATAAGTCTTCTCATCATAGTAAACGTTGGAGATTGGTATTGTGGAATGAGTGTCAGCCACCATTTTTCTTTTTAATGCCTCTTTAGGTTTCACTTTCAATTCAGGAACACTACCTCTTCTGCTGGTTTTGTTTGTCTCTTCTCTAGAGGGTTTTTGAATGATCTGTCTTTCCTCATGCATATGGCTTTCAAAGACTTGAAGTTATTGGTTCTCTTGAACATTCTAAGTATTTCTTCAAACTCATAGTCTCTAAACATAGCTGTGTGATTGATTAGTTCTAATTGAGCTAGTTCTTTTAGGTCATGGATCTCTAGGGCATTTACTAGAGCATAGTACTCTATAAAGAATTGAACCAGCCCGAAGATCCTCTTCACCATGAACATGTTCCATTACCATCATACTTCCAGGCAATGATTTTTTGATCTGTTTTGCCCTTTGGAGTAGACACACCCTTTATCATCTCTGTAGTGGTGAGGCCTTCTTGAAGCTTCAGTTGTGAAGGCTCAACAAACCACTCAGGATATTAATGAAGCACTAGTGCCAAAGAGTCTTGATCTCTAAAAGTGAGTGGCATGTCTTGAGCACACATTCTTGGTCTTAGCTTCTTGCTAAGGATCTCTTCTTCCAAAGCTTTAAGCCTCTGTTTCTTTTCAGTAATCAGTCTTAGAATGGCAACCCGCATTGAATTAGTCTTCATGTTACCTAGTTTCCTCTTAGTAAATCCTTGGCTTAATAAATAATCCTTCATTTCCCTATCATTCATGGAATAGGAATCAGGATATATGATTGAGCAGTTGAAGTTTGCTTCTTTATGACAGATAGTTTTGGTTTGTCAGCTTTAGGTGAGATGGTCTTTTCATAGTCAATTTCAATAGTAGGGTCTAGCAGTTTGTTTAATCTTTCCCTTTTTGCCTTCATCCCCTCATAAGTCATGCCAAAGACTTCATCAGGATCATATCCATGATTAATCAGATACATAGCTTCAACCATTAATCATCATTTTGAGCCTTTTTCACCATTTCTTCTATTGAGTTTTCTTCTTTCATAGGACTGTCAACTACTATTGGCTCATCAGCCACATAGCCTCCTTCAATTTCACCTTCTTCCAGATCAACAAAAATTTCCTGCTTCTTTAATTAAGCTTCTGCTTGCTCATGTTCTTCTAAGAATTCTTCTATAGCTACCAAGCTTCTTGGATCATCTTGTTTACTTTTCTTCACAGGCTCTTCTTCCAGTATAGGTCTTTTGCCATTTGCCTTCTCAGATAAATACTTTCTCTATCTGGTATAGGTTTGAAGTGAAGGACCACAAGAGGTTTCAGGCATTTTAGACCTTGGAGGTACTTTTTCAACCTCTAATTGTACTTTTTCATGGACTGCAGCAGCTTTTTCTTCCTTTTTTTTTGTTCTTCACATAGTTTTCTGATCATTCCTTTTTGCTCATTAGATAGAGACACAACTAGGATTATTTGCAAGCTCAACTCCTTCTCCAGAGGGACAAGGGATTGAGAGATAATCTCAATGGGTTTAGTGTAAGTCCTTTGATCAGCTACAAAATCCCAGAACTCATCATCAATAATGAACTCTTCTGATGTGAAACTGTCTAGTGCATTGATCATTTCTTCAAATTCAGCCTCTACAGTGAGTGTAGCAACTGATTTTCCAGAATAGACCACCATCTCTAGGGTTGACTCTTCATTCTTTGACTTACTTGTATCTTCTTCTTTTTCATCACTTTCAAAAGAAGATTGTATCTCATTAGCTCTAAATCTTTCCTCATCTCTTTCACTTGCTTCAATCTCAGCTCTTCTCTTAATTTCAATCAGCATCTCAAGCTCAGAAATTCTTTTGTTTTGACTTTCAATTTGATTTTGCAAATTAGTGATAATCTCTGCTTGTTTATCAATTATTTCCTCTTGCTCTTCCATGGCAATGGTTTGAATAGCAAGAGTGTCAACATGCCCACTAATTTCTTCTCTTGAATGATTAAGAGCAATTATTAACTTCTTAATCTCTTTATCATTTTTTTCTTCTCAGAATCATATTTTTCTTTCAATGATTTTAGCTCAGCTTCCTTCTCATCCAGTTCCACCAATCTGTCTTGAATGATGCTTGATCTCCTGTTAGTAGTCTTTCCATCTTTGCTACTTTGTGTAGAAGTTCAAAGATCATCTCGTCTTTCTTTTGTTTGTTGACACCAGATTCAGCATAACTCTCAGAAGGAGCAGCTTCAGAGACAACTTTCTTGACAGGCATTTTGTTGAGGTTATCATCCTCATGAGAAGATGATTTGGATCTTTCTAAAGAGCTGGCAGAGTCACCAAACTTAATAGGTTCGGTAGAAATTGGGGGTGGTTGGGCTGATTGGATAGGTGAATGATGAATAGGAGATAGATGTGGAGAAGTAATGGGTTGTGTTTGTGGAGATTGTTTTTGTGAGTTGTGAGGTGTTGGGGTTCCTTTTGGAGATGGAATTTGTGAAGAGTAAGGTGTTTATGATGGGGTTCTTTATGGAGATGGGATTGGTAGAGGTACAAAGGGAGATGCAAAATCATGAATTTCAGGTTTAGTGTGAGAATCACCCCTTGCACCATCCTGGGGTGACACTAACCTTGTCCTATCAATGCCTTCAACTTGCTCATCAGCAGTGTGTTGAATATGAGCAGCTTGTTCTTTAATATGTTCATTAGCAGGAGCATGTTGTTCTTCACCTTGTTCATCAGGATTAATCTATTGAAGCATCCAAGGTAGAAGAGGAGAGTGAGCTCCATTGTAAAAATTTCTAGGATCCCTCTTCTTGATGTATTTATATGACTTAGCATCATAGTGTGGAATATCTAAAACTGGTCCATCAGCAGCTAGATTGGGGAATGCTTCATTTATGAGACATGGATGAACCTTGGTACATCAAAAATTTGTATCTCCTTCCTTCTTATATGTTATACTAGGCCATTGAAGACATAAGCTGACATATTGAATGGCCTATTTGTGTATAAGCACAATTGCTGATGAAGTAGTAACTGGGATATCATTCCATCTTGTTTTCCTTTTAGACAAACAGTGCTGATAGATATGGATTAGAAACCTCCAAGGCAAGTCTACCAACCCCTCACAATCTGTTTTGCTTCAAAACCTCCTTCATATCCAATCTCCACAAAGAAAGTATCACCAAACTACAGACACCTTCTCACAGTTTCTTCAGTTATGATCAGTGTATGCTCATCATCAATCCTTCCAGATAAGACCTAACACCATCATCCTCTATCACTTCAGCAGAGTTCTAGAATAACCTTATGAGTCTCTCATATATGATAGGTCTGACAGTGATAGCATAAGCAACTCTAGTTGTGGAGATGAATCTGATCATGTCCCTGAGCCCCTCTACCTCGGGTACATCAGGGTCTAGAAAACCACTGACATTGTGGAGCTTTCTCCACGAGATATCAGCCATGTACCTTGCATTAAAGGCGTATGAGTTAGATTTATGATAGTATATGCACTACTTTAAGCAACATTCATCATTTTGACTTTTGAGGGTCAAATGTGAACATTTAAGGATACTATACCATAACAATTATTTCAGATTGAGATATTTTCATGAATACTCATTGTTATTTAATTGTTTATATTTGAAGACCAAATTTTGATGTTTTTGACTGTTAATTGGATTTTATTTCAGTTTTGATTTCAACATTTTTGGTTTCATAATGCTCTGTTCATGCCATGAACATAACTTTGAGTTTTTCAGATTGAATCGGATTTTACTAGGTTTTCATGTTCATTGAAATCGAAAATGTTCATCTTTTCTTGGAATAATCTGATTTTGGGTGTTCTTTGTTACCTAGGGTTCTAAGTTCATTATCAGTTCAAACGTCCAAAACATTAGATTAACAATATGAAAAAATTTCATCTTTTGTTTGATAAAACAGTTGTGTAGTATCTAATACGAGGACAGAATGGGTGAAATGAACTTGAATCTTTGATTATAAAGAAGAAGATCATTGATGAAGAAGAACAGTGTTTTCGCTCGTCACACTATAGAGTCTCTCAAATTTGAAATGTATTAAATGACCTTTTGAACTTGCTTAAAATAGTCAAAAATGGCTTTTACAAAATTATAAAAGTCTCAGAATAAATGCGGTTGGAGTTTGAATTCACACTGTAGCAAATGCGGATGGTTTTTATACATTCGTATTTGCAAAATGCATCCAAAACACTCTACAAAAATCTTTCAACACTCTTGGCTCATAAATCTACTATATTTTATCCAAATGATGACTCTTGATCCATGAAATCCTTCATTAAGCTCTAAACCACAGATACGAGTTGTAATGATCAATAAAACCAGTCTTATCAATCAATAAGAAGTAAGAATCAAACAATGTTATGGAATGAATGTAATTCACATCAAACATAAAACTCATTGTGTGATTGATGAAACATAAGTCAAGTCAAGGTAACAACACACCAAGAAGATAAGATTCATATTATTTCAATCGAGATTGGGCGATTACAGATTTGTGCATCAAAGTATTTGTGAAAGTTTAATAGAATACATGAAAAGGAACTAGTTATACAAAAACGTTATATAATAATAGTTATCGCATGGATAGTTTTTGCTAACCGAATCAACCTTTTTACTCTACCATTTCAATTTTCAAGCCTTCAAAACACCCTCCTAAACTAAACTAATCAAATTCGATAATAATGGTCAATGTAATCAAACTAAACAACCAAAAGGGCAAAGAGTATCTACATTCAAATAGAAACAAAGACCAAATATGAAAATAAACAATCACCTCTGAATCGATCCTCTTGTGCACAAATGCATCCACAACACTCCACAAACATCTTTGAACACTCTTGGCTCACAAATCTACTAAATTCTATCCATATGATGACTTTTGATCCATGAAATTCTTCATTAAGCTTTAGACCATGGATACAAGTTGAAAATGATAAATAAAACCACTCTTATCACTTAATAAAAATGAATAAACAAACTATCGTTATGGAATGAAAGTAATTACACTTCTAACATAAAACTCAATGTGCGATTGATGAAAATAAGTTAAATCAAGGTAACACGACAAAGAAGACAAGATTTCTTATTATTTCAATCCCTCAGCGATTATAGATTTGTGCATCAAAGTATTTGTGAAAGCTTATAGAATACATAAAAAAGGAACATGTTATAAAATTGTTATACAATAATAGTTATTGCATGGCTAGTTTTTGTTAACCGTATCAACCTTTTTTACTTTATCATTTTGATTTTCAAACCTTCTAAACACCCTCCAGAACTAAACTAATCATATTTGATGATGATGATCAATGTAATCAACTAAACAACCACAAAGGGCAAATAGTATCTACATTCAAATAGAAACCAAAACCAAACATGAATATAAACAAATCACCATTGAAGTCAATCCTCTCGTTTGCAAAATGCATCCAAAACACTTCACACAAACATCTTTCAACACACTTGGCTCACAAATCTACTAAATTCTATCCAAGTGACGACTCTTGATCCATGAAATCCTTCATTAAGCTCTAGCCCACACATGCGAGCTATAAATGATCATTAAAACCAGTCTTATCACTCAATAAGAAGCAAGAATCAAACTATCGTTATGGAATGAATGTAATTACACGTCAAACATAAAACTCAATGTGTGGTTGATGAAAAATAAGTCAAATCAAGGTAACACCACCAAGAAGATAAGGTTTCTTACTATTTCAATCGAGATTGGGCGATTATAGATTTGTGCATCAAAGTATTTGTGAAAGTTTAATAGAATACATGAAAAACGAACTAGTTATACAAAAACATTATATAATAATAGTTATCGCATGGATAGTTTTTGCTAACCGTATCAACCTTTTTTACTCTACGATTTCGATTTTCAAGCCTTCAAAACACCCTCCTAAACTAAACTAATCAAATTCAATGGTAATGATCAATATAATCAACTAAAAACCACGAAGGGAAAATAGTATCTACATTCAAAATAGAAGCCAAAACCGAACATGAATATAAACAAATCACCTTTGAAATCGATCCCGTCGTTTGCAAAATGCATCCAAAACACTCCACAAACATCTTTCAACACTCTTGGCTCACAAATCTACTAAATTCTATCCAAATGATGACTTTTGATCCATGAAATCCTTCATTAAGCTCTAGACCATGGATACGAGTTGTAAATGATCAATAAAACCAGTCTTATCACTCAATAAGAAGAAAGAATCAAACTATTCTTATGAAATGAAAATAATTACACGTCAAACATAAAACTCAATGTGTGATTGATGAAAAATAAGTCAAATCAAGGTAACATGACAAAGAAGACAAGATTTCTTATTATTTCAATCCCTGAGCGATTATAGATTTGTGCATCAAAGTATTAGTGAAAGCTTATAGAATACATGAAAAAGGAACATCTTATACAAAAATATTATACAATAATAGTTATTGGATGGATAGTTTTTACTAACCGTATCAACCTTTTTTACTTTACCATTTTGATTTTCAAGCCTTCTAAACACCCTCCTGAACTAAACTAAGCATATATGATGGTAATGATCAATGTAATCAACTAACAACCACAAAGGGCAAATAGTATCTACATTCAAATAGAAACCAAAACCAAACATGAATATAAACAAATCACCATTGAAGTCGATCCTCTCGTTTGCAAAATGCATCCAAAACACTTCACACAAACATCTTTCAACACACTTGGCTCACAAATCTACTAAATTCTATCCAAATGATGACTCTTGATCCATGAAATCCTTCATTAAGCTCTAGACCACTGATGCGAGTTATAAATGATCATTAAAACTAGTCTTATCACTCAATAAGAAGCAAGAATCAAACTATCGTTATGGAATGAATGTAATTACACGTCAAACATAAAACTCAATGTGTGGTTGATGAAAAATAAGTCAAATCAAGGTAACACCACCAAGAAGATAAGGTTTCTTACTATTTCAATCGAGATTGGGCGATTATAGATTCGTGCATCAAAGTATATGTGAAAGTTTAATAGAATACATGAAAAACAAACTAGTTATACAAAAGCATTATATAATAATAGTTATCGCATGGATAGTTTTTGCTAACCGTATCAACCTTTTTTACTCTACCATTTTGATTTTCAAGCCCTCAAAACACCCTCCTAAACTAAACTAATCAAATATGATGGTAATGATCAATGTAATCAACTAAACAACCACAAAGGGCAAATAGTATCTACATTCAAAATAGAAACCAAAACAGAACATGAATATAAACAAATCACCTTTGAAATCGATCCCGTCGTTTGCAAAATGCATCCAAAACACTCCACAAACATCTTTCAACACTCTTGGCTCACAAATCTACTAAATTCTATCCAAATGATGAGTTTTAATCCATGAAATCCTTCATTAAGCCCTAGACCATGGATACAAGTTGTAAATGATCAATATAACCAGTCTTATCACTTAATAAGAAGAAAGAATCAAACTATTCTTATGAAATGAAAATAATTACACGTCAAACATAAAAATCAATTTGTGATTGATAAAAAATAAGTCAAATCAAGGTAACACGAAAAAGAAGACAAGATTTCTTATTATTTCAATCCCTGAGCGATTATAGATTTGTGCATCAAATTATTTGTGAAAGCTTATAGAATACATGAAAAAGGAACATGTTATACAAAAATGTTATACGATAATAGTTATTGCATGGATAGTTTTTTGCTAACCGTATCAACCTTTTTTACTTTACCATTTTGATTTTCAAGCCTTCTAAACACCCTCCTAAACTAAACTAATCATATTTGATGGTAATGATCAATCTAATCAACTAAACAACCACAAAGGGCAAATAGTATCTACATTCAAATAGAAACCAAAACCAAACATGAATATAAACAAATCACAATTGAAGTCGATCCTCTCGTTTGCAAAATGCATCCAAAACACTTCACACAAACATCTTTCAACACACTTGGCTCACAAATCTACTAAATTCTATCCAAATGATGACTCTTGATCCATGAAATCCTTCATTATGCTCTAGACCACTGATGCGAGTTATAAATGATCATTAAAACCAGTCTTATCACTCAATAAGAAGCAAGAATCAAACTATCGTTATGGAATGAATGTAATTACACGTCAAACATAAAACTCAATGTGTGGTTGATGAAAAATAAGTCAAATCAAGGTAACACTACCAAGAAGATAAGGTTTCTTACTACTTCAATCGAGATTGGGCGATTATAGATTTGTGCATCAAAGTATTTGTGAAAGTTTAATAGAATACATGAAAAACAAACTAGTTATACAAAAACATTATATAATAATAGTTATCGCATGGATAGTTTTTGCTAACCGTATCAACCTTTTTTACTCTACGATTTCGATTTTCAAGCCTTCAAAACACCCTCCTAAACTAAACTAATCAAATTCGATGGTAATGATCAATGTAATCAACTAAACAACCACAAAGGGCAAATAGTATCTACATTCAAAATAGAAACCAAAACCGAACATGAATATAAACAAATCACCTTTGAAATCGATCCCGTCGTTTGCAAAATGCATCCAAAACACTCCACAAACATCTTTCAACACTCTTGGCTCACAAATCTACTAAATTCTATCCAAATGATGACTTTTGATCCATGAAATCCTTCATTAAGCTCTAGACCATGGATACGAGTTGTAAATGATCAATAAAACCATTCTTATCACTTAATAAGAAGAAAGAATCAAACTATTCTTATGAAATGAAAATAATTACACGTCAAACATAAAACTCAATGTGTGATTGATGAAAAATAAGTCAAATCAAGGTAACACGACAAAGAAGACAAGATTTCTTATTATTTCAATCCCTGAGCGATTATAGATTTGTGCATCAAATTATTTGTGAAAGCTTATAGAATACATGAAAAAGGAACATGTTATACAAAAATGTTATACGATAATAGTTATTGCATGGATAGTTTTTTGCTAACCGTATCAACCTTTTTTACTTTACCATTTTGATTTTCAAGCCTTCTAAACACCCTCCTAAACTAAACTAATCATATTTGATGTGTTGATACATGTATGTCCCTAGATCATGATATGAATGTTATAGATCTTGTTTGTCTGATTCTGAGGTAATGCTTGGAATGATTAATGAAATGATATTGTTTGTTTGATATTTATAATGTTTAATATTTTATTAATGAGTCGACGTTGAATTGGTTAATTAGGTTTGTGGTTGTTTGAAGTGTTACACATAATGTTATATTAATTAATAATACATTCAAACTTAACAGAATGAAGTTCTCATGCGTGTGGCCCATGCGAATGGACCACACGCATGAATAACTTCATACGAATGACTCAGTCACATGACTAAACCAGAAGACTAGATCAGTCGTATGATTATAACATGAGATTGACTCAGTCGCACGACTGAATACTCAATCGTGCGAATGAATCAACCGCATGGTTCAATCGCACGACTGAACCATACTAATGGTTCAGTCGCACGAATGAATAATGCTAACCTATAAATACAACCCAATTCGTGAAAAATATAGAGCTTTGATTAATTACGATTCCAGACGTACCCTAGCCGTCCAGAAGCCTCACAATTTGTTCTCCAAATTCATAGAACACATTAGATCGATTCCCAATTGATTTCTAACGTTAGTTTTAATTCTTGATTGATTCTTCGTGTGTTCTCACTGATTGGATCACCAATCAAATAGGATTCCGCACTATTTGATCTGGTCTACACGCTAATCACTAGGTATTTCGTTCAAATACCAGGTCCTAACAAGTGGTATCAGAGCTTTGGCTCTTGATTACGTGTGATTCAATCAAGATCGATAAAAAGTTTGTGTTTTTGCACTAAAAATGCAATCTTTTGTGTCAAAAGTGATCTTGGGCGTTCCCTGCTCATCAAAGTTTGGTTTCTACAGACTTAGGCGATTAGACCTTGAGAAATTTCGAATTTTTACGGCTAAAACACGTTTAACCTAGAAATTTTCGCAAAACAGCAGCCTCAGTCGCACGAGTGTGCCATTCGCACGACTGGACTTCATTCGCATAGTCCAGACGCACGATTGGACCTAGTTGTATCTCCTTTCGTACGACTGAACCGTTCGTTCGCATTGCTCATACGCATCAGATTCATTCGCACGACTGAGCTAATTGCTTAGTTTAGCCGCACGATTGAACCAGTCGTAGAGTTCATATGCACGACTAGACCATTCGCATCCTTCAGTCGCACCAGTGACAGTTTGTTTTATTAGACTTAAAGTTGTTCGCCATGGAAGATCAAATGTCAGCCTTTACTGCTGGAAAGGACTCTAGGATATAGAACCTACTCTTGCTTGAGAGTGAGGTGGGTAATCATAATAAACCACCAAAGCTCTTGACGTTAGATGAGTTTCCCCACTGGAAACAATGTTTTGAGATCTACCTTAATGGAGTGGATCCGAATCTGTGGGAAGCCATCAAGATTGGATATAGTACACCGGTAGGAGCTGATGGAGTTAAGCTAACGTTAGGAGGGATGACGGATGTGCAGAAAGTTAAATACAATGCAGAGAAAAGAGTTTATGCATTGATTACACAGTCTATTCCTAAAGACATATTCCACCAGTACTCAGAGAATAAGCAGTCCAAGAAACTTTGGGATGAGCTAGAAAAGAGGTATGACGGGAATGCTTCATTGAAGGCAATCAAAGCTAAGGAGTTAAAGAAGGAATTCAATAACTTCTCATCAATGGGAAACGAGAGTTTAGACGACGTTATAGATAGATTTTACCATCTGATGAGTGAACTGCATACACATGGGGTGGCAACTACCATGGAAGAGAAAGTTACTAACTTTGCAGACGGATTGCCTGAAAAGTGGGCCTCATTTGTGTCTAACCTTAGACAGAATGGAATGATGGCAAAGCTATTAATGACTTCATTCTTAAGTTGCGAGAAGAGTCACTTAGGATGAAGTACAGAGCTCAGAAGTCTTCGTACAATCAAAATCCAGCCTTGTACAACACCACGCCTCAAGCTAAGACATCTGGAGCACCTCTCCAGACTGCATTTGTGTCTAGCTCACGGGTCATTCACATGCGGCTCCTTCAGGATCAGACATGTCGGGATTCTCTGTACCCACTATATTGGATCCGAAACAAGTGCTACTAAACTGAAGACCGAGAATCTCGAAAATGTGACTGTGGAAGTAGCTCGAGAACACATGGATCTTTTGGCTGCAATGGTCCATTCTTATGATGAACTTGTTGCTGGGAAGATTGGAAATTGCCATCTGGCAGACGAGGACTATGAGCAGGTGGACGAAATGGAGCTTGAGAGGATGGACATAATGTGGGCCTTAGCTAGTGCTGTCCGGAGGGCAAAGAAGTTTGTAAAACAAACCGGACAGAACTTGGTAGCTACTAAGGATACCACATTTGGCTTTGACAAGAGCAAAGTGACCTGCTTCAACTATGGAGAGAAGGGGCACTTCAAAAGAGAATGTGTCAAGCCTAAGAAGACGGGTAACGGGAACCCGTTCTCGTCCTTCACTCGTCAAGACAAGCAAGCTACCAGTTCTACTTCATCAAGCAAGGATCCAAAAGCCTTGACTGCTCATGATGATGAAGGACAGGATTGGAGCTTTAGGTTTGTCTCACCAGGGGAATCAAACATTGCAAGTGTAGAAGATATTGACAGTGATTCCGCTAGTGAAGGAGATCTAGCAGTTGAGATAGCGATGTCACATAGTGAAGAAGCAACTGCAACCGAGGTCAGTTACAAGCCTAAAGAGGAGACTACCACGTCAGAGACAGAAAAGACAGAATCACCAGAACCAGAGACATCTGCTGCTGCGTTGATGGCTAACTCTTCTGAATCAACTCAGGTAAGTACTACTAACCAAATGTTTGATAATCATGCTTGTTCTGATTGTGATACTTTTAGGAATAGCATAGATGAAAAATTTGCTAGGTTATTAGATCATAATGATAACTTAGTAAAAGATTTGCAACTGTGCACTAAGTCTAATAGGGTATTAAAACAAAATGAGCATAGTTATAAAGAAAAGATAGACCTTTTGACTAAACAACTTAGGGAAACCGAAGTAGTTGCATTTAACCAAGCTAATGACATTAGGTATTATCTAAACTCCCTAGAAGACACTAAGAAGCAAAAGGCAGTTCTAGAAGTAGAAGTAATTTCATTAAAACAGAAACTGCACAGTTGACTAGTTCTTCACACGTAGTCCAACACTTAGTGAGAGAAAGGAACAACGGGGAGGGATTGGGTTATAAAGTGGTTCCACCACCACCTGAGACTTTGATGAACACTAAGACTAGACCAATAAATAGTAATCCCATCAAGGATCATGTGGTGTCTACTCCTCTTGTTAGTGATCCAGATTCCTTATGTTCATCTATTGACTCTGGAAACAAACAAAAGGAGGCCACTTCAAAGGCAAAGGATAAATTGTCTTGTGTTAATTGGAAAAGGAATTTGAAAAGGTTAACTTAAAGTCAGGATCAAACAGAGTCAAATCAGAACCTAAAAGGACTTCTAAGGTTAATCTTTCACATACTTCAAGTCAAAAACCTATTAACCAAAAAGAAAAGGATGTTAAACAGGTTAAAACAGTTAACTTTGTTAAACCAGAGAAAACAACCAAAGAACCAGAGTCAAAACCTAGAGTGAGTTATGTTACTAGAGTGTCACACACTTCTCCACAAGAAAGTTTAATCATAAAGTTGATAGCAGGTCGTGCTACAACTGTGGTGAATATGGACACATTGCTTCCTATTGTCACTTCTATCAGACACCTAGGAAGAAGATTAAACTTCAAGTTTCAAAGCCTAGGTCTTCTAAGAGGATTTCTCTGACTCCACCTAGAAGAACTAGTGAACCTAAAATTCAACCTGTAAGTCAGTCGACTGTTTATCACAAACAGGCATTGCACAAATCTGGATTATGGAAGGAGAAGACATCCTCTGTGTCTGATAATAATAACAAGAAAGAATCTGTGCTACCCTCATCCTCTAAAGGTCAATAGGTAGAATTTATGATGTGTGATGCATCTGGGAAACCCAAGCCAGTAAAGGCTTGGGTTCCTAACCCAAACTAATTCTTTACTTTGTATGTGCAGGGTGTTCGATACAGTGCTGAAACTAACACGTGGATAATAGACAGCGGAGCATCCAGGCACATGATAGGAAACAGGGCTCTTTTATCAAACTTCAAGCAAATAAAAGGAGGGCATGTTTCGTTTTCTGGAAACAAGGGTGGCTATATCACAGCCCAGGGAGAAGTGGGGAATCAGAAAGTTAAGTTTGATAAGTTGAACTACGTTCAACAAGTACAAAATAACTTACTTTCTGTTTCCCAGATATGTGATAAGGGATTTAAAGTCATCTTCGACAACAAGAAGTGTTACGTACTAAAGAAAGACTACGTGATCCCAGAGGACCAAGTTTTGATGACTGCTTCAAGATATAAAGATCTTTATGTCTTGGATCTGTCAACAGCTTTTACAACGGATCATGAGGTTCAGTGTTTTCTATCTAAAGCTACTGAAAAGGATTCCATCTCCTGGCATAGGAGAATGGGACACATTAGTCAAAGGAAGATGAATCACTTGATTCAGAAGGATCTGGTGAGAGGAGTTAATGTCAAGAACTTCCAGCTTCCTCACTTCTGTGTAGCTTGCAAGAAAGGCAAACAGACAAAGAAGTCTCATTTGGAAAAGAAAGTTCATTCAATAGAACTTCCTCTTGAGCTTCTTCACATGGATCTGTTTGGTCCAGTCAGTACAAAGAGCATTGCAGGCGACTTGTACTGCTTTGTGGTCACTGATGATTACTCAAGGTTCACTTGGGGAATGTTTCTGAAATCCAAATCAAAAACATTTGAATCATTCAAAGAGTTGGTAACCACACTGGAATCTCTCTACAAGCTGAAGGTTAGACAAGTACGCTCAGACAACAGAACAGAATTCAAGAACCAGTGGATGGAGGCATACTGCAAGGAAAAGGGAATTGTGCATCAATTCACTTCTGCCTACACGCCTCAGATGAATGGCGTTGCTGAGAGAAAGAACAAAAGCTTGATAGAGACAACACGAACTATGCTGGCAGACTCGAAACTGCCTATCCAATTCTGGAATGAGGCAGTGGCGAATGCATGTTATACACGGAATCGAGTCTTGATAGTCAAGCGCCACGTAAAGACATGTTACGAGCTACTACAAAGACGCAAACCGAATTTGGAGTATCTCGAACCATTTGGCGCGCCGTGCACACTTTTGAAGAAGACACAAGAGGGTAAATTCAGCGAGAAGGCAGATGAAGGAATCTTTCTAGGATACAACATACCGAACAAGCGAGTTTACAATAACTCAACGGGTCTAGTAG
The DNA here is from genome assembly GCA_025506515.1 of Flaveria trinervia. NCBI lineage: Eukaryota > Viridiplantae > Streptophyta > Magnoliopsida > Asterales > Asteraceae > Flaveria > Flaveria trinervia. The sequence goes on from CM046446.1 coordinate 47,307,047, forward strand.
AAGTACGGTGTAATGTTGACGTTCAGAGATATACCACACCACCTACTGGAAAAGGACCCGCCTACTTTTTCGACTATGATGGATTCTTCAAGTCCTTCAACTTCCCTCTCTCTCCCTCGGATGACGAGTTAGCTACACGGATGATGTATGATATCTTGAATACACCAACATCTAGCTTACAGGGAGAATCATCTATTCAGTCAGGGGGAGTAGTCAACGATAGTGACTCCTCCTCTCAAGATGAAGCTGAAGAAGATAACCGAACAGTCAGGAAGACAGGTTCCAGTTCCTGAAAGTCCACAAGTATCTACCAGTGATGTACCTTCAACTTCGAAGCATCAAACTCCAACTACCTCAGCTGCAGAACCAAATGTTCACAATCTTGGCTCTGAGGTAGCAATTCCTACTACTCCACGATCACGACTAAACGTCTATCATCCCCTAAACAATGTCATTGGGGATGTCAGATCAGGAGTGCAAACCCGAAATCAGCTATACTCAGCTGATTACGCCTCAGTTATGGAAAAAGGATATATTCATGATGGTGCTTATCGGTGTTTTGTCTCACAGTTTGAGCCAAAATACGTCAGTGATGCACTAAATGATGAGGCGTGGGTGAGTGCCATGCAAGAAGAACTTCTTCAGTTCAAGAAATTAGGTGTATGGACTCTGGTTGATAGACCTAAAGGTGCTAAGGTCATTGGCACCAAATGGGTTTTAAAATGCAAGAAAGATGACCAAGGGGTAATTATGAGGAACAAGGCTCGATTGGTGGTTCAAGGTTTTCGCCAAGTCGAGGGAATTGACTACAATGAGGTGTTTGCACCCGTGGCAAGGATGGAAGCCATTCGTATCTTCCTTGCCTATGCATCGTACATGAAGATTAAAGTCTATCAATTAGATGTGAAGAGTGCATTCCTTCATGGGGAAATCAGAGAAACAGTCTATGTCAGTCAACCCGAGGATTTGAAGATCCTTATCATCGGGATAGAGTCTACAAGCTCGACAAGGCTTTATACGGGCTTCATCAAGCTCCGAGCTTGGTATGAAAACTCTCGACTCATCTTGTGAAACACAGTTTTCGCAGGGGAGTCATTGACTGCACGCTGTTCATTAAAGAAAAAGATGGCGACTTACTGCTCGTACAGATCTATGTTGATGACATAATCTTTGGTTCAAAGAACGAAGAGTTATGCAAAGAGTTTGAAGCTATGAAGAAGAGTTTGAGATGAGTGCTATGGGGGAGATGAAGTTCTTTCTTGGGTTACAGGTGGATCAAACACCAAATGGGATCTTTCTACATCAACCAAGTATGTAGGAGACATTCTCAGTCGTTTTGACATGGAGAATGCATCTGCTGCTGGGACTCCACTGCTACAAATCACGACATAGCACCTGATGAAAATGAGATCTTGTAGATGCCACGATGTACCGAGGAGTGATTGGATCCCTCATGTATCTCACTGCCTCAAGACCTGATATCATGTATGCTACATGTTTATGTTCTAGATATCAGGCTAAGCCTAAGGTCAACCATCTGATCGGGGTCAAAAGGATTTTTTGTTATTTGAAGGGTACACCCACACTTGGTTTGTGGTATCCTCATGATGATGACTTTGAGCTCACTGCATATAGTGACTCAGATTACGGAGGCTGCAAGATGAACTACAAGTCTACATCGCAGGGTGTCAATTCTTTGGGAGAAGACTAGTTACTTGGCAGTGTAAGAAGCAGACATGGTTGCATTGTCAACCTGTGAAACCGAATATGTTGCTGCTGCAAGTTGTTGTTCACAAACCATCTGGATTCAACAGCAAATGCGAGATTACGGTTAAAGTTCTCCTCTACTCCTATTTGTGTTGATAACTCTGCTGCAATTGTAGTAACTAAAATCCGGTCCACATCCTAAGACCAAACATCGGTATTAAATACCATTTCATAAGAGACTGTTTTGAAAAGAACTTAATTGATGTGGTAAAATTAAACTGATTTTCAACGCGGACCTCTATACTAAAGCCTTTGATAAACCACGTTTTCAATATTTGCTAGAGGTCAACGGCGTTAAATAGAAAAGTGATGTTATTCCTGATGATGATCATGTGTAGTCCGATGTAGGTAGTTAAATTTTTCTTTCTTATTTTATTTGTTTTATTTTGGTTGTTTAATTAAACTCATGTTATTTGCTAGTATTAAAATCCTAAAATAATTAAACCAGTCTATGATTTTAGTATTTTAGGGGGAGAATAAGTCAGCAAGTACCATTAAAAAAGAAAAAAACACCAGGGAGAAGGAGTGGAAAGCTGATTTAAGGTAGATCGTATCTGTGATACCGATTCAAACTTTTTGGAATATGATAGTACACAGGAACAAGTCAGAGGGACTTTAAAATTTTAATTTAGAAAATGTGCAAAAATTCAAAGTATAAGTCTGTGTAGTCTAAGCAACATAAAAGGGAAGATGATAGAAAAACTAGTAACTCCTAAGTAACACATGAGAGTAGACCTAGAGGTTGCTAGACCACAATTGATATGTCGGTAGATTCAACACAATAGATGATTAGACCTGACTGGTGATCTCAAGATCAAACTAAGTTGTTCAACTGACTGTGGGCTTCCATCTTATCACTGGTTAACACAATCAACAATATTCCAATAAGGGGTAATGAGCATGTAAACGCCACAAATGTGTGCGGATGACCATAAATAAAGCAAAGCACGAAAAAATTGAAAGAAAAATGCTATCAAGCTAATGACGTATGCTGTTGGTGCATTTGTGTGCAAAATAAAATTAGGCTCTCTAACAAGGAGATAGGTTGTGTGCCTCTCTGCTGTGCGATGACACTGACCTGAGGATAAGCATAACCTAGATATTCTAGAATTCATTGTTGTTTGCCACCTCTCTGCTGTGCGATGGCACTGACCTGAGGACTGCTTCTCTTGAAAGCTCCAAGAATAGTCTCTCCTTGTAAAAATACCCGTAGACCGCTCAAAAGCTCCTGAGGAATGTTGATTACCATATAAGTGTGGGATCCACAAATGTTAGTTGAAATAATAAACCTAAATCTATCACCAGTCGTGTCAAAAGTTGCGTATGGATTTAAGAGGAACAACATTGACAATCATTGTGGCTGCAATTCTTGAAAGTTCAAATCAATGTGGTAATCTAATAGTTCCAGTATATGATTTCCTAAAAGCTGCTAACGACTCTGGATGAAAACAGAATAGAGCATCAAAATATTTTGACAACAAGTCCCAAATGATTTGACTTGCCTGTATGATTCCAAAATTGGCTTGGTCCAGGTGTGGTCAATCTAAGTTGAAGCTGTCTATTCCGGAAACAAATCCAGTAGATTTCCATCTCAGGACTTATCTCTCACAAAAGCAAAAACATTCTTATTTGATTCTAGTTTAATTTTTTAATTTAGTTAGTCTTTTAGTTTGTTTGTTTGTCGCGACTACATCAGGAAAATCAGTAAGGGATCAACTCACTAAAAGGGTCATGTCGGAGAAGACCACATGTGTTTTAAAAGTTAAAAATAGTCACTCAGTGAGGTGATCAAAAAGTTTTTTCAAGTCAAAACGATCATGTCTGAGATGATCAAATGCTCATAACGTTAATTTCTGCAATTAAAGGATTTTAAAAGTTAAATATTCAATTGGCAGAAAATTTAATAAGTATGACCTATAGTCACGAATGGACCATACGTATGGACCAATCATACGAATGGAAGCCATTCGTACAAATGGACCATCCAACGAATGGCCTAGTCGGATGCTTAAGGGCGAATGAGGAGTCAGTCGGACGATTGAGATCCAGCAGACGACTGAAGAAGGACGACTGAACCAATCGCACGACTGAGTCCCACTCGCACGCTGAAAGGGCGTATGAGCTCAGTCGCATGATTGAATCTAGGGTTAGTATAAATAGAGGGGGAGTCAGTCGCAGAGACTCACCACCTTCAAATAACCCTGAATCGCACGACTTAACACAACTCTGCAAAATTTCATTTGATCTTAAACCCCCCGTTTCTTGATTACTGACCATCTACATCGACTCTACAGGTAATTTACGGTAAAGAGCACTCCCATAACTTTAAATTTGATGAAAAATCGGTACATCGGACTCGCAAAAGAACCGAGACTTAAGTGACTAAATAACCTAACTAAATGACTCAAACAAACGAAAGTACGATGTTAGGTGGTATAAGAATGTATTGCGAGTCAAATGAACCAGATAACGATGTCTAAAATTCAAAAATGGTGAAAAAGTAAATTTGAATTGAACAGTCAGTACATCAGCGAATGGACAGAGTGATGAACTTCAGTCGCACGACTGAAGGGTGCGAACGCACAACTGAACCCCATTCGCACTGTTCAGTCGCACGACTGGTGTAACCGCATGAGGTTACATACGTATGAGCCCAGTCGCACACTCAGTGATACGCATGGGATCAGTCGCACGACTGAACCCCATTCGCACTGTTCAATCGCACGACTGAACTCAGTCGCACAATCTCAATCGCATGACAGAAAGACTTTCTTCAAGTTTAAGTGTTTCATGACTTTCTTAGCCAATGGTACTAATGTTTACTATCTTTGTGTAACAGATGGCGAGTCGATGGATTATGAGCACGAAGCACAATATATGTGCTCATCTGGACTTGACATCCAGAAACGCTGCCGATTTCTCTGGCATCATCACATTTCTACTGAGATCAAGGATTGCACATGCCATATACTCCTTGTACTCCTTATCGATCCATTCAGCAAGCCTTCTGGGAAGCGCTACAGTTGATAGATCGTCTGAGCCTCATTGCATTAGAAGTACCATCTTTGGAGGCTATTACTATCTCAAAGGAGGATCTGAGAATCGTATACAGTTGGGGATGACACTGATTGTCCGACTCGATACACAACCCTCACAGTAAGAGGCTCTTCTTAGAGCCAAGTACTCTGGGACATCAATGCTGGGGTACTCAACAAGAGTAACCTCTGTCCAGATGCAGAACGCGTATGTTCCCCAGTTTAAATATCTTGCGCACGTGCTGCTTAAGTGCATAGCTTCCAGAAAGGGAGGTTTTGATGAGCTATCTGACCAGATGCAGAACGTGTATGTTGCGTTGGTGCTGAACCACCCGTTCAGCTTCTCCAAGATGATCTTCACCTATCTGGTGGAGAACATCGATGGGAAAGGGAGGAAGGCTTCTGTATGTACCCGAGGCTTATGCAGATGATCATAGGTCAGAAGCTTCCCTCCCTGCCGAAGAGAAGGAGGATGCGGTAGTCCTCGAGGTGATGGATGATACTACCCTGGGGAGATGAAAGTGTACAGGGGGAAGCAAGTGAAACCTCCTATCAGGAGTTTGTTTTGGGCATCTTGCCTGGGATGACTACGTGGTGCCAGCAAGAGAAAGTGGCGCCACGATGATAGTGACTTTGATGTTGAGCAGATTGCTCTACCCAGTCATGACTCAGATGATGATAACAGTGGGGATGCTGGAGACGGTATGCCTATTCCACCTAGAGGCACTGTGTCTGATGTTGTTCCTCCAGGAGAAGTAGCTGAGTAAGCTGGATTTCATCAGGATTTCGTTCATGGTGCGGAGGAGGAGGATGAGTCGGATGAGGAGCCCCTAACGCGAACTGTGGGAAGCAAAGTTGTTCCCACAGAACATGGGCTAAGGGTGGTTGGTGAACACCCGAGAGACTCCGGAGAGACTGATAATGACCCAAGCTATGCACCGGGTCCGCAGGCAGGTTTGTAGGGGGAGCTTCCACCTCAACGGGGACGAGGAGGAAGAGGATGGCTAAACCCCATGGTCAGAAGAAGAAGAAGCGTCGGTGACCTTCCTCCCCACCACATCCACCACAGCCACCACATCCACCACAGCCACCACATCCACCACAGCTACCACAGCCGCCATCAACCTCCCACAACAGCACAGATTCCATCCACCACCATATCCTTTACTCCTACATCACCTCCAACATTTCACAGACCTATCTTTACTACAGCCACCACCACCACCACTTCACACCAAGCAATACCCTCAGCCCATCCCTCACATACTTATGAATCACCTCTACCTTCAATTGGGGTAGAGGAACAGCTGTCTGCGCTTAACAGAATGGTTATGCGCTTACTGGCTGCAAATGAGGAAAAGGCAGCCCAGATCCGCTAGCTTACTGACCTGAGTGCTGCACAATCTCACCAAATTGCAGAGCAGGCTCGAGTTATAGAGGAGCAGGCCCAACAGATGGCTACTCAGAGCACCGAGATAGCCCAACTCCAAGCACATAGTGTCCCATCAAGCAAGAAAATAGAGGAGTTAGAGAAGGCAAAGAAGACTATCCTGTTAAAATTGAAAGGATCTAAGGAGGAGCCATTGAAGATAAATGAAGGGGACAGAGATGATGATGAAGAAGATGATGATGAGGATGTTGAGAGTGATACTGAGGAGAATGAGAAACCGAAGGAGATAGGACAGAGGAGAGAAGGACGATGATGATGAAGCAGAAGGAGGGATGCAGCTGCATCGGCCTCTGCTACAGGTCAAGAGAAAAGGTCAAAGAACAGACAAGATCAATCAGCTTCTACTTCTGCTCCTCCAAGTGATGATACTATTATACAGGATAAAAGTAAAGACTAGATGTTATGTATTTATTTACTTTTGTATTTGAATCCTGTATTGAAAACGATGTATTGAATGTTTATATTAAGTGAATGCATTTATGTTTGATTAATTACTAATGACTTATGTGTTGAATGTTTAAATCAAACAGATCCAAATTACCAAAGAGATGAGTTTGATGTTGCTCCCCTTCAGCAGGTCAAGACTCAGCTAACAATAATTCTTGATCTGCAAGGGATTGTCAGGAGGTCAGTGAACTATACCCCTGAAGAAGGGAAATAATTCATGACCTATCAAAGAACAGACAAGATCAATTAGCTTCTACTTCTGCTCCTCTAAGTGATGATACTATTATACAGGATAAAAGTAAGACTAGATGTTTATGTATTTATTTACTTTTGTATTTGAATCCTGTATTGAAAACGATGTATTGAATGTTTATATTAAGTGAATGCATTTATGTTGATTAATTACTATGACTTATGTGTTGAATGTTCAAATCAAACAGATCCAATTACCAAAGAGATGAGTTTGATGTTGCTCCCCTTCAGCAGGTCAAGACTCAGCTAACAATGATTCTTGATCTGCAAGGGATTGTCAGGAGGTCAGTGAACTATACCCCTGAAGAAGGGAAATAATCATGACTATCCAAGAACAGACAAGATCAATCAGCTTCTACTTCTGCTCCTCCAAGTAATGATACTATTATACAGGATAAAAGTAAAGACTAGATGTTTATGTATTTATTTACTTTTGTATTTGAATCCTGTATTGAAAACGATGTATTGAATGTTTATATTAAGTGAATGCATTTATGTTTGATTAATTACTAATGACTTATGTGTTGAATGTTTAAATAAAATAGATCCAAATTACCAAAGAGATGAGTTTGATGTTGCTCCCCTTTAGCAGGTCAAGACTCAGCTACAATGATTCTTGATCTGCAAGGGATTGTCAGGAGGTCAGTGAACTATACCCCTGAAGAAGGGAAATAATTCATGACCTATCAAACGAGCAACTGGCAGAGCTTTTCAAGCTAAATCCAGATGAGATAGTGAAAGATACTCCGACATGCGATTCGACTAGTGACGAAGAGCTCAACGAGGTTGATGAAGTCGAGATCGAAGATGTCACTGCGAGGATTACCCTCAGTATGCTGACAATGAGGGTAATATGGTCCCCATCTGGGTGAATCCCTTGTCAGCGATACTTTTGTGGTGTTGAACAAGATGGAGCAAGAAACAGAGAAAGTAGTAGGAACAGCCCAAGCCTCAAATGATGATGTCGACATTCGAAAGGCTGAGTGGGCTGCATGTTTTGAAGAAGTTAGAGCCCAACGTACTGCACCAAAGAAAGATTCCTACACCAAACTCTATAGAGTCAAGAAACATCACAAGGTGTCAGGAAGGATCATAGCATGGGCGTATTTTGAGGATCTTAATGCTTATGCGGTTAAGAGAGAACAGGGCATAGAGTACTTCAGATTCCCACATGATCTGAAGACTCTACCAGGTTTTGAGCTCAACCAGCTGGCCAAATTAAAGCTTTTGTATGCTGACCCGAGGAAGATGTCAGGCTGGTTTGAGGCTGCCCTAAAGAAGGAGTACCACACCAGATGGGTTAACTTCAGACCCCAACAGCCTACTAGGTATATCAGAAGGTCTGAGGTTGATGCCATTACTGGCAAGCCCAAGATAGTGTTGAAGTGGAATCCTCCGCGCACAATCTCAAGAATCCCACTCAGGGAAATGCCACAGGATTTCACTCCACACTTTAAGTGGTGGTACTAAGATTGGAGAACAGCTGAAGCAGTCATAGTCCTAAGCAAAGAGGGACAAATGGATATGATCAGGGTATTCAACCCGATGTGGCTTACAAACTTGTCAGAAAATGATTTCTATACGCTATACAAGTGGCCACTGTTCTATGATACACAGATATTGTACAAGCCCTCCAGTTCCAGAACGTTATACGACTCTGCTTCGCGTTTGAGATTCACACGGGAGTCACA